>OX375879.1:60131404-60731404 GCA_947359465.1 Metellina segmentata | reverse complement strand
AGTTGACGGCAGTTAAAGTTATTCCGGTAAATTATTTTCGCATGCATTTTTCCTTTTACACGAAAATTTGAAAAAAAGGGCAAGTTTTATGTGCATTTTTTATACATCAATACCTTTTCCATTTATGTTTTTGCAGATAATATAGCTCCACAGAAAGGTTTCCGTCATTAAGGAAGTAAATTAGCAAAGGGGTCCTGTTTCTGAAAGGAATCAATTTTCCCCATTCGTGAGGTAGGTACAATGGTATGTCCATTAGTTGCTAAGGAACCAGTTTATTTGAGCAACAAGAACATTTCATTGCATAATGGTCGGAGAACATTCTCCTTTTTACGACTATCTCTGTTTGAAATAAAATTCTCTGAATTCGAAAAATATTTGGTGTGTTTTTAACTCCCATTTATATGCTTTTCTCCAATTATAAGTCTCTTCAATATTTTATTTCGTAAAATGTCTAATTATTTTAAAGTAAAATTAAATTTTTTAAATGCAATGTTTCACGCATCAAAACGAGTTATTGAACTAAAAGTCCGAAGGTAAGCATGAAAGCACTAAAAATAAGTTTTTGTACGCATTTACGAGCGTCCATTTTATAAAAATTTGTATATTCGTAGCTAAAATAAGCTCGACTTTAAACGCAAGCACTGACGAGGCTGCGAAAAAGACAAGACATACATGTCACGTATTGGACATACACCCAAAGTGAAAGTTTCTTTGACACAGGAGAGAAAAGTACACACAGTGAAAGTTTTAGGAATCGAACCTACTCCGTATACTGCTCGCAACACAACTAGATAGTTTAATTTACGTCATTCTGTAGCAACACAACGGGCTATTGGCGACATCCGGGGATCAATCCTGAAGTAAAAGGTCCTACGACAATACATGGGCATCGGTATATAATAGGCTCGATTTTATAGCGCAAGGGCCTGGCGAAACTGCGAAAAAGACAAGACAGACACGTCTCGTATTGGACATACACTTGATGATGTTGTTTGATGTTTTAAAATATAATACTATATTCTCTTTTCTTGCCAACCAACCGGTATAGTGGTTAAGGTGTTAACCTCTAGATCTGAAGGTCCCCGGTTCGAATCCGGGTTCGGGCATGGATGTTTGTATGCGTATACCAGCTCAGGTGTTGCTTCGTCATCTGAACATGGTTCAAAATTACGAAGTATAAATTGTTAGGGGCAATGATGGTGCTCTTTCACAAGTGGCCATCACTTCCGGCCTCGTAGTGGCCAATGACTTAGGTCAAAATGTGCCCGCCATTAGAAAAATATATTTTTTTTCTTTTACTACAGTTTCCGTATTTGCATTCAAAAGCAAGTACATAACTTTTAAAATAGTTTATGCTTTATATAGAAATATAACTTTTTTGTTGTAAACTGTAGAGTACTGATATAACAACCGAAGGGTCGCGAGTTCGAAACTCGATTTAACCAAAGTGGTATTATTCAAAGATTCGTGTATGCGACTGTTGGAGCTGGTTAAATCTGTCGTGACCTCAATTTTCATCATATTGATGTGGTGTGGCAGATTGTTGATTGAGGTGCCAGCTCAGGTGTTGACCTCATCATTTGAACATGGTTCAAAATTACAAGGACCAATAACCCGTTGTGTTGCTTCAGTGCGATGGTAATATCAACTACCTTCATCTTTGATATGTAAAAACCCATTAAGATATGTAAAAAAAGGTTTGGAAGAATTCTAAAGAATGATAAATTAAATCTGCGTGCTACTGCGGTCACAGATCATAGTTGTGAATTAAAGTTTTCAGTATTAAAATGTGTTAAGGGGACCGGGAAAGCAAAATTCGACTAAAAAATCAATTTCTATTTTATTTCTCCTTTATATAGTTCAAAATCTCCTCTTTCCAATGATATATCACACTAGGTAATAGAATAAGAGGAAGTTTGAAAATTATGCACGTTTCCAATAAGCACTTCACATCTGACACGGCCTTTCAAATGTAAACAAGCCGTTTGTGGACATTTCTAATCTTTGTTGTTCAACAATGTATATTATATTTTTTACTTTACTTTACTCAAATTATTTTCGATAATCTGGTAATAGTAGAGTTAACTGTAATCATTTAGTTTTTTTCTAACTATTTTTATTAATTTTACCATGCGATATAAGTTAGCACTTTCTGAGACATGACATTTGATCTATTATGGACTAGCAATAAGGATAAATGTTGGTTTTCTGCACAATATGCAACAATCTGTCTGGGCAGAATATTTTTATTTACTGTCAAGTAACTAAAATCCAAATCACGGTCTTTGTCCAGTTGGGAATGAAAGCTGGTGGAAATTTCAACGTGCTGTAGCTAAAAGAGTGATGTGTATTACCCTGATAAACACACACATATTGCCTTGCCTTATACTGCCTACATTTTGAAGACAATTTAAATCAAATTTCAGAGACTTGGCGAATCCAGAATTGTTGAAAAATGTGTTCACGGAAAGACTCAAAACCCAAATGAATCGGTGAACAATGTGATTTGGACTCGCGTTCCAAAAAAAGTGTTTGTAACCATCCAAACTTTAAAACTGGGAGTGTTTGATGCTGTTTCCTGCTGCAACAGTGGAAATATTATAAAGTGCTATACATTATCTAGAGTTAAAAACAATCCAGGCTGCCATTTTATACAAATTTTTGAGAAAACTGGACTAAGACTGTGTTATCGATGGAGAGCGAAAACTCTCCGAATACAGTAAAAAAGCCCGCCATAGAAAGAAAAGCATAAAAAAAATTTGAAGATACATGTATTAAAAATGAAAGAGATCACCCTTTATATAAATCAGGATTTCATTAAGGTTAGACGTAAAATTATTTATAAAAATTCATTTGAAATGTTTAAATCCATTTTTCTCAAAACTTAGCTTTTTAAGATTCATGCCCCATTTTCTCAGAATCTACTGAACATAATGACTTAATATTTTTATGACATATTTGTGTTATATCTCTAAAGATTTTAACACGGGCATTTTTTGATTTTTTGAAAATTGGATTTTTTAGAAATTTAAATGTGTTAAAAAATGCTATCTAAAAAGTGATATTCAGTTAAAAATTTATATAAAATTAAAATTATTAAATAAAAAAAAAGTGAGCTGTTAAAGTTTGTATAACATATCAGTCTAACCACCATAAAAATTTTGTGTTGATTACTATTATAGATATTGAGAAAAAGGGTCTTGAATTTCGTGAATTTAACATGGAGGAGATAAAGCCTTCCCGGTCCCCTTAAATGTAATTAAATTTATGCACTTCATTTATCCAATGCATTTATGTAGTTAAATGCCATTTATGGCAAGTCTACAGCTTAGTTGCTTTAAGAAATACACTACGAAACCGACTGCAGAAACTTTAATGTGTAGCAGGTGAGGTTGAATGTGACGCCGTCTGCGAAGCAATAAACCTCATCTGTAGAAATTTCAAATCATAATGGTCACTCTCCGATCGTCAGTTTGCGAGATTTGAAACATCAAACCATAAATTTATCATGCATGATTTGTTAGCTTTCGTGATCACGTTTAGGTTTTTTTTTTTATGCTTTACATTGTCGTATTAAACTTTTGTAATTGGATGGATTAACTACAATTTCTTCCAATACAGGGCAAATTTATATGGAAGTACACTTCAAATTTTGTTCTTTGATGACAGCAGAAAAGTTTCCTAGAACACAAGAAGATATGTGTGATACAAAGAAAGAAATGCCGGAAAGAAGAATTGTAGATCGGCAAATCGAGGGCTGCGAGTTTAAAAATCGATCCAACTAAAGACCGGTGTGTATGTGAGGAGATGGTACACGTTAAATTAGGTGTGTCCTCAAATGTACTCACATTGGAGTGGTGTGGATGATTGGATAGTGTGGTGAACGCTCAGGCGTTGTACTGGTTATCTGACCGTAATTCGAAATTACGGGTTGTTACACACGGATCTTTCCCTTTGGGATTTACAGTCTTCAATTGTTGTTGGCTCCAGAGCAACGTTAATTCAAGTACTCTGCCCTTAAATAGCAACAACTTTATTATTTCAACAACGTACTCCTTGTGATAGATTCCCATCGCTTGTTACTAAGACACAAGAATTCATATTCTAGATAGGTGATATAAAAAAATGCTGCACAACAGCGTAGTAGGAAATTGTATCTTGTAGCATCGTCCGATGGGTCAGCGACCTTGTCCCGTTCCTACAAGTGACCTTCAACTTTCTTCCCCTGGACAAAGAGTGGGTTTCTTTCCCCTTTGCTCCCCGAACTTTTCCCATCCCCATTTCTTTCCTCAATCATCACTTTCTCTGTTCCTTACCATTGGATAGATTTTTCGGGAGTTATCAAAGTCACTTCACACTTGGATTCGCAATCTTAGGGACGTTTACGTTGCGGCATCCCCTGGACCACCTACGGAAAAAGATCCTTCTTTGAATGGACGAGGGGATAGTAATCATTAAAAGGACATTCCACAGTTGCGTAAGTCACATGCATAATATTTCAGTCATGGAAATGGTTCTATCGCTTACTATTCTTTATCAACACTCTGAGTGGTTTCGTCGAAATATCGCGTCCATCAAGATCTGGCCTATTTTAACCATGAGGAGATTCCTCCCTGAGTAAAGATTACCCTATAACTCCAACTCCTATAAAGATCCAAGTAGGAATAGCAAATTCGATACTCTCCCATGCCTATATCTGGTGACAATATGGAACAGGTTTTTGCAACAGAAGCCAGAGACAGCAGGGCAGTTTTCCACACGAAGATACCACCAGGAGAGATAATTTTTAAAAATTGCCTTAAAACTGTCTTACCTTCATGTAAGCTTTGCCCGAAGTTTTGAGTATATCTGCCATTTTTTTTCCAACACAAAAATAGTAGCATCAAACAGACACGAATTGGGAATTTTGATCGCATTAAGACATAGATCGCCAAATTCTTTGACCCTCGACCCCTTGAAGAGTTTCTTGACTTCTTTTCGACCCTCTTCCACTGATTTTATATTAATTATAACAAGACAAGCAAAGAAGAAGCTTGTGTCAGTTTTATTATTGTTTATTTTATGGCTAAAGTGTTTATCGCAAGTATATATAGTATATAATATTATGTCAGTTGTTTTGGCAACGTTTTTGTTTTCGACGTCCTTCTTAACATACACTACCCTACAATAATGGACCGGAAGCCAGTGGATTTGCATAAAATCCAACTACTTGTTTGGGACCTTTGCATGTTGTTACTGGTAAATTGAACGTGGACGTCTACATGAACATTTTGGACAATCATGTTCTTCCAACGCTTTGGCAATTTTATGGAATGGAAGAATATTACTTCCAGGACGACAGCGCTACATGCCATGTTGCAGCCTCAAGCAGTGGTTTCAAGATATGGATGTAAAACGTCTTCCCTGACCTGCTTAGACTAACTACCTAAGCCTCATATAACATTTGTGGGACGAGTTAGAGCGACGCTTACGGACCAGGGAACAACATCCGAAATGTACAGCTGAGCTGACGAAATTCTTGCAGCAGGAATGGACGCAAATACCCTTAGCTGTGTATCAAAACCTTGTTGAAGGTATGCCCAGAAGTGTTGCTAGTGTAATTGCAGCCCGTGGGGGACCATCCCCCTATAAAAGCACGTATCCTTTCCGTTATACCATTACATCTTGCTGTCAGGTCCATTATTGTAAAGTAGTGTATATTTGATAGATGTTAATAATGATAGGTAGTAGGTGATGAGAGGTAGATTATTATATAAGATATGTAGGTATTTAAATTAAAGTCACACTGGAGCAATACAACTGGCACGGTCCGTGATCAAACCCCGAAGGGAAAGAGCCGAGGACAACATCACGTAGTTTTGAACCATAGTCATTGATAGGAGGGATAATTAATACATATATATATATCTATATCGAATTTCATAGAGATTAAATAGTGACAATAATACAATCTTCCTTATACATATGAAAATAAGACTATCATTAACTTAGTACACAATTTACTAACGTTGTCAATGTAGAGTGTGTGCTTCGTGACTTTTTACAAAATTTGCAATGTTGGGTTCAAAATTAGTAAGTTTCAACTTTAAATCGCCAGGCAATTCTAATCTAACTTATTTCCTTGTTTTATTCAAATGAAATTAACATGGCTGGAACCAGCTTCAACCATGTATGAGCGTGGAAAATACAAGCAAAAAGTGGAGTACCACTTCAGAAAGTTTTGGATATTTTTCAACATTTGTATACGTCTAAAAGTAACTTAAAGTCCTATTTTTAAAAAGCGTCTTAGCTTCAATATCAACTGATAATTTAATAAGTTCTTCTTCTAAGTTTCAATCAATATTTTCAATATCTGATTCAATTTTTCATTCGACCCCTAACAATGTTATATCGACCCCTGGGGTTCGATGCGACCACTGAACTAAGATCTCCACAAATGAACGCTCTAGATATTAGTTCATTATTTTAATCGGAAAAAAGGGTGGGTTTATAGAAAATTTTGAGATAAGCTTGCGTGAAGATAATTTAAAAAGTGAGAAGGGGATATTTGAAAAGGATGATAAAAGATGCAGCCATTTTCATGATTAAAATGAGTATCATTATACCATACTGGAATGTTCCTAGTTGGTGATGGGAGTATTCGGGAGAAAAATTGGGATAAGCTTACTTGTAGAGAAGATAGTTTATGGTCAAAAGGTAGAGAAGGGAATATTGATAAAGGCTAACAGATGAAACCATTTTCATGACTAAAATCTGTCTGTGATTTTGTTATGCTGGAATCTTCTTTGAGGGGTTAAAAAAAAATTAATAAGGATATAGGTAATTGAGAAATAAGATTCCAGGTATCATGTTTAGTACACTAAAATGGCTGGAATTCCAGAACTTAATTAATATGTAGCTTACGAGATTAATATTCTGTATATCGTATATCCTTTTTTAGTGATGGGATGGTAAGTCTTCAACAAGTAATTACACGTTAGTTGATCTGTTTCATTGATAAGTACATCACAGTCAGTAATACTTACTCCAGTGATACATTTGAGGTAATTTTCTGCGGGTATATTTAATAGTTTGGTTTGTCGCTCCACGAATTACTTAGTGAATAGTAACATTCAATTACAAAGTCGGAGTTTTAGGTTTAAATATACGTAACTACACTGACGAGCCAAAACCTCATGACCATCCACACATTTTTCAATGAACTCGTCTGTATGACGTGGAGGGCACGTTATTAAGTGAGAATGGTATTTAATTGCTAGTGGAGAAGGTAAGTAATCATTCTTGCACTTATTTTTGCGAGTGATGGGAAAGGCTACTGATCTAAGCTAATTTGATAGAGGACAGATCGTAATGGCCCGAAGACTCGGAACGAGTATCACCGAAACTGCAGGACTGGTAAGTTGTTCACGATCTGTCGTTGTTAGTATTCATGCAAAGTGGATAAATGACGGTGACACCAGCAGTAGACGACAAGGTGTTGGTCGTCCAAGCGTCATCAAAGGAAAAGGACGTCGAAGACTGTCCCGCTTGGTAAAGCAAAATCGGCGTGAGACTTTGGCTCAGCTGACTGTCCAATACAATGAAGGTTCAAAGGCAAGTGTTTCGGAACACACAGTTCAGCGGACACTGTTGGATATGGGACTGTGCAGCAGACGTACCACTATTGCGCCTCTGTTGACCAAGCGTCAACGCCAACTAAGACTATAGTGGGCCCGGAAACATCGAGACTGGACCATGGATGAGTGGAAGAGAGTTGCCTGGTCAGATTAATCGCGATTTCTCACTCATCACGTCGATGGTCGTGTCAAGGTACGCTGTCTGCCAGGCGAACAGTTGCTCCCCTCTTGTACAGCTGGTCATACACAGGCTGGTGGTGGCGGTATTATGCTTTGGAGGACTCTCTCATGGGCAAGTCTGGGACCCGTATTTGTGGTAGAACAGACTATGAGCGCTTCGAACTATCTAAACATCATTGCGGATCAGTTGCACCCTTACATGGCGTCTGTCTTCCCAACTGGAAATGGAATCTTCCAGCAGGACAACGCCCCATGTCACAAGGCTCGGATTGTGTTGGAGTGGTTCGAAGAGCATTCTGATGAATTCCATTTAATGTCCTGGCCACCTAACTCGCCATAATAGACCCCATTTGGGATGTCATGGAGCGGCAGCTCAGAGCTCAAACACCACCATGTCCGAATATTTCGACTTTGAGTGACCGCTGATTAGACATTTGGTACAACCTGTCTCCAGTCATGTACCAAGAACTTGTGGCATCTATGCCCAGGCGAGTTGCAGCTGTTTTGCAGGCCAAAGGAAGCGCAACGTTATTGAGTAGGTGGTCATTATGTTTTGGCTCTTCAGTGTATGTAAAGTACGAGATCTCTCAGCCGCTTACTTTTTACATGCCAGCTTTATAAAATTTCTTTTCATTTTTCGACTAAAAATGGTTAAGGCACTATTTGCTATTATTTATCAATAACTATTTAAAGATTAGTTGATTGTTTTTTATGGTGCAAGGGCCAAGTTTTACCAAGATATTCCAAACACAAGACATATCGTCAAATAATGGACATATACTCTATAGCAAAAAAAATTGAAGCACCAAGAAGGAGTTGTCCGATTGCGATAAAAATTAGTAAATGTGAAGAACATACATAGAAAAACAAACGATTCAAATTTCAGAACAATTGAATGATTTTTTTTTCAGAGTTTGACCGTTATAAAAGGAGGAAGTCATTAAAGCATTGGTCCTCCTCTGGCCTGAATACAAGCTGACACCCGGCGTGGCATAGATTAAAAAAGTTTCTGGATGGTGTCCGGCGGAATTTCTTTACAAATTGTCCTCAACTGTCGGGCTAAATGGTCAACATTCCGGGATAGTTGCAATCGCCTTCCGATAACGTTCCCAATTTGATTTTTATAGAGAGATCAAGAGACCTAGCTGGCCAAGGAAGTGCTAGGAAAGCTTGAAGACAATTCATAGCAACACGTGCCGGGTGCGGCCGGGCATTATCTTGTTAAAAAGTAAGTCCGGGGTGTCGCAAAAGGAACAGTAACACAATCGGTCGTAGAATGTCGTCTACGTACCGCTGTGCTGTAAGTGTGCCAGAAATGACTCCCAAAGTTGTCCATCTATCAAAGGAGATGGCACACCAGCAGACCATAACGCCCTGTTGTGGGATAGTGTGGCGTGCGATATTAAGGGCAGGATCACCACGCTGCCCTAGACGTCTGCAGACTCGTATTTGGTTGTCCTCAGGACACAATTGGTAACGGAACTCACTAAAGACTATGCGTCCCAAGTCTGCGCAGTTCCAAATTGATCGAGACTGGCACAAGTCCTTCTTAGTGAGTCGTTTTTTTTGTAATAAAGTGTACATACATAAGAAACATTTTACTGATGCAAAAGAGAGAATTATACCCAGGGTTTAGGGTACTGGAGGTTATAGGAATCAAACATGAGTGGCTTATAATTCGTAACTATATGAAACGGAGTTTAGTCTTTTTAATTCCAGAAGAAAATGATAGTATCTTATCATATCAATCTTTAAACAGATGAGACTTGGTCCTTTTGCCACAGAAACGTTTCCATTCATCCAATCTATTATTAGATGGATGGATAATCAAAGGCTAATCAATTCACTACTTTCCTGAAGAGTGGCATTTTACCAAAAACATACATCTGCGTGTTTGAAAAAGGAAAACATGGACAATCCAGGAAGAAATTCAAACAAAAGACTCGCAATTTTCCTACGGGAAGCAAAGAAACAAACGAGTTGCAATTAGCTGAATGGGTAACCTTATAAAACTGAATTCATACGAATGAGTATTCATTTCGTTCGCTACGGTTTGCACATGATGAATTAGCATCAAGAAAAATTACTCATAAAATCCTTCTAAATCAGTTTCCTTTTGAGGTATCATGTCTTGGATTTGGTATTGTGACCGATTTCCTAATCACGTAGACATGAAAACCCAATTAGGTTAGTTGTTGAAATTCCTCTATCGTTGCTACATTTTTCGACTGCGTGTATGACAAAAACGGCTGTTGAAGAACAATATCCTTATTTAGGAGAAAGAATAGAAATATTTATTGTGGTCGTGAAGTTGAGTTATTGTCTCTACATGACAAAATTGGACAATCGTCAAAAAATTTCCTAAAAATGTGTTTATTCAGTGTTTTATTAGATGGATTACTTAGATATAATGAATACTTTCTTCTCTATATTTCCAGATAAAGTCAATAAAAGCAAAGGTACAAAAGTTAAACTTTAGGTTCAAGGTCATAGTTTTTTTAATGTTTCTTTTGCAAAAATATTTAACATAAATGGCTGATTTGCTTTGAAAACATGATAGCAAAAATCAAGATACTTTTCATTAATGAAAATACTTATTAATAACTAAACAATTATCAGATGAAAAATATCAGCTGTTCCTAAACATCCTGTACAAACTTTAAGAGAAGATGGAACTACCCAAAATTTAACCGTTTTCACACAAAAATATAAGTTTTTTAGCTAAATTAATGTGTTAGAGTTGCAAAAATGAAAGACAATGGATAACCACCTCTTACTTTGCCCTAAATGTTTGCTTAGAGTGTGGCTTTACGCAACATTCCGTGGTATACGTGGCTTTACTCTATGTCTAGAGGAAACAACCGAACCGTTTATAATTCGGAGCATGCTGGGGAACTCGAGTCGAGGTACCGTTCACGATACAATCCTTCTCATGGTCGTTTATTTTCTTAAGTTTCCTCATGCTAGGTGAGCTACATGAGCATTTTTGAGATCATACAGTTTATCCATGCGAAAAATCAGTCTTCATTGACGGTGACGCAAGCTGACGTGTGATCCAAACGTACAGAGCAATCTGGTAATACACCAGGTGGCGATTGTGGACATTACATACAAGGTGAATACTG
This sequence comes from Metellina segmentata, assembly GCA_947359465.1. Classification (NCBI taxonomy): domain Eukaryota; kingdom Metazoa; phylum Arthropoda; class Arachnida; order Araneae; family Tetragnathidae; genus Metellina; species Metellina segmentata. Next base: position 60,720,483 of record OX375879.1, on the reverse strand, counting down.
CTTAATTTTGTGTTTTCTGCCTCTCTTTAAAGTTTGTATAGGAAGCACATTTTGTATTCTGTTAACCATCTGAATATTAAGAGAGTTCCTATTACTGTAGTATTGCCTTTACCCCACTACACACTTAGGCCCGGTGCACACATCCGGTTTTTCAACGTGCGGCGCAGCTGCGACACCAAAGCTCATCTGTGCACACACAACCGTGAAATGACGCAAGTACTCATTTCGTGCCATTTGCGATAGATATTCTATCGAAGGAAACGTGTTTATTTCACTTACTTCGTGTACAAAAAAAGTATATTTTGAAAGAAAATAGACGTTACTGAATTCAACCATTTAATTATTAATATTTATATTCCATTTATTTATGAAAACAAGGTACTTCAGAACGGAGACGCGTGTGCGGCAAACTGCTGCGCGTGGGGAACTGCGGTACAAATTGCATGCAAGTTGGACATGCGTCGCCGCAACGGTGCCGGAGGTATGTGTGCACTACTCCATTGGACCTAATGTATCTCAGACCGCACTTGCGTTGCGGCAGCGGCGCCGCACGTTGAAAAACCGAATGTGTGCACCGGGCCTTAATGACTAAGTAACCACATCTATTGGATGAAAAAAATCTATGGATTATTTCACCCAATCATCATATTTTACACATGTTAGTATCATACATTGTATTTTATTCTCTCTTTTCCATGAAAACGGCTTAGGTAGGTTGTTAATTAACGTCGCACTGAAGCAACACATTGGGCTATTGGCAACAGCACGGGTTCAATCCCGTAGGGAAACATCCAAAAACAACGCCTGTGACTTCACACCACAATCAGATGACAAGAACAACACCTCAGACGGCATCCCATTCTCCCAAACTTACACACTACCCCAACATGAGGACATTTGAGATCACGACAGATTTTACGTACACCAGCTCCCGTGTACACAATGTTCTGTGGCTGGACCTAGTTTCAAACTCTCCGGTTGCTAATCCGTGTGATCTTCCAACTGGGCTACCACGGTTCGAAAACGGTTTAATTTATCATAATAATAGTGAACCCAGTAGAAAGGTCTTTTGGTACAAGTTTTGAATACCTCCAATTGAAATTTTAAAAAACTGATTTTCCTGGATGTAGAGAGCTGGGAAAATTACGCAATTACCATAGGGTTTGCGTCAAGTTTTATCGCTATAGTGGTTTCATACTCAGGTTGTTTTACTAGTGTTGCCAGAAAAGCAGATTTTCCTAATATAATTTTTGTTGAATTTAAATCCTAATTCTCATGTATGAACACATTTTTGTTTCCATCTTCCGAATGTTTGTTGGAGTGGCTGGTCAGGTAAGATAAAGCCAAGCTGTATCAATCAAATAGTTGTAATAAATTATACATAAATTCTGTTTGATTTATAACAGATTATTTTAAATTCTGTTTAGCACTTAAATCTTTTATGCACAAAATTTGCATGATTGCAGATGCTTCTCAACGTTCCACAATACACCAACTTTACATGTTTAAAACCTTTTTAGAAAACTAAAATGAGATTTTAAAAATACTTTTCGGGCGAATTATATATTAGCAAGGGTTTAGCTAGTATATTTCATATCTTTTTCAACATCAAAAATTTATCGGGGAGCCCCATGTAAAAAACCCTGATCAAGCCGCTTCAAATAACATAAGAATGTAGTTCCCTTTTATTAATTTCTTAAGATTATAGAAAAAAAATTATAAATTAGTCCGCATCAATTTTATTAAAAACAGACAAAAGATAAGTTTGTTGGAGGGCTCTCTCTCTTCGGATTGCAAATAAAGTTTATTAAAACCTTTTTTAAAAATGCACGTCCCGTAAAGATGACTTAATAACTTAATCGTCAAATTTATCCAAGTCACTATGCAGCTGCCATTTTAAGAGTGTCAAAGAAGCAGATTCAATATTTTCAGCAAACGTATTTCTTTTCTGGATCAGGAAATTTATTGCATCGATATTAAATGTTCGGTTATGAGAAAAATAATTTGAGCATCCAGAAATACTTGTTTTGAAGTTAATTCTTTTCAGAAAAATTCGAATTCTATGAAAATTGAGAATTTTTTTTATTCAATATCTTTTTCTTAACTTTCTAGCGTAGTTTTTCGTGGAAAGGTTTAGTAGGGCGATGTGTAGTAATGCGTTTCAGCTAACTGGGGAAACTCGCACTAGTAATGCCATCTAGTAGAAGAATCGGGCAACAATTTTAGAATCTCCTTTCAAATATAATCCCGATGAAATACCCCGTGTTCGTTAGTTTTATGTTTTAATCTCTTTTTGAAATGAGTGATGTCGACTCACACCCGTAAACAAAACTCTGTGTGAGTTGACAGTTATTATAAACTTAAATAATATTATAGTACTTCAATAAGACAGATTAATAATAGCTGTTTGTTGTTATTATTAATGTAACACACGTTCCGTGAATACATTACGAATTTCTGTAAATTTGAATAAAAAATTGGATTGGTCATAAAAATAGTTAAAACATCCCTATTTATAAAAGTTTACAGTTCATATTTTCGAAGAATCTTTGTTTCGAAAATAACTTTCAACTTTATATACCCTTTCAAATGGATTCCTCGGTAATTTAATACATAAATATAAATTCACAGTATATATTTGACTATATGTTTTTATTTAAGCTGCAATATTTACCTTCAAAGCAATTATCAGTTTTAAAGTAGTTACATTGATATTAATTTGTTTATGTTTTAAAGTATTTAAAATATTTTCATTATGAATAGTGTGAAATGCTTCTTACTGCAGCCTACGTTACTGCTCAAGTAAAGAAATGTTTTATTTACTTTGTTACTCGTGTAAAATAATTCCTACTTTGCTTATGTTTCAGGTATCAAACAAAGTGAAGCCTGATTTGGAGTATGGTCAACACGTGGAAGTGAGGCCATGTGGGAATCCTCCTACAACTGTTTCTCGTTTGCTGGTCTGGTATGTGAAAACCGTAGAAAGTTAAGTCGTACCAACTAAAGGATGGATGAAATATGATGGTCTACGAGTTCACTGAATTGTCTCTGAGATCTTCAATCAATATAGAGTATGTAATTTTCAGAAATAATTAAATTATATTTCTTAAAAACTCAGCTACAGTTTAAGCAATAGTGAAGATCGACGTTGTAAAGCTATGTCTCAAAAGCAACCAACCACCAAAACATCGTGTAATATTTGAATTAATTTCAAATGCAAAATATATCCTACACTATTCAGCCAGAGTGAGTTTGAAACCAACCAGACAGTCGTGCAAACGGGAGAAAGGAGGGCTGGTGCACGTTAAATCTATCGTGGCTTCAAATGTCCTCACGTAGCGTGGAAGTTTGGAGAGTGGGATGCCAGCTCAGGCATAAAATCGTCATCTGATCGTTGATTGCGTGGTATTGTCTTAGGATCTTTCCCTTCAGGTTTGATCCCGGACCGTCGCCAATAACCCTATGTGCTGCTTCAGTGTGCGACGTTAATTAACTACCTACCCACAGTATACAAGAGTGGGATGCCAGCTCAGGTCTTGTTCTCATCAGCAGACCTTGGTTCAAAATCACGATGCAGTCTTATTATCTTTCCCTTCGAGATTGATCTTGTGCAGTCGCCAAACCCCCGCTATGTTGTTCCAGAGCGAACTTAATTAACTACCTTCCTTCAAACTTTTCTACAATATTCGTTACTTTCAATTTTAAAATATTTAATCGTTTTAGCGGTATGTTATAAGTAGATAAGAAATTTTGAGGTAGTTAGTTAAATTAACGTCGCACAAGAGCAACGGGCTATTGGCGGCAACTTCGTAATTTTGTACTACGGTCAGAAGACAAAGCTGCAGGTTTAACTTACCAAATTTGCATTATGGTCTCGTCTTCAGATATATTTAAAGAAATTGGGAAATATTATAAATCAAAACATGCAATAAAATATGTGTCTGTTCATATGATGTACTAGGTAATTTGATTTTCACTAAAGAGCCTTGATAATATATCGTATCATTTATTAAAACCTCCTGAATACATAAGATTACAAATTATAATATCATGATATAGTCTTATTACAGCTGTGATGGAAGTCATTAAATTAATTGTAAGGCTCAGAACAAATAAAACTGACCCATGCTACAACATGCTAATCTCACTTTTGGCAAGAAAATATTTTTCTCGATTCCAATTCTCTAAATTGGCTATAAATTCAAAAATTTTCCCAAAGGATTTTGCAAGGGATTTATCATAATTAATATCAATCAATGAATGTATTTCGGAAATAGAACAGTTTAAATTTAAATAAATTATCTTCATCAATCTATTGGGAGAGTATTTTTGAAGCTACTCAAAATTATATAATTTTCTCTTTTCTTTGCCACTCAATCAATGTTAAAAATTATTTTGTTTCATTTCAATTTTTTAAGCTAACAATAATGATAAACAAGTTAAATTGTGAAAAATCGTTGTATATGTCAACGATAGATGGCGCCTGGACTGATCTCTCATAATCAGAGTGGTAACATCTTTTAAAGCAGAAATGAATCATCATGTCTGAAATAGAAAATTTATAAATTTCAGTTATCATTAACTCAATTCTTAGAAAAGTTTTAAAGAGATATTTGTGGAGTTTTTTGAAACACTGGTGAAATCTCTGGAATTTTAACTTTGAAAAGTACTCTGGATTCAAAATCTTTTCGTTTACAATTACTTTGCATTTTTATTAAACTGCTGATTTTACAGTAACCCACCTAGAAGAGGACGGTTATTAATAATTTTCAGTATTTAATATCCATAGGTATTGCATTTCAAATAGTAACCAAAGATTTGTATAGGATCTGTGGAGATGTTTTAAAATAAAGGTATCTGTTGCAAACATAAAAGAACCAGTGCACAATTAATTGCTTGAAAATATCAGTTCGAATTCGAGGCTAAACCCAGAAGCTGTTTAAAGGGTTAGGAACCTTTTAAATTTTCAAAAAAGAATCAAAAAATTATTATGATTTAATTTTAATGCTCGGTTTCTTAGCAACGTTTTAAAACAAACCTGGTGTAAAATTTCACTCTAGAACGGAAGTTATGGTTAAAAGAGTGAACCCCTTAATCAAACATTTAGAGACAGCTCAAAAATGTCTAGCAAATTTAGATAATGAAATAATAGACATTGGCATATTACGCTTTCTTCAGAGCACGAAAAAGCCTCGAAAGAGCAAAAGAAGAAAGAAAAAAGTTGTTGCAGAAAATTTTCTTCTGTAAGATAGAGAAACATATGCTGCTGGAGCATTTTAATAATAAAATTATGTTTAAACGACGATATCTCAAAACTGTGATTTTACCACTTGCGCGAAAGATTTTTCTGGAATGGTTGGTTAGTATTACATGAAATTTTAATTGATTATGTAAACCTTATATATGTTTAAAATGGCCAACTTTTTGTCTATCCTGTTAAAAGTTTTTGAAAAAAGGTTAATTTTGTGCTGAAAAAAAGAAAAAATTTCAATTTTTTTTTTAATTAAAACATTTTTGTAAGAATTTTTTTTTTTAATACAAGAGTTCGTCATTGTAATTATACTATATATTTTTAAGTATATAAAAAAATCAGCTCAGAATAATACTTATTTTGCCCAGAATACTGCGCGCAATGTACCATATAATATTCTAACAACAAAAACAATGCATTTCATTTTGGTCCAATTTACAATATATTTAAGGGGTAAAATTTTTTTTTTAAATAGTTTACAAAAGATAAATGTAGTTAAAATCTGCATACAATATTTCATTTATGTAAATAATTTATTCATGGAGATAATAAGATTCGAAATGTCGTGATATATTTTTTTTTTGCATATTTTGACATTTAAAAGGTACCTAACCCCTTAATTGGACTAATTTTTCGAAGTTTATAAACATGAGCGTTCCTAATTTCAATAGACACTTAAAAGGCAACGAAGTCATAATAATTTTACAGTACGATACATACAGACAATAGACAAACATCCTTGGCAGAGAGAGCAGAAAACAAAAATACGAACACATATAATCCAAATACAGGGTGGTCATAAAAAAACTTGGCCGACATATGGACCTCTAGCGGCCGTTCCGTTCAACCGATCGAGATGAGATTTCAGATATAGTTATTCAGAGGTATGAGCTCGGGATTCTGTGAACGACAACAAAGTGACACTCACAGTTACGGTTATAGGTAGAGAAACTCGAAATTTTCGAATGGCAACACCCACATTTTTCTGTCTCAAAATGCTCAGCGCATGCGAAAACCCTAAATAGCGTTGGAACGGTACGTGTATCACAAAAAACGGAAGCGTTATGCACTCACAAAAAACAGCTCTGCGAACGTGCAACAAAACCACGATCGGAGCACACGAAAGAAATTTGCATATGTTGGAGGCAAGACACCAACCACAGAACGCCTTTCGCCAAATATTCAGCCAGATCTTCAGTCGGGAGCTCGTACATGCCAACGAAATGACTCTGTCAGCGAAAGTTAATGGAAAATTGGTAAAATTATATTATTAAAATGGGATGAATGCCGTGGAAGGGACCTTGCGTGTTTACCGTCGAAACCATCGCCACATACGAGACCCATGTATCTGGCGAAAAGCGTTCTGTGGTTGGTGTCTTGCCTCTGTTATATGCAAATTTTCTCCGTGAGCCCAGAACGTGGTTTTGTTGGCCGTTCGCAGAACTGTTTTTTGTGCGTGCATAACGCGTCCGTGTTTTGTGATACACTTACCGTTTCAACGCTCTTTAGGGGTTTTCGCATGCGCTGAGCATTTTGAGACTGGAAAAAGTGGGCGTTTCCATTCGAAAATTTCGAGTTTCTCTACCTATAACCGTAACCGTGAGTGCCACTTTGTTGTCGTTCACAGAATCCCGAGCTCATACCTCTGAATAACTATATCTGAATTCTCATCTCGATCGGTTGAACGGAACGGCCGCTAGAGGTCCATATATCGGCCAAGCTTTTTATGACCACCCTGTATATTAAAGAGAAAGAAAACCAAGTATAATTTAAGCAAGGTAATTTAACCGTCCTGTGATTGTCCCTACGAGGTATCGCACCATAATAAAACTAACCAGATCTTAATGTAATTTTTGATGTTTAAATGGGATACAGACCCGCCCTAGGCATACGGTATGTTTAGGGTTGCCACAGCAACCTCACCCCACTGTTTTATTTTGAAAGATAACAAAAATCACATTTTCAGTATAGGAGAGTACTAGCTGTATTATTTTATGTACGTTACAAAATGGCAAAGCAGGTACACGACAAGTTGCAAATGACATATATAAACCATCAAGTGAAATATGCAAGATATCAAATAAATGCAAATTGAGGATAGTCAAGTCACAGTTCGATTCCCGTTCTTTAAGCTCAATCCCCGAGTTCAGTGCCCAAGACCACTTGTCAAGTCTTAAGGTTTCAATTTATAGGCCAGATCGTCATATTTCTACCATTTCCTGTATCCTGTTGTCCAGAATTCCTCTCATTATGTTTTTAATTCCTTCTCTTTTGTCAGTGAGCAGTAATTTTCTGTCAGACTGCTTCTAGTTACCAAGAAAAAACTTTACTCTAATGTCGTCCCACAGTCCGAATCTATAGGTAATGTGTTCCACCGATTCCTCCTCTCGTCCGCATCTACACATACTTGTTTTTCCAAAGAATCTGTGCTGATACTCTCCCAGGGGATATAAAGAAAAGAAGAAAAAAAGAGCCTGGCTTAAAGGTTTCAGGTTTAAAAGAGTGGGAGTATAATTAACTTTTTTATTTATTTTTCACAATTACTCAGAATTTTTAAGAAATTGTAAAAGAGTACTTGTAAATAAGAGTAACTAAAATTGTAAGTGATAGTGATTTAGCACTACTAAAGTTAACTTTTTTAAAGGCATTTTTAACTATATTTGTGACATGATGGAACTTAATTACTCTTTGCAAATACGCTGAGAAAAGGCTCCCATCAGAAAATACATCAAGAATGGAAGTTTCTTTTCTTTGGTGTGTAAGTGTAATTGTAAGTTATACAAAGTCTGATTATCTAAGTAATTTTTATTCGCTTTTACAGAAAAGTGCAAGCAGACGTGGCGCCATCTCTTGAATTTATGTGTAGGCAGAATATGAGAAGAAATTTTATTTCATACTGTAAACGGTAACTCCTGACGAATCAATTGTTGACAGTCAATAATCTCATTTACCCATGTGCTTTTCAATAATCAATCAATACGCACTCTTTTGCAAAGTAGTAGACCTTCTAATAGTCTATTAATTGAAAAATATGATGATATTTTCCATTTATGTTAAACAAAGCTAGAAGATTTTGTAAAACTTAAAAATGGTGCTTGTACGAGTTTTATTAAAATTGTTTGTCTAAATTGTTTATTATAGATGTGCTGAGAGGATTCCTCTGGGTTCGAGATTCTTGCACAGGATCTCCAACGTCAAATTGAAAGTAATAGCGATTAAATAACTTTTAGATCGTGTAAACTTTTCTACGTTAAACTTAATAAACTTCCTGTATTGAAAAAATAAGAATTGTTAAAATAAGATCTTTGCATTTGATTCTACTATTGAGAGATAAAAGTTTTTCATAACGTTCTTACCCTTTATAATGCGTTTATTCACCAAACAGTTGAATTGAGCGAATGTTTATGAATGATTCAAGTTTTAAAATATATATTTTATTATTTATCAAAATACTTATTCATTATCCAAGTTACCTGCACTTGAAAGAATAAGTATTTCTGGGGGGTTTCTGATGATTCATCACCGAAAGTATTCATTAAGAAATTTGCAACTCTTTGTTGTACTAATAAATACACAAACATAGCTTGCAAAATTGAAAATGATTGCATTATCCTACTTTCTGATGCGTTAAAATAATACTAAGAGCTAAAATATAAAGAAACTAAGTAAAATTGCATAATTAATATAAGAAAATACTTAAATATAGGAGGTGAACTAAAACTAATTTAACAAGTTATTTATTTTTTTACATTCTTAAGAATTCGAAAATGTGTAGAATAACATTTTAAAAATGTCTTTACGTTGTGTTTCAAGGAGGGAAATTTGAATCCAGGCAATTTCATGAAAAGCTGAAGCGCTGTAAGAACAGTCATTGAAGTACTTTCTAAACTGAAACTATAAGTACTGAAGTAGAGCTGAAGAAGTAATCAATAAGGGTTTGGTATGCAAAATACAATTCACATGTAGACCTTGTATAAAAAACTGAGTGGTCGACAATTTTGGTTTATTATGTTGTCGGATATAGGAATTCAAGAGACTGAATTTTTAATTATGGCCATGGAACAGGAAAGGTGAAAATAAGTACATCATTAAAGAAAAATAATTCTTGACTTCATTTATAGCAATAGAAATAAAGTTATTTATGTACTATTGTGATCAATACTGTGGATTAAATTCATGTATTCAATATATTTTTGCTAAATGCACAGCAATTCTAGATTAAAATATCCTCTTAATTTTATCATATTTCTATTCCATTCCAGTAAAAGTCAATGATGATTAGAAGATACAGTTTGGTGCGCTGTAACGAAAGTCTCCAAAAGATCTTTGTATAAATGATGGTTATTTGACTGGTTGAAAAGAACAGAATATTACAGGTATTGTGAAACAAATTCAATACTCTATGACGTCAGAGATCACACAATTTTATTTGAGAGTTTTAAATTTAAAAGTGTTTATTCAAGTTCATTTCAAACTTGATCTGAACATGTTGACTAATATAAACAATACGAAGAATAAGTTATTTTTATCAATTTGTAAATAAAGGGAGTATTAAATAAGTTTTCACTCTTTAGCCGATTTTAAAATTTGATTATATTAAAAACACTGCATCTCTCAGTCAAATTCATTTAAGAACTATAAACAATCCGAAAAAATGTTATTATAAAAGGCAATTCTTAAATCAATTGCAAATGGGTTCAAGAACGGCATTCATTAAAAAACTATTAAAAAACATCCCAGAAATGCAATAATATTTGAACAATGAATTGAGAATCCCAGACATGCAATAATATTAGAACAATGAATTGAGAAACCCAAACACGCAATAATATTAGAACAATGAATTGAGAATCCCAGACATGCAATAATATTAGAACAATAAATTGAGATTGGTTACAAGTTGAATTTTTTAAATTTTGAAACCGTAATTTATTTTTATGGGTGCTTTTTTGTGTGCAAAGGACAAGACAACGTAGTATTTTACATAGCTTATTTTATCTTTCACAAATAATTCGATAGAAAACAAAATAGTTTTGTTAAGTGACAACATAGGATATACCAGTAAAAATAGAGAAAAAAAATTTACGCTTATAAGCAAAAATCTAGCAATAATTTCATCTATCAGTTTCGCCCTTATTGAGATGAAGTCAAAGAGAAAATTCACAATATCCTATTCTCCATCCCAAGGGTACACTCATGAATATGTGTTAATATTATGTTTTATTATGCTATTATGTGACAAATAAAAATATAAAAATAATGGGAAAACAAAATGCAGCTCAAATCGAATTTTTATTTAATACAAAACGGTTTCACTATCATAAAAACCATATATTACCTTCTAATATCTTTTATTTCCTAATAAAAATGAACATTTTGCTCTTTATGAAAGAACTGAAATATCAATGAGCATTTGGTGAGTAAATGTAGTTATCTCATTTATAATTTTTGTAATAGCACATGGGCATGTACAAAAATAACTTTTTAGGGATTTAGGTTGAAATTTTGTTTTTTAAAATGTAAATTCTTACAACCAATCAGTAAAAATTAAAACTATAAATGCTATACAATAAGCATGTGTACGTACAAATAATATAAACTGAAATATTTGGAAAACTCATAGATTAATAGTCTAATCATGTGTTACGCAAATAACAGATTTTTCTCGTATTTAATTACCTTTTAATCTGTAAAAAAAAAACAGTATATTTTCTTACGCCTCTTGTACTTGAAGACATTTCCCACAGATGGCAGCACCAAATTTTATACTGATTAATAGCTGATAGGTCAATATTTTGTTGGAATTTGTCGACAATGTCTCTGTTTTGTTTGCAATTCCGTTTGAAATCTCATGATTCTTGATATTTACAGTGCTATTCGAATAAAAAATGTCTTCGCACTTATAACTTTCGAATTAACGAAATTGAAACGGCAAAAACATATGAAAAATATTTTTCACAGAATTTTTTTTTAATATTTTGAAATAGTTTATGCGATAGTAACGTCAATCAATTCCAATTTCAAAATTGAATCCTCATAAAAGTTTACTTCAAGACATCTACAAATTTTCAAAATTTTCTGGATTATCACTTACTAACCCGGCTTTTCCCGTGCCAGTTGCTTTTGTGGTTTAATTGGATTGCTTCGCAAACCAAATAGGAATCCGTAACCCGTAAATTGCCCGTAACGGTTCTATTCGTGACAGTCACATTGCCCGTGACAGTTTTTTTCGTGGAGGTCAAGTTGCCGTGTGGTGGTTTGCTTTGCAAACCAAAAAATATTAAAATTTAACTAAAGAATTATTTATTAAAACAAATCAAACGTCGAAGAGATTCAATCGCCGTGACGCCACGACCTCTTGCGAAAATATATTACTATTTAACTGAAAAATTATTTATTAAAAGAAAATCAAGGTATTTATATAAAAGAAAATTTTCCGCAGATTTCAAATCCGTTGAAATTTTCAATCTATCTTTAACGATCCCGATTTTACAAAAAAGAGCGAAACAATGCCAGTCAAAATGTTAGCTGAGGAATTGTTTGAGCGGAGACTACGCATTCCCATTTAATTGAGAGCGGAAGGTGAAAAATGAGGCATGGTTTCAAAGGCTGACGTCAATAGTGACGATTGTGACGTGACGTCATGGAAGAAATAACTAAATTCTGATATTTTCCACTAATTGCCGGATAAGGACGAAAAAAAAGATCCAAACGAGAAAAACACAATTAAATAAATTTTAAAATGTTATACATTTTAAATTTCAAAATTCGGGTTTGACTATAAAATTGCAAAAAATTCGGACTACCTGTGTGCCAAATTTCCTTATTGTAAGTGCCATAGATTCATCAGGACACGGAAAACACACAATACACGAACTTCATTTTATAATAGTAGAGATGTGAGAGCGAATTCATAAAAGAAAATTACTTTCTATAAATGATACTTATTTACATGCTGTTTGAAGGGGCAGAACTAAAGCTGATTACGTCACAAACCATTTAAAATCACGTAAACTGAGTTCTAAGTCTTCATCAAAGAACGATTTTCTTAGAAAAGAGCTTAAGCAAAATTTCAGATTTTTAAAAATGTATGATTTACCGTAGAAACGAATAAAATGTTTTTCGATAATTATGTTACTTCACAATGAACCTTTTAAGAAATGAAATTTATATTTTTTTATAAAAGAACTGCATAACCGTTATTTTTTTTCTTCTTTTTTTAATTTTAAATTCTAAAGAGACTTGAATTTTCCAATAAGGTATTCATGCTGCTTTCACTAGTAGAAGTGAACATTCGAGCATGAGATCAGAATAGTCAAACTCCATGTCATATGTAATACGAAATATTTGTTTTCTAAAAAATACTTGAAATGACCACATTGAACTATGAACCCATTATAAAGAGACGTAAATTCATAATTATGATGAATTAAATTAATATACTTGCAATAAATGCCTGGACAGATTAAATCTATGCTTATATGAAATTTTCCAATTTTTTTTAACTTAAAAGTCGTGGGAATTTTATTTTTATTTCTATATTCTAAAAAGTGGTAAAGATTTCTAAAAAGAAACTGTTTTAAGTTTCCCAAAATTTAAATCTCCGAAGTGCCTTCCTACAGAATATACTTACGTCTTACACTAATGCAAAGTAATGCTAAATTTTTATTACTATTCTTTTATCAATAATGTCCTAAAATAATCGGATAGCCAGTTCTGTGGCTCTAGAACGTCGTTAATTAAAATTATCAATTACCTAGAATAATCGGGCAAACTAATAAACATGCGTTTCCATTCGTTATTCTGAATTGTAAATAACAAACCACTCAAACATAAAATAATATTGCACGATCTTGTTGATGTAATAATATTGGTAATATTTCGATATTAATTCTAGAAAGATATTTTAATATTGGCATGTAAGATTAATCGTAATGCAAACAAAAGTAATGATAAAATTAAAAATTATCCCCTCATTATTGAAATGTAATAGAAATGATTAAACAGACATAATTATAAAAAATCCCATTTTCTCCCGCGCAGGATAATTTTCTCTTATCATTTTTTAGCCTTCAGAAAGTTGTGTTTTTAATTTTGCCAACCATTTCATTGTATTTTTTATGCCAAGCATTTCTTCATTCAATAATGTTGCATTATTTTTTTATTTTTTACAATAGTGATTGCAAATATAAATGATTCCTTATATGCATGTCAATATTGGAAATTTTTATGTTTAAAAAAAATCGTAACGAAACAATCTGCAAACTAGCTTTGGATTTTTTGAAGGTCGGGACACACATAAAACATTACATTAACTTCAATCGTGATCGGTAGCGATTCAAATGCCATAACAAGACAGCCCCTCACAAAGCAGGACTGCCTGTCACAAAGAAAGGAGTTTCGCGCAGCATATCATTAAAAGGAAGCCAATGATAAGAGTGTTTGAATAAGATTGGCCAAAGCAGGGGGACAGTGTAGATACGCGATTGGTTTAACAGTAGAAAGTGCGTTTCAGTTATCTGCGTAAAAGAAACCGATTGGCTAGCTACTTAAAAATTAGTCTGCTCTCTTAGCACAACAAATAACGGTAAGATAACTTTTTTTAAAAGATGAATCTCGACTTTAGAAAAATGCAGGATAAATTCCTTCGAAAATTCTTCCAAGTGTCCAGGCTTTTCGCAAAATACAAATTCTTTCCAACAAAAAAATACACTCGGGGAGAAATAGAAGTCTTTTTATTTTTACTTCATAATATGTTTTTAAGTTAGAAATTAGAAAAAGTATGCAAATTGTTTGAAATTTCTATTCAGAGCTTTTGAAACGTACAAAAAGGACTTAGTTTATTTTTCTGGATCAATTTGAATACACTGCTCCATATTATACATTGAGATTTTTCCTGAGATTTAAATTACGTTCAAAATAGTCTCGTTATTTAAAAACAAACTACTGAATATTCCTTTGTAAAATTTAGGTGACAGACGAATGTCATATAAATTCTTCTGAAAAAAGAGCATATAGTAAAATACATGTACTGTGATTATATTCCTTTTGACTGAATGTCTTAAACAACTATATATCGTTGTCTAATTTAGAGAATGGAATATTGCATATCTCATTGTATTTTCTCTCTGAAAGTTAGTTCAGAATTAACAATCTTGAAAGATTACTTTGCATCTGCCTTAGTGATCAGAAGTGTTCGATCCGTTTAAGTCGTACTTTTCCCTCCTCAATTTATACTCATACTAACAAATAAAAAGGCAACCATCATTAGCCTACCATGCGATTCAAACAATTTAACTATCTGTTAAGTTTTCCATCAAAGTGCTCTATAAATTACAATGCAAATCACCAAATGACCTGTAAATATTTTCACGACGGTAAATTGTAATAAATCCCTTCCAATGTAAAAAGGTATTCGATATTGTTTTTACGCCTAACCACTAACCACAACGGCCTTCTTTGACGCTAGAAGAGGTGAACTGGCGGATATTTGTGAGGGCGAAAACCAGTGGGTGAAATGTCGTTGCTCCTACCAGAGACAATAACCAACATCTGTATTATGTGCTAATAAACGTAGAGTAAGACTAGATGGCATTCAAACATTATACCTTTTCATTATCTAAAATAACTTAATTATTACATGCAAAAAATGGGACAATAGTATTTTAAGCCACACAGGAGAGGTTTTTTTCATTTGGAAACCTACATTTACACGGTATAACTATACAAAAATAACTATTTTTCATCAACTTGAGTGAAACAATATCTTTCTGATAACCAAGAAAATCCTATGTTAAATACCTTTGTTTTGAAGAATAATAATTTCGTCGAATCACAACTCATCAAGTCAAAAGACGTAGTTATGTCAAAAAATGACGAGGAAATATTCTATTCACTGCGTATGTTTCTAAAAAATAATTCTAGCTTTGTGCAGAGAAAAAAAATCTTCTAGGGAATTTCACTACATTATAGTCTAGATAAGCAAATTAACTCATATCTTGAAATTTTTTGTCTCAATCTGTTTAATTTGTGAGCCGACGAATCACAATAGTAATTAACAAATATAGACATTTAAGCCCGGTGCACACATCCGGTTTTTCAACGTGCGGCGCGAAATGCGGTCTGAGATACATTAGATCCAATGGAGAAGTGCACACTTGCCTCCAGCGCCGCAGAGGCGACGCATGTCCAACTTGCTTGCAATTTGTGCCGCAGTTCTCCACGGCGCAGCAACTCAAAGCACACGCTTCTCCGGTCTGAAGTACCTTATTTTCATAAATAAATGGAATATAAATAATAATCAATGAATGGTTGTATCCAGTAACCTCTATTTTGTTTCACAATCTACATTTTTTACACCAAGTAAACGAAATAAACACGTTTTCTTCGATAGAATATTTACCGCAAATGGCGCGAAATGAGTACTTGCGTTATTTCACGGTTATGTATGCATAGTTGGGTTTCGATGCCGCAGCGGCGCCGCACGTTGAAACACCGGACGTGTGCACCAGGCCTAATGTTGCTTACTTTTGCGTTGAAGCTGAATTCAAGCAACATTATATCTTTTAACATTTTGTTGAAAACAGCGATTTTCTTTAAGAGAAACGCTGTCAAATCAAACTACCTTTTCTATAAAATGGTAATTATTTTTTTTCCTTCAGAGAATTTATAAAATATCGAAAGGGTGTTAAACTCTTTTTTCCTGACGTTTTAAGCATCAGGAAAAAAAGTGTTGTTGATGATGGTACTTTCTACGAATGAAAAATTGATTGTTGCGTTGTCACGTTTTCAATCTACAGCTAACTCGTTCAACCCGAGAACCAAAAATGAGTACTTGCGTCATTTCACGATTATGTGTGCATAGTTGGGCTTCGGTGCCGCAGCGGCACCGCACGTTGAAGAACCGGATGTGTGCACCGGGTCTTAAACGCCAACTATCAGTCACAATCAGAATAACGAGAAAATATATTTCTACGGACGATTATAAGCCAAAACACTCAGAGTATTTTCACACTCCAACACCACTGGAATAATCAAATTACTTAAACCACCACCTGGTTGACATTAATAGAGGAATGCTTCATTAAGCAATTAGTATGTTTTTGTTAACACATCCAATTCGGAACGAAACAAAGGCTAGAGGATAGGAGGCTTATTAAAGTGAAATAAGCCTTTTTATGCGTTCCTTTTATGACAGGCGACGCGCTTTATAGTGGACCATTAAAAGTTGGCTACCGACTTTATTACTGATTAATGGAATCCTTTCCCGAAGTACACTTCCAAGCCTTTGGTCACGGCCATTTTGTTTTTAGGGGACTCGGAATGTAAACAGAAGATTGGGTCCCGTCTTATGGGTCTTTTACGCAGCGGCGTAACGGCTTTTTTTACTGCCTGACCACCGCACAGCCGGACTCGTAAAGGACCGAAATGACCCAAACTTTATAATTTCCTTGGAATGCTTCGAGATTTTTTCTCCGCACGCGTCTGTATCTTTTTTTACAGACGCTGGACCGGCCTTTTTCCTTGCGCTCCTATTTTGGATTTTTGTGCTCTTTTTTAGGGTGCTTGTGGTGTTGTGGTGTTCTTTTTCTGGTAGCAGTGAACTATGTCGCTGGTAAATTTCTTGGCTGGATACAATATAGACTTGAGGGCACCTTACTATCCCCATAAGAAGTTGTGTGCAGTAAAATCCAACTTTTTTACTGCGAAATAACGTTTTGAAAAAAATTCGTTAGATTGAACCAAAGGAGGATCATAAGTAAAAAGGTTATAAACTCAAGTATCGGAGAAACTTTGCATATAAAAGTTACTCCTAAACGTGTAAGCTTTTTCCATAGTCGTATTGATGTGAAATAAGAGCTCTCCTACAATTTATCTTTTGTAAAAAGTCGTTTTGGCATAGTGTACAAAGCTAAAGAACACACAAAAGCAAAATTAAATATTTTGAACTGAATGTACAAATTATTTAAAGCGTCTGAGAGATTCACACTCATATATCCGTTCTATAACTTGCAGTCCTCACTTCAAGATTTTTAACCAGTTTCGAATACTCTTGGTCTGTATAATTTTTTCAATGATTCTTTCAACAAATAATTGGTATTGTGCATTTTAAAGAGTAAGATGAATTATACACTACTAGAAAATCTCCTGACCCTCCAAGTTAAATCCCTACAATGTTTGAAACCTACCTACATATGTCAAGCATCCTTATCTCTTAAAATTCAATTAAATGCCTAACTATATTCTCAAATTATAGATAAAATCATACCTTCATTAGATTTTTATACAGTTTTCAGTTCTGAAACAATATAAATATTTTGTTCAGGTGAAAGAAAACAAAATAGTTTCTTTCAAGATTCAGGCATGACATACTTCCATTGCAAGTCTGGTTTACTCTTTCTAGAGATTCATGACTGATTTTTTTTTAAAGTTTAAATGCTTATGACTGAATTTACTTCTTTCAATTCTAACATCTTAAATTTTAATTAAATACATAGAGTTGTCTTTTAATTCGTTAAAGTTTGAGTGAAATATTATTTTATTTTAAAACGAGTACTATGATCCTTATTCCTTCCTTCTACTATTTACAATGTTTCGCCAATCTCTCAGTGGTTTACAAATATAATATAACAGTTTCTTACCAGATAAGACTACTTATACTGAATTTACTATTTTCAAACAAAACAGCTTCGAAATTTCATAGATATTATCCAGCGTAGAATGATAATAAATTCGCTTAAAATAATGCTGTATAAAACTTTGAAAAAAAATTTCTGATTAATTCAAACGCAAAAATGTCGTGGTTTTTTTATTCTTTTTCTTTTGTTGTTTTATAACCATAGTTATGAGCAGTTACTACGAAGCAGTTGTCAGGTTAATCGAAAGATTTTTCGTTTCTTTTAACCATTACATGAGTATAATAAAAAAAACTGATGATTTGCTACGTACTAAATAACTTATTTTACATATCTCTTTTCACTAATTTTGCAAATCAATGCTGAAAAATGCATAACATTTCCGAAATATATTTTAATAGTACATTTAAATTACGTATTTATTAACGTACTTAAATGTGAAAATTATTACAGCTCTTTGCAATTATTAATTCAGATGGGACCTGCCTGAGGTATTAACCTCTCACGTTTAAATATCAATAAGTCCCCCTTCTTCATAAAAACTTTTCACTTTCACCTTAAATACATTGATATTACTGTGCATGGTGGAGTAGTTTTGTTGCATACTGATAAAAATTTTTTATATTTTAGGTAATCTCAATAAGCCATCCCTTCCTCACAAAAACGTTTCATTTTCATCTTAAATAATTTGATATTACTATGCATGATACAGAGTTTTGTTGTATGCACTGATAATAAAAAAATATCTTTTAGGTATGCTCATTTTTGGATGACATCAAACCTATCTATTCGGATCAGGTGATCAAATATGGAAAATTCTATTAACAGGCGATTCTTGTCTAAAAAATATATTACATTTATATGTGCAAGTAGGTAGTTGAATTAACATCGCACTGGAGCACCACAATATTGTCGAAGGTGAATCCCAAAAGGAAAGATCCGAGTGCAACACCTTGTAATTTTGAGTGACGTGAGGACATATGACGCCACGACAGATTTAAAGTGCACAAGCCCCCACGTACACGACGATCTTTGGTTTGACCGAGTTTTGAAGTCGTACTCCTCTGGTTGCTAATCTGTGACTCAACCAGTTGGGCAACCGTGGCCCCTAATATGCTATATTTAGTACAGTGGTCGTGGTCATATTTTGGTGTCCTGTATATTTTCTGACGACTTGCAAGTACACGTACAGAACACTCCTCAGGAACGACCCTGTTATCAATTATCATTATCATTATACATTGTAATTAGAATATATCGTTTGTAGATAAGTATGTGTATAACATCAACATGAAATAGCATTGATTTAGTAATGTTTCACTCAACAAACAGAGGAGAGTACCAAACACAACATACAAACAAACATACATTTTCCACTTAAGAACAAATGCACAAATATTTTAAGCATATTAATTCTCTGCAGTTAGAAAGGCTTGTAACAGTTTGTTTAAAAAAATGTTCATTAATTTTTACAAAAATTTTCTATTGTTTTCTGCATTTCCTTTAGTTAAAGCATTTGAAAATGTTCTCATGTTCAATGAGTCGTTTTTCTTAAATAGAGTACTTAAATTTCCTTTTCCAATTTACGTTAAAAATAAGGCCAGTTTAGAGAGTCATAAGTGAGCATTTTTTGTAACCCGTAAAATATTTGTTGTAGTTGATGTAACTAAAAATATATTTGAATGATTAAAAAAAAAATTTTAATGCCATTGTAAAAGAGTTCAAGTACTAGGGCTGGCTTTGCTGCCAATCAATTGAGATATTTTATCCAGTTAGGAAACAACTTTATACCCCAAGATAATTTCAGTTAGGATTACAGATGCTCTGTCTAACAAAATCTTTCTGTTTGTAATCTTGTCCTACTTGAGATCAGTATTGTGTTATTCTTTTAAATTGATATTGGGACGTTGTTTTTAGTCTGGAAGAGTAACAAATTAGCAAACCAAAGGGTTGCGAGTTCGAAACTAGATCTAACCAAAGACCGTCCGGTGCTTGTTAAATCTGTCGTGGCCTCAAATATCCTCACGTTGGCGTGGTGTGGAAATTTCAAGAGTGGAATGTGTGCTCAGGTCGACCTTGTCATCTTGTCATGGTTTAAAATTACCAGGTCCTCTCCTCGGATTGTTCCCTTCAGGATAGAAACCCGAACCGTAGCCAATAGAGCGTTGTGTTGCTCCAATGCGACGTTAAAAAATTAAATTACCTTTATACCTCTAACCATAATTACATTTGTTAACATTATATTTTCCTTATTTAATTTTGAACTGGTGACCTATTCTTTTTTATAATATCAATCATATTATCTTTTAAATCAAACTTTATTGAAATACTGTTGGTATGTTATGTGCGCTATTAAAGAATGCGTGTACTCATGAGAATATAATAAGGCTAGGCCTCCAGTTGCGATTTCTAGTCGCGGCGACCAAAAAATCGCTGTCGCAGAAAATCTGCAAGGTACACATACTGCGATAGATAAATCGCTGAATAAGATTAAATTATGTTTTTTATTCCCCTAATTCAAGTCTCTATATTTGCAATCATTGAAGATAGAGTGAACATTTCAACGAATTTCAAATCAGCGTAAAATTCTACGCCAGACCGATATCAAAAAACAGATTAATTAATTAATTATTTACCATTTGATTATTTAATTACTTATGAAATAATTAATTATTTGTTTTAAGAAAATCACATTTGAGCTATCGAGAGAATAATTATGAATAGAAAATTGTCATGAGAAACGTAAGAGAATAATTAAAAACACTTCATAGAAAAAAAAAAACTTTTTTTTAAATGAATGAATATGAAATTTGGAATTATACATTAGCATGCTTCTTTTTGTGCTGGTAGTAACTGAACTGTACAAATTTTTAGTAATATGATACTGTGAATTACCAAACAATAGCTCATATGTACAATTTTTGCTAAGGCATTTTATTAACAATCCTTTCTCAGTCAATTTTTTTTCTTAAATTAAATTCCAATAAATCGAAATTTCTTTCCACAAGTTCAGAAAAAAGTAACGCGCAACTGAAATACACAAATATTCTAGAAAAACGAAATCTTACCTGCCATCTCCAGAGAGTCTTAAGCACAGCCATCTTTTTAAAAACTCATGACCACCCTCTCCGCAAGACACCGTAAATTCAGAAACGTGATTCCCAGACAATCGTCGGTGGTTTTGAAGCTCCTAGGCGTCTTGTCAACCCACGTTTCTTTCCGACTGTCACCACAATTCCTTCTCAGCAGTGACAGTCCACCAGGACATGTCCACCTACCCAAGCACATATTGAAATTTCAGTCAACTTGCCCCTAGCTGAAGCCTCTGGGCGATGTTCAGAGCTGATATCAGAGGTACTTTTAAGTTTTGGGCAATCGACGAAAAATTCTGCGAGCGTTTTTGCGTCCCCCCTAGTCGACCGTCTGTGTCCCCCTTTCCCATCAAAAAGTGACGCTCTTATCAGGGGAATAAATTCAGCAGCATTCTAATTGGTCGCATTGGACTCGGTCGTAAATCATTTGCGGAAAACGTGACTCCGTTGTTGAGAGGAATGTCATTGGTCGATAGTTGCGCAATTCAAGGTCGACTGGTTGCTGAAGAAAATTGCATCTGTCGAGAGGAAGCTGAAACTGCATCGAAACACATTTTTCAGAAGTCTGTGTCGGAAATTTTTATAGTATACTAAAAGTTAAGAGGGCGCTTCTTGGGGAAGTATCCATCCTGAATTGCTAATGAATTACAAGATAAAGATTTCCTGCTATTGCCACAGAACTTAGGAAATCAATGTCCGATTTTTTTCTACCGATGAACTAATGATTCATAAATTTATACGATCTATGCTAAATACAAGCCTTTATACATACATGTAGATCGGTTGGTAGGTAAATTAACGTCACATTAGAGGAACATAGATGTCTATTGGCTCCGGGATCAATCGAAGACAAAAATCCGAGGACAACACCCCGCGATTTTGAACTACATTCAGATGACGACGTCAATACTTAAGTCGTCACCTCACGCTCTACACTTCCACACCAACGCGAGGACATTTGAGGCCATGATAGATTTAGTGTGCATCAGCCCCCTATATACTCGACGGCTGTTGGTTGAAGCTATTTTAGAACTCGCAACCTTCCTGTCGCTAATCCGCTACTCTTCTAAACGGACTACCCTGCATATGTGTACGTAATGCAGAGGCTAGATTGGTTTGAATTTCAACTTAAACACGGGACACCAATTTATATTTCGATCATCTATACACTGTTTATGACAAAGATTCCCCCCCCCTCCTCCTACCATCTAAATAGCGACTCTTTTTAAATGGAACGATAATTGTGGATCATTTTCACAATTCTAGCTTTCGTTCTTCGTTCCGTAAAACTAGTTTTCTTGCAATGGTAGTGTCGTTGCTGTAAATCCCATACTGGGTTTGAGGGGCTGAAAATCGTCAACCTATTTGAGTGATGGATTCCTTTTTCTGCTATTTTGTATGAAATGGTGGGTCTATCACGACCGTACTAAAAGTCGTTTCTAGTTTTCTAGTTTAAATTTATGTCTCCAAAATAGATTAAATCAAAGAAGATAGTGTATTGTTTCACTCAGAATAATCAGTAGTGAGTAGAGCCCATTTGGAAGAGGAACGGATAGGCAACCGGAGGTTTACGAGTTCAAAACTTGGTCCAGTCAAAGACTACCATGTATACGGGGCTGGTGCAAGTTAAATCTATTGTGACCTCAAATTCCCTCACGTTGGCGTGGTGTGGACATCTAGAGAGTGAGGTGACCTTGTCATCTGACCGGGGTTTGAAATTACGTGACGTTTTTCCTGAATCTTTCCTTTTTCGAGATTGATCCCAGACCATTGCGAATGGCCCGTTGTGTTGCTTCAGAGCGACGCTAATTACTAACCTACCTATTCAGAATAATAACTGCACATTCGCCCTTAACGCAGACGTTAAAGACAGTTTATGTTTAATCTCGCCGATAGGACCGTAAACATTTTAAAAGTATTCAGAGACTATTGGTATTTTTAATGCTTAGTAGTATCCTGTTTCTTAGTCGCAGTGCTGGCACTCTTCGGAGTCACCCCTTTACAAGTCATAAGTCATCCTGTTTCTTGATAAGATAACGGTAGATTTCAAATGCCAATTCGGTGAAATTTGCCTACATTCATAGAAAAGGAAAACAATTAATTAATTTTCGTTTATAATCATTTAGATACGTCACTACTATGAAACTTCGATTAACCGTCCGTGTCGGGGCTATGAGCATGACGGTTAATCAAATAAACTGATAACAGAAAACCTTAAGCAACAACCCACCCCATCCACTGCATATGGACGAATGTTAAAAAATGCACGTTTGCGAACTCGAAATACACTGAATATACATGTATTTTTATTTTACAGAAACAAACAATATAAAATTTATATTATGTAAAGTATAGTACATTTTGTAACATAAACTTACGCTCTAGACGTACATACATATTCAATTTATATATAAGATATCTGGTAATCTGTTTACTGACATCAAATACAGTATGTATGTGTGTGCGTTCTAATAACTTTTAATATTTAATTAATTCACTTTTAATAACGGACAGACGTTAAAACTATGACGGTTAATCAACGTTTCACTTTATTTACATTTGTGAATGAAAATCTACACCAAAAATTAGGTTCCCTAAAGTAATTTATGGTGCCATTTTTTAACTGCTTGCTTAAGTTAATCGGTATATTTTTATTTTTAATAAATTTGAAAGTATGTGTATAATTGCACTAAAACTATGTTTAAAAATCTTTAAAAGTTTCATAAATATCTATCTTTAAACCTCAATGTTGTTAGAAATCACGTGCTGCATTGTAACGCTTGGGCGTCCAGAACTCACTGATGATGAATATATTGTCTCTTGCACTGCGTGGTAAAAAGTTGTGAACACATATTAAACAGCTTGTACTATACTCGATCTATCAATGTTTTTGACATGTTATCACTGTCAGCAAAGGTGTGAATTGTCGAACAATTTTAATTAAAAATGGTATTGTTATTATTCTGAGCTATATAGATATTAAATATATTTTTGAATATGCGATTATGTAATTGTTTGAATATGTGTATCACTTAAACTTCAAAGAGATTACGCTCATAATGATTGTGCAAATATAAACATGTATATACTTGCTTGTATGTATTAATTAATTACATTTTTCCAGGGACCTCGCACATTTTGAACCTGATCTGCATATTAAAAAAAAAGATAGATTCAAATGGGAAACAAAAAGTTGGATATAAGATTTATCAGTAAGTATGCGTAGAAATATTATTATTAGATCTATTAAAATATTTCTAAGCCAAATTTTTCACCATAATACTAACCTTAACATCTATGATTTATATATTTTAGATATTAAGTTTTGTGATAATTTCTGTTTACTATTAGAAGTATCCAAAATGTCTATTTCGGATATTTCAAAGAAGGAAGTTATTCCTTGTATTCAAATCACAATTTCAACATGCTAAAGCGATGTCGATTATTTTATTTTCAAAAAGCTTTTGAGAATATTGATATTATTTTGTAAAACTATAAATGGCATATCAATAAAATCTAATATAAACTATAAATTGTTCCCTATTGAGTTTCGAAGAATTTTTTTATAAAGCTCGAATTTGTTCCAGTTTTAGTGTGGTACTATGCATAAAGAGGTTATTCAAGACATATCCACAATATTTCGAAAAACTAATAAGCGGATCCAAAATACAATTACAAATCTTTATAGACCTTTCAAAGGTCTACAAGTTATTCCGAAACGAGTAAAAGTTGCTAGCGCATATATTTATAAGAGGTCTTTTCATTGAAGAAAATTATAACAGTTTTCAATCTTCTTCAACTCTATACGATTATTGATCAAAACTAATCTTAAACTTATGGATCTATACTTTAATAATCTTAATGAATATTTTTATTTTAAAGATACTTTAAACGTAAAAAAAAAGTAGAGACAAGTCTCTTTTTGGTATAAAACTATTAATAAAAATTTCAAAATACTGTAATTACTTCCATATATTAATAAATGTTAAAATATTTCTGGAAAAACAAGTTTGAGCTGTCAAAACTTTTGTCTGTTAGGTTCTGAGTTAGATTCCAACTGCTTGTAATTTTCCTAACGCTCCAATTTCAATCGGATATCCTGTATGTATTGCATCGAATATCCTGTATGTATCCTTTATTTGTTGGTATTCACGTCAAAGTGTCGTTCAAAAAAATATTGGAGCTATAGTGTGAAATTTTTTCTTAAAGTTTATAACCAGATTTCTGTGAAGAAAATCTTAAAATTAAAATTGGTCTACCATCTGCTATTTTAGAATTCCTGATATTTAAGTTTTGGGATATACTATTACATGTAACAAATGAAAATGGGAATTTTATACGATACTATTTTCTTAAATACAGTTTCCGAATTCTAGAATTGCTTTCGAATGCTTTGTGTTCTTCGAATACGCTATAACGTCACACTGATATTGGTATATCTTAAATTTAATATACTTCACCATGAAGCTCAAAAATTGTTATGTCGTAATAGAAATCCATCAATTGTATTCGACACTTGACTATTGGTTTTAAAGATATAACGCTTTAAAATAACAAAACCAAGAGCATACCTAGAAATGTTAACGTTTTAGGTAAACACTAAATTCTAAGGAAAAAAATAATTTTTATGTATTTCAAAACTTATTAAAATCTTTAATTTAAAAAAATGGGATGAGTTGAATACGAGTAGGAAACCATTATCTGCTTTTGACATTTGACTCTATTAGTTTTAAACATACAGCGCTGATAAGTAATAAAATCAAGAGAAAGAGACAAAGAAAAATTTTTTTATTAAATATTTCAGGCAAAAGTTAATTTCAAAGAAGAATAAATGTTTTTGTTTTCCAAGATGTAATAAAGTTTTTAATTAAAAAAAAAATGGAGTGGGTAGCGTATGTGGTGCAATCGATTACGGCGTGAAACCGTTTTTCATGTTATTTAAGGAAATTTAAGGTGAAGATGAATAAAATGGTTGTTATAAGTGAAGTGTAATTTTATTTATTAAAGACTAACAATAGGAGAAGTAAGACATATGGTATAATATATGCATCTATAGTGGGTGATGTAGAAGTGAACAAGTAGAACTCACGTTGCATATAGACTATTAGCAATTTGTTTTATGTAACATTAACTTTGAAACCATCGGTAAGCATAATGATTTTATTGGTATCTGGAATCATATTGTGAACAATTTCTTTGATAGACTTACAGAGCTATCACATTCCAAGTAAATATTCATCGGTGCATTCAGCATGAGCCACTGTGTTGACACGACTTACGCTCTCTATAAAGTCTACTTAGTTCGGCAATAATCACTATAGGCATTTCTGTTACCTTTCGAATTTTTCTATCCTAGTACATACGTTTCTCACATTTCTGTTGCAATTTTAATTTATAAAAAAAATTTTCTCGGCACACCAAACTTTACAAACTGTTTTTCATAGGCTATTATTGCTAAATAATATTAAGTATGGTGATTTTTCTACAAATAGACCCTTGAATTTCAATGTTCCATCTCTTTGCAATCAAAAGTTATAGTGCCACAGAAATTATATCAGGCAGAAACATTGTTTTCAGATTTTACTAACAATATTTCATACAATTTAAAGCAGTCTACAGACTAAAAGTTCGAAAATAAGTTTAGTCCATATTTTAATTGCAGTAGAATTTTTGTAAAGATGTAAGTGAAGAGCGAGGGAATTTTATTTCCTTTATTTTTTAATTTAGGATATTTCATGTTTAATGATTATTCTTTCAGATAAATATAATTTTATCTAGTCTCGAATGGAAAATAAAACGGGTATTTTTATTTTGTTCTAAAAGGTTAATAAATTATTCTAGTGAAAGACTAATAATTTTCTGTAATATAAAGCTTTTAAAATTTTTTTTTTTTTCAAATAAAAAATCAAACGAATTACTACTTACTTTTAAAATTTATGAATGCAGAAACATTCTCAGAAGCTGAATTACTAGTTTTTAAGAAATAATATGATAGCATTGTGAAAAATCAAAACAACTTAAAACAAATTGAAGCTTAAATTGAAGTTTTCTTGATAATAAATATAAATAATTTCCTTAATATAAATGAATATATTTATAATTCCATACTTTTAATACATGACTTCTGTTGCTTCATCCACAATTTAGAAACGAAAAGTACTAAAAAGATGTCAATGTTCGATACAATATGCGTTTTATATGTTATGTACTTTACTTTTAAATCTATTTCTTTGTCAAAGTGCATGTCGTGTTTTTCTACTCGCAATTCTAAAAGCATTGTTAAAGTCGAATTCAAAGCAATTATTTTCACTCAAAACCTTTTAGTTATTTACTTAATATAGTTTCAGAACGTTATACTTAAAATTCTATAATGCTTCTATTTATTACATATTTTTAAGGCTTAACATAAAACCTATATGTTTAAATACATCCCTTTTTTTAGGTTACATCGCTGTTTGGAAAAGGAAATTTATCTTCTGATGACCATGGTCTTTCATGAGAGGGATATCAACCCTACAATATGGATACAATGAGATCTGGAGAGATTTAAATTTGCTGTCAATGCGACAAAAAAAAAGTTAACTCGGAATGGTTTCACAATATATTTACAATATATTGTGTGATATAATGAAAGTATTCAATGTGTATAGTTACATCAATTACTTTGAAAAATACTACTTGAAGAACATAGTATCAATGAAGCGTTGCACTATGGAAAAAAATGCTTACGCAAAATTATTAGTTTGTATGTTTCTGAAAAACTATTTACAACCCAACTATATTCGTATTTTTTAAGGACATTTAAAGTTTCTTTAGTCATAAATTTCATAATTTTCATTTAAAATTCACTTGCTTAGAATTACACATAATTCAATTTGTTAAAGAAATATAGTACTTATTTTTTCTTACAAACATTTTATACAGTTTGTGTATTCAGCATTCTTCAAAGAATACGACACATGGAAGCTTCCAAACATATAAACTAGAATAACGTCATAGTTACATTGTGTACTCATATGATATTTTATTTG
The DNA here is from genome assembly GCA_947359465.1 of Metellina segmentata. Taxonomy (NCBI): domain Eukaryota; kingdom Metazoa; phylum Arthropoda; class Arachnida; order Araneae; family Tetragnathidae; genus Metellina; species Metellina segmentata. Next base: position 60,692,474 of record OX375879.1, on the reverse strand, counting down.
TTGTGTACTTTGAAAATGTTTATGTCGACTAACTTTTTCTTATTTGATTGAAAACAATATTAGATTACATGTTTCACAATTTAGACCGCAACCAGTAATACTGTGGTACCAATAATCTTTTCCAAAACGTTTATCTAATTTACTAACGAAATTCAGTAACAAAATATTTATTTATTTATATATGCAAAATAAGTAATATACCTTCTCTTGTTATGCTAAGGAAACGGATAGATCAATTTAAATAACAAGTTGATCTGATACGTTATTTAAATCTGACTCAAAACAATAACATACATAGTCTTATGAATATTGTTTTTTGTTTTTGTTTTTTTACTATTTAAATTTTATTAGTATAGTAGATTCTACACTTAAAATTTAACGATTTCCTTTGAAATGTAAACGGAAGAATTTTTTTAATAGTGATGCCGTATTAGTTTTTATATTATGTATATAAGTAAGTTTCCTCTATTAGAAAACTAAGCTAATATACCCAAGTGTGTATAAACAAAAAAAAATCAAATTTTCAGTCTATTAATTCAAGCAAGGATTGTTTTTTATTTTAAAATTGCAACGAACGTCAGAGAATGAAAAACAACGCATGTTTTGACAAATTGCCCTTTATGTGAAGAATTAAAATTGTTTTTAATGCCCACATTAGTTTATATATTTCTAACCCCGAATCTTTTCTCAAGTTGTGAGACTTAACAATTTTCATATCTAAATAGGTCTTGATAGCACAGTTGGAAGAGCACCGGATTAACATCCGGAGGATTTCTAATTCGAAACTAGGTCCAGCCAAAGACCATCGTGTACACGGGGGCTGGTACAAGTTAAATCTCTCATGGTCTTAAATGTCTTCATGTTGGTGTGATGTAGAAGTTTGGAGAGTGGTTGCCAGCTCAGGTGTTGTTTTTTTCATTTAACTGTGTTTCAAAATTACGAGGCTTTGTCCTTGGATATTTCCTTTCTGGATTGTTCCCGGACCTTTTTCAATAGCCCTTTGTGTTGCTCAAGTGAGACATTAATTAACTATGATTACCAATTTTAACAATTTTAATACAAACTACTACTTTGGTAAATAAATCTAACTTATTTATAATCAAATCCATTTATTTAATAATGCAAGCAAATAGTTTGCAAATAGCAAAATATTTTCAAGCGAATTGTTTAACTATTATTTAATTGGCTCTTGTAATAGAAACTTGTAAATTATGACGTTTGAAGAACCTACAAATTGGCGTACTTCTCAGTATTTTTTAACAAGGAAAAGAGGATATGTAAACTGCATTTGTATGCTTGACAGCTTTTAACGCAGTCGTTCGGTAAAATAGAAATTGGATTTTTCCATGCAAACATTTGTTTTAGAGAAAAACTGAATTCCTTTTCATGTGACGTGACGCCTAAAAAAATTACATATTGTTATTGTTTTTCTATTTTAATTATCCGTAAAGGCATTCTTGGATTCTTGAAACAGCATCCCCAAATTAGGACACCGTTTTGTCTGGTCAATGAACCATAAAGTTTAAGACATCCATAGCATCGATTATACTGTCGCAAACCTCAGTCGTTAGAGCCTCGTAAAACTATCAGGATAAACAAAAACACTGTTTCCGTAAACGACAAACAATGCACAGATTACATTCGGATTTACTACCTGCCTGTTGTTGACATTGTCATTCTGTTAGGAGACGACAATGGCCTAAGACGCTTAGTTTTCTGAGGTCTTCTGTTGCTTCAGATGTAAAATAATCTCCCTTAAGAAAAAAAACTCCTCAAAGTGCCTATTGTGTTTAGGGGACAACTACATTTTGTTTGGATAAAATTATTTTTAATGATTGTATTAACCTTTTAGAATACCTTTAGGAAATAGGAATCAGGAATTTCCTTATTTGAAGTAAAAGAGAACTGTTTAAATTAATGCACATCTATATATACTCTTTTCATAATCTACTAAAACATTAAAATCAATGAAATGCTTCAGATTTCTAATTGCAACCTGGCAATACTCTCTCCTGTTCTCTTCGTCAATTACTCCAATGTGACGTTAATTAAAATACCTACCTACACATCTTTATGATCTCACGGGATATAAATAGTGTAGCCCATTTCAGAAATATTAACACTCTATTACGTTATAATTATAATAGTCAGATTTTTTTATAAAAAAACTTTTATGAAAATTGGTATAAAACTGGAATAAGATACATGTCTTGCAACATCCTATAGTACTTTTTGTGCTCTCAGCCTGTTTATACTTAAGACTAGTCAATGTAATGTAATTAATTACATTGTAAATACTGAGTAATATGACATAGAAAATAAATTAGCATATACATAACACCTGTAGAACTTTACATTACATTTGTACCTATTTCGAGAAGTAAATTAAACGCTAAATGATAACCACGATTTATTTAATGATCGAGATGATATTGTTGCTATCACCTTTTTTCAACAAATATGTATTAAAATGTAATGAATTTACTCTTTTTTGGAGCTTAAAACATGAATCACATTTAAAAATATATTAAAACATGGCAAAATTCTTCCGCTAGTGAGTGAGTAAGGGAGTACTAAATTCGTTTTAGTAAGTTGTCATCAGTTATGTTATGATTTTTAGTAAAAAAGATTTATATCTCTAGATACCCCAGACTGAGATCCGTTTGTTTATACATAAGCTTCTGTAACTGCTAAAAACTTTACATCTAGTTTCGCTGGTGTGTTACCCTTGCTTTTCTATTTAAGAATATACCATTTTGTGGAACTTTAATTTGCAACTCAATTCGTTGACTAAATATATATTTATTTAATCGAAAGTAGTTTTACGTAACAGACAGAACTATATTGTATCTCTTACGATACAAATTAGGCCTATTTAACTTCAAGTTTATTCACGATAAGTTTTATCCTATCCTTACGATCAACAATAAACTATTTCATTTATTCAAAACAAAATTACTTTCAGTTCTTGAAGAAAAAATTACTTCTAGTTCTTGAAGACAAAATTACTTTCAGTTCTCTAAGACAAAATTACTTTCAGTTCTTGAAGACAAAATTACTTTCAAATTCTTGAAGACAAAATTACTTTCAGTTTTTTCAGACAAAATCAAATATGTTTCAAGACAAGTTAAATTTTTTGCTCGGATTATTTTGCTAAGAAACTATGACTAGCTGCTCGCGAAGTTTAAAGTTGAGTTCCGTTCTCTAACTAAACAAAGCGTACACCAACAAACAACGTCAAAATGTGCAAATCAGAGAAAGATTCCAAGATAGGATTCATCTTAGAATTACACAACATAAAATAAATCTTAAATCCCGAGATTAAAGAGGCAGATTTGTGATTTCACCTAACAACCTTCACTGCTTCGCATGGAAACAATTTTGAATTTTTGATTTTTCCATTTTTTTTATGCGTTAGTTCTATCTGAGGTCTTACAAAATTTCTATGTTGACGACATCAGTCATTTGTCCTTCTGACCAAAACCAAAAGACTCGGAAAAGAACTTTTAAAAGTACCACGCAAAGTTGGGCATGAGCAAAACACTCTCCATATAGATCAACTACGACCACGCTGAGTGCCTGGCACTGTTTCTATAATCGCTTTCCTTCTCACAGTAACGGTATAACAGTATTTAAACTTTAAGTAAAGATCTTCTCAAATAGAAACGGTGTTCACGCAATAACAGACCCGTTTACTCTGGGCAAACGTCTTATGCAACCTCACACTAGCACATGTGCCAAGCGTCTTTTTCTCGAAGTGTAGGCAATGTAAGCCAAGAAAGCGCTCTGACAGCAGTTTTTCTTGGACTTTGCATCCCTAAAATTATCACTACTCTGCTCTCTTTTGTCATAGATCACTATTTCATACATTAAATCTTTCTCGACAAATAATGTATACAATGGTTAAGACTATATCGAAATCCTTCCAGTAGTTTCAGAGATTAGTCCGAACAGACGCTTACCGTGTGCTTTGTTACAAACATGCAAAGATATGGCGAAGTGTTGATTTTTTTGTTTTCTTTCGTTTTTGTGTCTAAAATATATACATTAAATAAATATTACCATATTTATAACATATATTGTCTATTCCAGGGCTCGAATTACCCGGGTGCACCTGAAAATAAAATTGTGCACCTAAATTTTTTACCCTCTAGGTGCACACAGTGCACCTATAGCAGAGGAAACGTATTTTATGTTGTTTTGATGCCTGAACAAAATATTAGAATCGATCTCTTTCGCTCTAAAGGAACGTAATTGAAGTCCTCAATACACACAATGCGAAAACTTTAATCCAGAAAATGCTATGTTGCAATGAAGGAAAAATACAAAAAGAAGGATGGACACTAAACCTTATGGGTAAAGATCTGACAAAAACGTAGACGGTTCTGATTGCCCACCAATGTCTGATGATGACTGAATATTTGTAGTAATAATTTCGCAGGTAAAAATATTGTTTAAATATTTTTATTTACTATCTACTAGTATCATATTCAAACATACTCAACTAATAAAATAGTTTACATAACATTAATGCTCTTATAGTGCGTTTTTTAAAGTGTGCACCTAAATTATAATCTGTGCACCTAATTTAAAAACTTAGGAGCACAATATACACCTGTATTAAAAAATCTATTTCGAGGCCCGGTCTATTCAAAGTTTAACATTTTTAATTTCATCGGCAAAGAAACATGCTAAAAACGTGTGCAAAATATTTTCATAAGACGGCTGTTCGTCAAACATATTTTCCTATTCGAGATCAAGCATTTATAGCGCTTCAACGCTTTACCGCACTTTTACCCAATCTTATCTGGAATGTACCAATTATTTACCAAGCATGCAACAAAGATCAAAAAGGCGCTAGAAGCAAATTTCAAGAACAAATTTTACGATCATCGATCCTTCACGAAAATAAACGCCATTTCGAATACTCGAACGCTAAACGCATCTCTTAAAAGGAATTCCTTCACAGATTTCGTGTGAGCTTCACCATTTCGGCCTTTCCTGGCCTCAAAAGAGAGAATGACACCGCCTTTTTGTTGTGTTGAAAGCTGGTAGGCCGAAATCTCTCCCGAAACAAAAGCCGGTCGAGTAATGGTCCATCGAAACGAATTTGATGAGGGGGTCAAGAGCCGAAATGCTCTTAAGATTTCGGACGCGGAACAATACGAAATGGGATCGTAAAAAAAGCATCGTAAATGTATCGTCTCGTCATTTAGTGGAAATTGTGATTGGACTCTTCGCCGTGCATTATCGCGGGCGACAAATTGCTAGGGCTCAGATTCCTTGGCTGGCCGACGCCCATAAAATGCCCCGGGGATTAGAAGGGGAGTGTTGACGGGATTTGGAACGTGATGCTAACTGCCCATAATCTCGTGTCCGAGTCCCATGTGGGAGTCTTGAAATTTCAACCTTTTAGTTTGAGCAAAATTCTGCCAAAAATAATTAACGAAATGGGTAATGTTTTAAGGAGAAAATTGGGTAAGTTAACATATTTTTAGTTTACTCACAATGCTAGGAAACGTAACTTTGGATGGATCTAAAAAAATTGAGGTTGGAAGTATTCAGGTCATCAACTACAAATTATCGCATTTTTCTAAATTTCAATTATAAAATTTTATGTGAATAATTTTACACCATTAAATTTTAGTAATAATTTAAATTAAGTAAAACCCTCTCTTAAAACAACGCAATTAAAAATACAACTTTCCTGAAGATGTACTACTTCATTTATAGTGAATACCGATTTTCGAATAAAACGTTCAAGACTCTTAGGCATTACCTTTTTCTTGGAGTAAAATTATATTGAGAAAATTTTTACACTGAAAAAATGGCTGTGGTTATCATATAAAATTCTCATAATGCTGATTTTTAAAAAAAGCATAACAATTTTATGTAGCAACATAGATATAAATGTTTTTAATGATTTCGTGTTTTTTAATATAACTACTCTAAATTGTCATGCTTTTATAATAGATTAAATCAGAAATAATAAAGAAATAATATGAAAACAATGCCCATTTAATTTCAGTACCAAATATTGCAAGATAATTTTATACCACATTAAAAATAATGAATACAATTTTACGTTTAAGATTTGTATATTGCTCAAAAACAACAATCAATTATACTGCTATGTAATATATTACATCAAGCAGTTTTAATTGCTATGTCCGATTTAATCTTGTTAGCGAGAAATTCTCTGATTCAATATAAAAAAGCAATGTTAATTTCTCTCATGTCTCAATGTCTCTCATAGCAATGTTAGTTTGGAATATACTGCTTTCACATCATTAATGTAACTATACAAAGAAAACCTTGTATATAAAAAATATAATCATATGACGTTACTGAATCAAAAAATACGGAGACGTCTAAGTTCAGATTCAAATAATTTCAAAAAGAAAACTTAAATGTTTGTTTACGATTCATTCAGTGTTATAAAAACTAACTAACTTTTCACTTTGTAGTACGTAACTAGAGTAACTGGTAAAAGTTTAAATGATTTTGTGGCAAGTAGTTCTTAAAACAAATGAAAATAATTCTTCAAAAGTATAAGAAACGTTTAAGAAACATACGTTTTGATCTATCACTTATTTGTTTTAAACTGTAAGACTTATGTTAAATATTGCAACCTGCATTCTACTTTTTGTTAAAATAATGCGTTCAGATAATAACAGACTGTATTACAGTTGAATATTGAAAGATTGCATATTCTTGTGTGAGACACATTCTTAATCTTATTATAACATAGAACTAGGTTTTATTCACTGTCAATTGCAGTATTTTAGGAATTTTGCTCTAATTGTGTTTACTATGCTTAGATTTCTAATAACTTTAAAATGTGTGAAGCATTGATCACATATTTTAGCTTCACACATTTTTGATCACACCTTTTTACAAACGAACAGCTTTAACTTTTTAAAAGACATTTTAAACAAATGGATACAAAATATGTTACTCTTAAAATCTATTTTAACCAGATGCTAATGTAGCACAGTAGATTGTTAACATAAAATGCTTATTAATTTGTTAATATTTTTAACTATTTATTAAGATTATTTCCATCTACCTCATTTAAATACCTTTTTAATGATGTAATAAAATGTAACACGTTTGTAAATGATAAAAGTTTATTTATTTCTAACATGGAGTAATTATTTATGGTCTGTATGATGTATAACTCTATCCTTTTGTTATTTTGAACGAAAACATTCGTTGCAATATTTCATGTTACTGTTTGCTTAAAGTACATACTTTTTATTGCCTTTTATACTGCCCATTTGTCTAGCTAAAAATGTCATTAGCTCTGTTTTTATTATGTATTTTCGCAATCGAAAAAGCAATGTTTTACTACATTTCATTTCAGCACAAAAATATTCATACAATTACAATTGAGAAAAAATTAAAAAGTGATACTACTTTGTAGATCAAACATTATTGTACTTAATATATTATTATATATTATGCTTTAAATAGACTATTATTTGATTAATAAATAAACTAAAATATTGTTAGAATTTTTACAGTACAAGAAATGCGGTTAACATTTTAAAAATGCACGAAAATTGTATAGCAATTGAATTCAAAGATATATTTTATATTTCTTAAATAAACAAACTTGAAAATGTCTTATGAGTATATAACAAACAGCGGGAGTCTTTGAATAAAAGTTTTCAATTTGAAATTAGGAATTATACGATACACACTTATTGTGAATTCTTTTAATCAAAATGCATCGTAATATTATTTTGCAGGCTTCAGAGTTTTCTTAATCATTCTTTGTATATTTGTATGTATTGCTTGCATATGACGAAGAATAATTCCTCTTCATCAAATAGAGTCACGTGTAATATCTAAATGGCTGTTTAATTCTCTTAAACATTGGTGCTTAACCGTAATCAGTGATTTCAAAGAATATACCTGCACAAGTGCCGAAATAGAAAAAGAAGCTTTACTAATTTCTACTTCATACTGCAACGCTATTATTTTCCGTTAAACATTCTCTTATTACTGATTGAAAATTTCTAATCTTCATTTTTAAGAAGACTCACCCGTAAATTGAAATGATTGGTCAGTCATTAACCCTCCTCGTGGTTGTCTCGGCGAGGTATCAAGCCATCAGCAAAACTGACCAGATCTTGATGGATAAGATGTCCCATTAGATGAAAACTGACCAGATCCTTATCAAGTCATCATAAAAAAATTGTCAATATCTTGAATGACAGATATCTCGTCACTAACGAAGTTGGTCAGATCTTGATGAACGAGATATCTCGTCGAAACCACTTTTAGGGTCAATGATATTGGTGCAACGCAAAAGACTATATTTTATGTTTCTTAACAAACAAATTCACTACACTTATTGAAACTACAGCTTAAATATTTTTAATATTTACTTATGATTAAAACTTTAAAAAAAATGACCGCTTAGACAAAAACGCACACCATACCTGATATCTTCTATCTTCTTGAGATGCGTGGAGATTTTCGAAGTGAGCCAGGCATGTGAAAAAATGTTCTATATATAGATACCAACTCTCCTCCATACGATCCGGGTACTCCATTCTATCCCAACCAAATTCTTCAGATTTTATTGATCCCCCTCAGAGAAACTTGCGCGCGCTTTTTCCAGGGTGCGCACGCGCCCCAGCGAACACAACAATCCCATCCATTCTCTACGCAAGCCTAAAAGCTTTCCCTTTATGCCCCCCTCTCTAATACCTATTGAATACCTTAAAATATCGATTCTAACAGTGACAATTACCATTGTCATCGTTACAGTCGAGGGATCGGGTGCTATAAAGCACCAGATGCGTTTATTAAAGGACCTCTATGAGAAATAAAGATATTGCTTTGGTCGTACGATCTCGAAATTCAGCCTATCGCTCCGTTTCTAAGCTTCTCTTGTTTGTTGAGCTTTATTCAATGTTTGAAAATGTCTTTCTTCCATCGACATTGACGAGTTGGGGTAGCTCCCGTACGATACAGTTTATGTCATTTTACTTGATTTATCACTTGAGGTCGTACATTAAAATTCAAGGGCCTTCAAGCATAATATTCGTCAATGGTATTCGCCTATATTGTATTGTTGGATCTTGAAGCAACAGCCAGAGGGTGACGTTTGAAGGATCCCGAGTTTAGTATAGTGTTGTTTGGATGCTATTTTATTTTTCTAACAGCTGTATGAATAAGGAATGTATTGCATACTGTTTACCTGCGCATGCACCATTTAATGCGCATTTTTAAAATAATTTCATCCTCCAAATGATTGCCAAGTGAATATGCTGAGTAATATTTAATATTTTGTCTGCACTTAGCTGTAATTTTCCATCGAGATTGTAAAAATATCAGGAAAATGACATCTCAGACAGTGTATGAATGGGAAATATGATATTACAAAGCTTATCCAAAACTTTTATTTAAGATTTGAGCGAACGATCTGAGATAATAGTAAAAAAATACATGAGAAAATATGACTCTCAGAAATGAAGTCGATTCTATTTTAGAAATTGACATGTACTTTCTTTCTTAAAAAATTTATTTCATTAGTAAAAGTATTTGTATCCTACAGGGAAAGGCATTCAGGTATTACAACCCTTCTCCCCCCCCAAAAAAAAAAAAAAATTTTTTGTTCAAGTTCTCTAGAGAATTTTCTAGTATATTTTAAGTGAAATTATGTCTACACACATTTTATATTCTTAATGTGTTAAATATAAATATTCAACTTATATAATAATTAATTAAATTGAGCAAATATTTTTTTAGTAACAGTTTATGTCATTTTACTTGATTTATCACTTGAGGTCGTACATTAAAATTCAAGGGCCTTCAAGCATAATATTCGTCAATGGTATTCGCCTATATTGTATTGTTGGATCTTGAAGCAACAGCCAGAGGGTGACGTTTGAAGGATCCCGAGTTTAGTATAGTGTTGTTTGGATTTAGCGATTTTATTTTTCTAACAGCTGTATGAATAAGGATTGTATTGCATACTGTTTACCAGTGCATGCACCATTTAATACGCATTTTTAAAATAATTTCATCCTCCAAATGATTGCCAAGTGAATATGCTGTGTAATATTTAATATTTTGACTGTACTTATCTGTAATTTTCCATCGAGATTGTAAAAATGTCAGGAAAGTGACATCTCAGACAGTGTATTAATGGGGAATATGATATTACAAAGCTCATCCAAAAATTTTATTTAAGATTTGAGCGAACGATCTGAGATAATAGTAAAAAAATACATGAGAAAATATGAATCTCAGAAATGAAGTCGATACTATTTTAGAAATTAGGATGTACACTTTCTTTCTTTAAAAATGTATTTCATTTAGTAAAAGTATTTGTATCATACAGAGAAAGGCATTTAAGTATTACAACCTTTCTCTCTCCCCCCCCCCTAAAAAAAAGAAAAACATTATTTGTTCAAGTACTCTAGAGAATTTTCTAGTATATTTTAAGTGAAATTATGTCTACACACATTTTATATTCTTAATGTGTTATATATAAATATTCAACTTATATAATTATTAATTAAATTGAGCAAGTATTTTTTTAGTAACTGCTATCAAACATTTTTCACAAAATACAAATTGCATTCTATGTGTAAACATATGCTATAATTTTACGTACAGCTAATATTTTAGCAAAAGTATAAACAAATATGTACCAATATGTATAGATATATAGATTCAATATTAAAAATCATCATTTCACAAATTTTATTCTAGGAAGTCCATAAAAATCTTTTTCTAAAGTACATTCAATACGAATTGCAATATTAATCAATTATTAGAGCAGAGAAGGTTCTACCCTCTCTTCATCACTATTTAAATAAAGTATTAAAATTTGTAACAAATACATTTATTAATATTTTAAGGTATTTTTCTGAATAATATTATTGAATAAGAACAAATTATATGAGAAATATATATACATATCACGGTTAACCACTGTTTATTAAAAATAAAACTCATTATAAAATTATTTACTATGCAGAATCTTTACAGGTCTTATTTATCCGATGACTATAACAAATAAATTCTAAATAACAAATAATTAGAATGAATAAAGAGAAATTACAATACTCATACTGCATTTACTGTGTATCTAACTCTGATTTTTTATCAATTTTTAAATTTTATTTGGTATATAACGGAAAATATTCTTCCCGTTGTTGGTTACACATAAAGAAATTTTGAGCCATTTTGTGGAAGAATGTATTTATAGCATAAATTTTAAAACATTTTCCAAACAGTTTAAACATTTCCAACTTCGGTTATTGTAAATTGTGCTATTGTAATGGTGATGTGAGAGACAACTATTGTGAAGGCAAATACTTAGTTCACTGTTGTAACTAACCCAGTTTGTAGAGACGAGGATTGGAATCCTTAGGGTTGTGAGTTCGAAACTCGATCCAACCAAAGATCGTGGGAGCTGGTGCGTGTTAAATCGTGGTGTGGAAGTTTGAAGACTTAGGAGCTGACCTAGTCATCTCACCATGATTCAAAATTACAAGGTATTGTCATCGGACCTTTTCCCTTCGGAATTAATCCCGGACCGTCACTAATAGCCTGTTGTGACGTAAATTGAACAACCAACCTACGTACTCTCACACGCCTGATTCGGATAATGGTTGGTTGGGTTTCATGGTGCAAGTGTCGTATTTGGTTAAGTTAAGTCAAATACAAAAACAACGTCAAGTAATGGACGTACACAACCAAAGTTTTACTGACGCAGAAGAGAGAAATACACCTAAAGTAAGTTATACGAGTCAGATAATGCCCTCTACAATAAGCTGGTTGTTAAAGCGGGGGGTAAACCCGATGAGCTACGGAATATATCTACTGATAGACTTCTTATAGGTAGTGATCATAATTGAGTCGAGTGGAGTTGTTAGCAAGACTTTTTAGAGTATAATGCAAATAATTTATTATTGCTCGTAAGAATGAATAAATCACTTTGGCACGACTGTTTTATCAACATTTATTTGTTATCACGTGATTTGAGTTATTTAAACTATTTTTAAAGCTGAATTAAGTTTTTTTATTTTATAATGGCAAGGCAGTACAATTGCGAAGACAAATACAAATACAATACAATACAAAGTACAGAGTTGACCGAGGTCATTTTAGCCTTATACAAGGTCAGAAGTGATGGTCACTTGTGAAGGGGCACCCAGTGGGTGGACCATCATTGTCCCTAACAAAGGACAGCTCAATTTACATCCATGCCCTATCCCCGGATTCGAACCAGGAACCTTCCGATCCAGAGGCCAACACCTTGACCACTAGACCGGTTGGTCGGCAGCTGAATTAAGTTGAACTTAGAAATTTAATACAATTTAACCAGAGAGATAGAACATCATTTCTGATGAATATCAAGAAACTCTAGACTTAAAATGATTCTAATAGTGGAAATATTTTTCTCCAGTGAATGTTCATTGTCATTTTTATTACCAAATTATTATTATGCTACCTTTTTTTTTTATCCTCCACAAATCATGATTAATTAAATAAATAAAGCAGGAGTTAGTTAAACTATCTAAAAGACACAAATCACATCTATAATCACGCTTTGTAATAAAAATCCATAAAACAACGTCTGTGGCTGTAAGAATTTTACTGATAATAATGTTTAATGGTTGCAAAACACCTTCCTCTCCATAAAATGAAAGCAACACTTTTAAAGACGTCAAAAATTGTAACGATACTATTTAGAGCGCGAATCGCCTACAACTGCATTTAATGCACAAAAAGCACGGGATAAACCGAAGGCGATTGAGGTTGATACATCATGAAAATTACGCTCAGTGGTACTTTTTATGCTTTATTTATTAGGAAATAAACACTGGGACTGCGTTTCAATTGACGAGTCATCTGCCTTAAACTTATCGAGCATAAAAAAGGTACTAAGAAATCAAGCAATGGCCACTGAAAGCAACACATTTCGCTAGGCTAATTTCTTTTTAAATAGCCCTAGTGATGTATCGTAAATTGTATTGCTAGAGTATCTGTAGTTACAAAGATAGAGCCTCGTGCAACATGTGGCATCTTAAAGTGGTTTAAGTCGTATCTTTTGTTCCATTGACTTCTTTAATATATAATTTTACCAGAACGAGGAATTTATTTCTTGTGCATATAGTATTTTATTCCACATTTTTGCATTATTATATTAGTAAATTAAATTTAATTTTGGCAGTGTTTAATTTAATTTGAAGGGAAGCACTTTAAAAATGAATTTTTTGTTTATGTTAATCTAATACTTTGTAGCCTGGTTTTTATATATGAAATAAAGTTTACATATATATTTTGACACTTTTAATAGTAATCTGCAAACGCTGAGAGTCAATTTGAAGAATACATTAAAATCAGCTTTTCCAAACTATTATGTATGATTCACGAATAAATGAAGCGGTAATTTTACCTCACACAGCACAATTTTATATTCTGAACATGTTATAAACTTGAAAATAGCACACATTAACAAGTCTGGGATATAATAATTGAAACACAGTACTAATATGGCTGGTGACGGAAAGTCTTCGGAACGGTTTCGGCTAATCCGCTGTGGGTTTTCAGTAACTCGGTACGGAGGGGTCTGCTTCCATTCGAAGGAAGGAAGGTGACGGAAAGTAATTTTCTGGCTCTTTGTGGAAATTGGAAAATCGTTAATTTTCTTTCAGGACGCAGATGAGTCTTTGTAGCATTTATATCAGTGAATTAGAGCCGGAATAAATGGTTTGTGCCAGTCTGTAGATAAATGTTCCATGCTGGGATTTTGAAAATGAATGTTCAATATTGTATGTTCTGCACTCGTTTCTTGATTCGAAATATTAATTTAGTTTAATTCTTTTAGACATTATTTAATTTACTAAATATATTAGTTTGTTCATAATATCGGAATATTATAACCCGAAAAAAAATACGAAGCAAACGTGGATATATTTTTCGAGCTGATATCAGTCTTTTGTTTTAGAAGATACTTTTAGAGAACACTCCTAAAACTCACTTTAAAAAAAAACTTTACAGCATCGTCAAAAGTGTCCAGATATAAGCATTCGCGATTCAGTTGAAAGAGGAATATTGTCATTGCTTTACGAAACCAATACATTGTATTACCACCCTTGGCCTATATGTCTAAATAGGTTTTTATCGTTTCCCAGTATATCCTTGGTAACACGTCAGGGGACTTACTTCACCAACTTTACCATTCCTTCCCGAAATTGTTGTTGAGAAAGTCGACACAAGAAAGGCTTTAAGGCAAGGGATGAACTTAAGAAACTCAAGGGATGAACTTAGTATCCAGGCACGTTAATTAATATTGAATTCAAATAATTTGAACAGAGCATCATACTAAATTTTGCTTTTTAAATTAAATTTAATTAAATATTCGAAGTGGAAATTTTTCAAATGGAATATTTTGAGCCCTTTGAGTTCAGGTTTAAAGAGCTACGTAGAATTCAATCCTCTTCGGTAGGAACAGCCTTAAATCGTCAGAATCTTTACATGGCAGGGGGGGGGGTTAAGTGTTACTTGTTACTGGAGGTCGAGAAATATGAAATATTTTTTAGTACTGCAGACCAAGAAATGTAGAAGGTTTTCTCCTTTGTTTGGTAGTAGGGATCGGGAAATGTGAAAGTTTTTTTTTATACTGCACTATACGCTCTGTTTCTTTGTTTAAAACTAACAATTATTTTTTGTTGCATGTGAACTTCGAAACAATGTCAAATAATTTTTTTTTTTTTTGTTCTTGGAACCGATAAAAGTGAAAGGTTTCTTAATATTGGAGACTGAGAACTCTGAAGGGTGTTTTAGTATTAAGTACCTATAAATGTGAAAGGTTTTCTCTTTTCTTTTTTAATATTGGGGACCATTAAATGTGAATAATTTTTTTTTGCACTGTAATGTGCAATCTGTTTTTAAGTTTAAAAATTCACAAATATTTTCATTGTATTTATAAAAAGTTGTAACTGTATCACATTACATTACATCTGGGCACATGATTGTTTGTCGTATATTCCAATCAAACGTTCCCTTAAATTGTTCACTCCAGTGCTGAAAACATGATGTGTTCCAAAGTGTTTCTGTTCCCTGTCAAACAAGATAGAAAGGTGGTATTTGTATAAGTAGAATGGATTGACAATGTGACCTATTCTAGCTTTTTACATGTATCGCAAGAAAAATATAAAAATAAATTATTTTGTATCGTTGTAGTATCGTAGTAGAACATTTAGAATACATGAATATATTAGTTATATAAATGAAACATTCATGGAACTTGTAAAAAAACTGATTGTAACTTGTTAGAAAAGCTGATTTATTTAGATATAATGTAACGACATTTTGAACATAAATTACGAATAGTGGACCCAGGAGAGAGACGTTTACGCAGAAAAGATGTCGGATACAAAAGAGAAAGAAAAGTGAGTTCGAAACGACAAGTAGAGAGCGGAAAAGTGGTGCACAATCAACAAATTTACGTTGGGGAATCACATGCTTTAGAGAGAGAGAGAGAGGAATGCAATATCATTCCGTTAATTAGCCTGTGTTGGGAGCTCTTTCTAAAGAGAATAACAGACACAGGTAGAGTATGTTAGAAAAAAGGAGTTTCAGGATTTCGTCATATACCTTTATTTTATGGACTCGTCTAACTTGATGTTGGGGCATAAAGTGCAAAAGTGTGAGGCCTTCAAACCATTTATGAATGCCCTTCGATTTCCTCAATGTAATCAGAAATAAAATTTCTCTATGCAGATGAGCTTTATGGAGCAAAAGAGTGTAATAGGAAGTTTTTTTATATTTTTGCAACGAAATACACTTTTGTATCATAATTTAAATTTTATTCAAAGTGTACGAAAATCACAAGTCTGCCAACTGCAATGTTGCGTAATAAAAGAAGACACAAATGCAGTGAGGAAACAAGCCTATCAGTACACCGCCTGGCGAAAATTCATAACTGCTCTGTTCTTGTCAGATATCGGGCAATGCTAGCCCAGTTGGAAGAGCTGCGAATTAGCAATCGGAAGGTTGTGAGATCAAATAATAACCAAATAATGTAATGCCATGTTCGTGAGGGTCTGGTGCACATTACATCTGTCGTGATCTCAAATTTCCTCACGTTGGCTTGTTGTGCAAATTAGGAGAATGTTGTGCCAACTCAACTGTTGCGTTTTTCGAAATTACGACGTGTTGTCCTCGGGTCTTTCCTTTTGGTATCGATCTCGGATCGTCTCTTAAACCCCGTTGTGGTGCTTGCGTGCAACAATCTACCTCATCCTATCTGAAATAAAGACGGCAAGGTTTTGATTCCGCAAAGGGTTTTAATCCTGCCTTCCCTACTACTATATCCTTTGAAATCCAAAGTAAAGCGCTGCAAAATAGATTTAAATGATAATGCAAGATTTATCCGCCAGGTTGTCATGACTTTTAACGATGTAGTGAAGAAAAACCTTTATCTCGTATAGTGCTTGAATCTTCAAATACATTCTCATGCATTCATAAAATATTCCGAACGAAAATTGATAATTTCAGCACAAATGTAATGGTAGTTAATAAACGTCACGCTGCGGAAACACAACTGGCTATTGGTGACGATTCGGAATCATTCCCCAAAGGAAAGATTCGAATGTAACACCACGTAATTTTGAACTTAATGACGAGGTCAGCACATAACCTATAGCACTCCATACTCCAACCTTCCATATTACTCTAACTTGAGGAAATTTGAGGTCGTGACAGATTTAACGTGCACCAGCCTCCGTGTACACGCCGATCTTTGATTGGATCGAGTTTCAAACTCGTACCATTCCGAATTTAACCGGGTTTTGCTCTTATAAAACGTTTTATTTTTTTATACCCGTGAATAATTGATACTGTCGCTGTATTTGATTAAACTAATTGTTTCACTGGTTTTTTTTTTCTAAACGAGGGTTTATTAGATAGAGTCCTATAGTTAAACGAGATTCTCAATTACTAGGTAATTGGTAATTATTAGTTAACGTCGTACTAGAGCAACACAACGGGCTATTGACGACGGTCCGGGATCAATCCCTTAAGGGAAAGATCTAAGGGAAATCAACACCTCGTTTGAACCACGGTCAGAAAACGAAGCAACACCTGATCTGGCAACCCATTCTGCAAACTTCCATGCCAACCCAACGTGAGGACTTTCGGCCACGACAGATTTAAGGTGCACCGGCCGCCTCTACACCATACGATTACAAACATCCAAGCACGGATCCGGATCTGAACCAGAAATCTTCCGATCCAGATTCTAAGACCTTAACCACTATACCGGTTGGTCGGCGCCGAATTATTAGAAGCATTTATGCCCATATTAGAATCTACAATTGATTAGGACAACATGTACTACATTTTATAGATGTTTCTGCCATTCAAGAACGTATTCAGGCTTTTTGGAAATGAGATAAAAATATTTATTTCTATATTTCATAGAGAACTCTAAACAAGCATTTTTTTTTAAAGATTTACTTCGTCAACGAATACACTTTTATATTTGACTGATGAAAAACTTTGTATAAAGCATCTCGACGCACAGTTCGCAACACATTGCTTACTTTTCTGACAAGGTATCTTAAATATATGTTGTTACATCTGAAGTAGATCTATAAAAATTTCTTAGGAAAATCATTAATTTCAAGAGAATGATCTGTCGATTTATCCAAATATGCTTATCAAATATGTTTTCGATTATTGAAGCCGTTATACGTATCACAAAATATTATTAAATCCTAGATGATCAACAATACAACAAAGTAAAAATATAACAGCAATGGTCATTCTACTCGCAACAAATTGTATTCTAAAACACGACCATGCTCTAGAAAATTGAGAATATTAAGTAATTATTCCCTTTGTGCCTTTTATTTGCCAAGATGAAAATTTAATTGACACACCTGGCTCAGTACATAATATTTCCGAAGGTAGGAAAAGTAAAAACAAATAAGTTCTTTCACGTAATACTTTCATGAAAAATGTTTAATTCGTAATTAATTTTAATATGCATGTAACTACACATGTTTAAAAAAATATGTACACATTTAAATTATTTAAATTCATCTGATTAAACTAATTTTCTCAATTTTTTAATATTATTCTGGCATAAAAGAATCGAGATGTTAATAATTGCGAATTTAAATTTGGGATTCGTTGTATAATCTTGCTAAAATATGCGCAGTAGTTTCGCCGAAATAGGGTTATATCAGCGCTAAATATATTTTATTCCTTATATTCGGTTCAAAACTTTTATTTTACTATTATTCATCCATCAAGGAATTTATATTATTATTATTCATCCTAGTAGGAATTTATATTATTATTATTCATCCTAGTAGGAAATTTCTATCTTTATTATTTATTCATAAAGGAAGAAATTTATGCACAAAAATCTCCACACAAATCAAAGACCTTTAATAAATAGAAACAGAAAAACAGTTTTATGTCATCTTTTAAATCCACCTCATTAAATATTAATGTGCATACACCTAATTTTTACAACACAGCAATTTTCCAAAGAAAAGAATAAAAAACAAAACAAATTTTAAACCTTACCATCAAATGCTTCTTGAATGCATTAATGAAGAAACTCAGAACAACCATCCTGAATTCGCAGCATAACTTTCCAGAATGACGGAATTCTGGGGGTGGCCATCTTTGAACTGCATCAGAATCTATAATGCTCTCTTTTCAGCAATTGGAAGGTAGAGCTTAGCTCCGCCTACTCGCAGAAGCAGTCAGCATAAGGAGTTGTGATAGGGCCAATCCGATCAACTGTGAACATGTGCAGTCCAATAGTATTTTTGCTGATCGTAGAAAAACCGTTCCTTTGGTTGTACTCCGGTATAAATTATACGAGTCGCATTTCATGTGCCAAAAGAAACTGGCGTTTTCGAAACTTTACAATAAAAAGTTGATTTCTTCACTTCAACACTCGGAGAAAATAAAAAAATAAATAAATAAAAATAAAAAGGTTCGACTTTCTAAGAATATTCTGCGGAAATGTATAAAGTTTTCGTTGATAAAGAGAAGATTAAAAACATTGGAAATTGTGATACTTTAACTATTATTTTCTTTAAAATTTTTATAATTGCTAACAAACAGAGTCGCAAATTTTTAATATTCAAACTGTTTCTTTCTTTAAAAGACGTTACTTTTATGTGAATAAATTTTTTTATTTTTGATGAACGTATCAAAATAAATCTAAATTCCAAAAACTTATCAAATACAAATTCAAATCCCTTTTAAAAGTATATCAGTTTTTTCTTGGCCACAAGTGATTCTTCCTGCTGAATATAGTATCCTTTCTATAGTTAGAAAAAAAAATTTAAGCACAGGGTAGAGTGGGGTAATGGAACCACCTTAAGAAAAAGTTCGTGTTAAAAATAACAAAAATGTTATTGTTAATAATGAATATTATACTACATAATATTTTACTAACTCTCTACTACCTCGATTTATCTAAATAACTCAAAATCAATCTTTGAAGATAGTCAATCAGAAGTTATTCCAGAAAGCTTACTACGTAATGAACACATTTTTAAAATTTACATTAAAAAATTCATCTTTGTCAAAGATTAGAAATAAGGTTTCCAGATGTAATCACTGCATTCTGCATGAGCTCATTTTAAGAAAGTAACTCACCTATAACACATTTCATTTGAAAAGACATTTTTCAAGAGTCAAAAAATGATTATTTTGATTTTGGGACAAGAAAACTTCACGGGCAAATAACTTAATAAATATGCAGGCAAAACATTTTTTAGTCAAAAGTTAGGTTCTTTAAATCTCTAGATTTATAGCTATGAATTGTTAAAGTTTGAGAGAACTCGACCTGGAAGAAAATCTTAAGTTCGGAGCCCTATTGTAGTATTATAAAATACACTTTGTGTTCAAAGCATAAAATTGAATTAGAATAGCTACTTCTAGAGTTCTAATTCTTTTGTATTTGGATAATGAGATTCATGAAATTTTTAACTGCGAAATTGTGAAGATCAAATATAGTGCTGGTGCTTGAACGAGGCTATATAGGCATTACTGCAAAAGGTTTCATCATCACAAAAATGTTTTTGTCGATATCGGATTATGATGAATACGTGATAAGACTAATTAGTTAATAGCTGGTTCCCTTATTTGTTAGTTTCTTGTTATAGTTTTCAGTCCAGCCTTGTTTAGTTTTGATTTTTTCATTCAATAAAATTGTAACATTTCTTCTTTTTACTCTTTTATATTTATCGGGTTTCCATTTTCTCTTCATCAACTCTTTTTTGAATAGTTACTGCCAGTGTTAGAATCAGCATCCTATTGGTAAATTTTGTTAATGTATCTCTTGGTCATTGTCAGTTATTTGGACAGATAAAGTCAGTTAATTTGAAAAATAGGAGAAAATTTATAAAAATTCCGGGGTTTGATTAGGATTTTGGTTATTCGGTGCAAGTTTCAGAACAGAACAAGCTGATTCAGAGACAAAATTATAAAATTAAATTATAGAAAGTAGTATATAAAGCTAAAGGTTAAAAATAATAGATGAAGAATTCGTCACAGATGTGGAAATTTATTTTACAATCTTTTTCTAATCCGGGGTTGAAAGATTAGGAAAGGTCAAAGACGAGTGTTTGTGAATTTTTATACATATATGCTTATATAATTACATTTTTCAATAGGAGGGTTTCGAGTTTGAATCCTACCAGACTGTCGTGTACAACATGAGGTTTGTGCACATTACATTTGTCGTGACCTGAAAGGTCTTCACGCTGGAATTATTTAGAAGTTTAACGAGTGGGAGTGCGAGTTCAAGTGTTGACCTCGTCATCTGACCATGATTCAAAATTTCGTGGTGTTGTCCACCTGATGTTTCCCTTCGGGACAGATTCCTTTGTCAAAATAACACCAAAGTTCTTTTTCTTACTATATAAGCACAAAATACATTAAATATGTACTTGTGTAGTACACTTTTACGCTGCTAAGAACTTACTTTAACATTAATTTTTTTCAATACATTTTTAGAACAAATTCCACTGTGTGAGGGATTAAGAGATAACTGATTGAAAATCGTTGATTTAACGAGATAACAAATCTTTGGAAAGGCGAAGGAAGCTTGATTGAGTAGAAATTTTTTATAACGTGACGAAAGTACACTGACTAATTAAGATAATAAAAGCTTTTGAATAAATACGTTTAAACAATTCAAATAAACCTAACTTATAAAAAGATATTTTGTTCATAAATTAATAAGATGCTATACCAAAACAATTGTATACAACTGAAATTTTTGCTTAAAAAAATATTTACCCGTCTTCGGTGCTTATTAAGACTTTCTTCTATTATTTAACTCTCATTAACGCTTCGTAATACTCATTCCAATTTAAATAGTATTTATTGTTTTCAATATATACTCGGGCTAGTCTAAGATCATCGTGTACACGGAAACTGTCGCGGTCTAAATTGTGCCCACGTTTGCTTGTTGGAAGATTGGAGAGTGGGGTGCCAGTGCCAGGTCAGGTATGACCTCGTCATCAGACCGTGGTTCAAAATAATGTGGTGTTGTCGTCGGAGCTTTCCCTTTGGATTTGATCCCAAATCATCGGCAATAAATGATTGTGTGTCCAATGCGACGTTAATTGAAATACCTACCTACTGCATTTACCATTAGATATAGCTTAAATGGTAAAAAGCTACTTAGAGCTAGCCTTAAAGTCTGTACGAAGTCGGCATTGCTAATTTAAATCAAAATACGCATTTTTTTAATTAATTCTTGCACTCAATTGACGATACGAAGGCAGATGAATATACATCTCATCATATAAACAAGCTAGGTACCGTTAAATAAACTCTTGTTTCATAAAAGTAATAAAAAAAATTTCATTCGTAGTGTTAGCTCAGCAACAAGTTCAATGTTTGTTCAATACAAAAATTTATTATTTGTTTAACCTCTTCTTTTCATAATTCATATTCTTGTGTATAAGAATAGCCTTACATTTGTGTTTTTCTACATTTTAGGAAGAAGTAAAGAGCAGTATTCAACATACACTACCCTACTATAATGGACCGGACAGCAAGATGTGATGGTATAAAGGAAAGTATACATGCTTTAATAGGGGGATGGTCTCCCACGTGCTGCAAATTACACTAGCAACCCGTTTGGGCATACTTTCAACAAGGTTTTGAAACACCGCTATGGGTATTTTTGTTTATTCATACTACAAGCATGTCGCCAACTCAGCTGTAGATTTCAAATGTGACTCCCTGGTCCGTAAGCATCGCTCTAACGCGTCCCACAAATATTCTATGGGGTTTAGGTCGGAACTCTGGTCAGGCCAGGGAAGACGTTTTACATCCATATCTTGATACCACTGCTTGACAGTGGCTGCAACATGACATAGAACATTGTCGTCCTGGAAGTAACATTCGTTCACTCCATAAAATTGCCAGAGCGTAGATTTTATGCTGGTATCCGGTTGATTATTGTAGAGTAGTTTATCGTTACATTGGAGTATCAAGTTAAAAATTATAATATCCCCATCTGCCATTTCAATAAATCAATCGTCTTACATTTTTAGAACAAATTCCACTGTGTGAGGGATTAAGAGATAACTGATTGAAAATCGTTGATTTAACGAGATAACAAATCTTTGGAAAGGCGAAGGAAGCTTGATTGAGTAGAAATTTTTTATAAAGTGACGAAAGTACACTGACTAATTAAGATAATAAAAGCTTGTGAAAAAATACGTTTAAACAATTCAAATAAACCTAACTTATAAAAAGATATTTTGTTCATCTATATAAATAAGAATGGAGTGTTTGTTTGTACATTCAATATTTTTGACCCATTTCAAGTTTTCTATCCGTTTTGGACCCTTCTGATGCCAAATCCGCCTTTTTCTCGTTTGGTGTCTGTCTGTCCGTCTGTCTGTCTGTCTGTCTGTCTGTCTGTCTGTCTGTCTGTATGTTGTGCCCTATACACGTCCACGCGGTTTGAGATATTTTCATGAAAATTTGCATACAGTGAGTACTTATCTTCATTTAGTGAGTGGCATTGGTTGCGAAAGTCTGTCTGTCCGTCTTTCTGTTCTATGCTCGATTTTGTGTTTGTGTGTTTGTGTAGACATCACATGAATTGTATTCCAGATATTTGATTGCATTGTATTTTATTTTATACATTATCTATCAATTTAGTGAATGCAATATTAAACATTTCTTTATTGTTATATTTAGTTGAGTTTCATGCTAAAACACCTGAGTAAGTATACTTAAATCAACCATAATTTGGTAGTTTTGGAAAAATTGGAATGTCTATTGAATATTACGATTACTTCGATTGCTTTACCAGTACTGCTGAAAAAGTAATTATTCTTCAAAAAATTATTATTTTTTTTATGGAATTTCATCTCTGATACTTCATTTATTTCGAGTCTTATTTTTATTATTTGCGCAATGAAAACGATTTCCGAATATTTGGGACAGACGATATTTTTCAATGAAACGAGAATGAACAAGATCGCGCGAGCAATGATATTTTTTCTGGTTTTTTCGCTCTGAATTAATTTCACATATCTAAATTTTATACACTTTTAGTTGTAAGTTGTGGCAACTGTGCGAGATCAAGAGATAAAATTGAATCACAAATTAATATCTTTAGAACAATTTTTTGCGACATCTTTTATTTTGTTTTACTTCGCTGTTTCCTGTTTTAAATATTTATTATTTTAATAAATGTGTTTTCCTTCTCATCACACGCAACAGCACCACAAAGTATTAGACTTAAAAATGTTAGGTAAGTCAGTATAAATTTTCAGTAAATTTTAAGTGTAGTTATGCCATTATTGAAAGAATAATGCCGTTATTGAAAGAATAATGCCGTTATTGAAAGAATAATCCCGTTATTTAAAGAATAATGCCGTTATTTAAAGAATAATGCCGTTATTTAAACAATAATGCCGTTATTTAAAGAATAATGTCGTTATTGAAAGAATAATAATGTTTAAAAATCCAAACTATAACTTTTTCCTACATTAAAAAATTCGTTGTAGTAATGACAGGAGAAGATTGCAAAATTTTACAATGTCGCATACCGGAGGCAAGAGTGCCACAAGTAAAAAAATATTGTTTTGTTGACTATGAGTGCGAGAGCACTCGCCGTAAATCGTTATTTTAATTAATTGAGTTGCACATGAAAAGAACTTAAGAAAGGGAATTCCAAATCTTCCTATAAATCGTCTTTTATAGTAGTAACCTTAGTATCACCTTTCGTCTTTTTGTAGCTTTGTCATACAGCAATTGTGCGATGTATGTGAATTGTATTACATGAATGGATATGCATGTGTAGGATTTGTGTCCAAAGTAAGTTGTAGAAAATATAAAGATGGCGAAAGGTGTTAAAATAAATTTTTATTCTACAAAAAACGTAAGTCATTATATATTTTGATTATCTCTTCAATCTAGAGTAAACGAATTAAAACCGAGTAAGGTCGGGTATTTTGCTAGTAAATTTATAAGATGCTATACCAAAACAATTGTATACAACTGAAATTTTTGCTTAAAAAAATATTTACCCGTCTTTGGTGCTTATTAAGACTTTCTTCTAATATTTAACTCACATTAATGCTTCGTAATAAACGTAACAATAAATACCACCAATTATGTAGTGGTTGAACAGCAGTTTTCAGAGCATATAAATTGACTGAAAAGTACTCAAATTAAAGTCAGTTAAATAAGAGTTTATTTAAAGAAAACAAAAATATAAACAACAATTACAATGGGCTCAAACTGAAGTTTTTCATTGAGTTAAAGTAACAAACTGTTTAAATGAAAGCATTTATTGATGGCATTTTCGTTTAAAAATTTCTTCTAATGAGACTAAATTAAAATGTAATTCAAGAGTTTGTTTAAAAATTATTCTTAGCTCTTTGAAATTATTTCTCATGAAAAATTTTATTTATTGTCAGGTGTTTCGAGGGCTGCCTACTGATTTTTCTTTTATATTTCTAGGAACTTTTTAAGTGAAAGCTCAACTTGAAAACAAAATGGGTTGATTTCAATATACTCATTTCAAAATAAGAAATCTATCACCGAAATAGGAAGGTTACATGAAGCTGTTCAGGTACACATGTACGGGATTTGAAATTAATACACAAACTATTTAATAATAATTTTTAAGATTTTGTTTGTTCTTGCAAGTAATATTATATGCTCTGATTTTTCTCTCTGATGCCTTGATATTTTCTGATTCAATGTGCATGTCAACAGTTGGTTACTTTCCTTACTTCAAAATTTGTCATTCGTTAAAAAAATTTTTGACACGTTTTAAAAGGGTTGGTTTGGGGTTTATGGCAGATAAATTAATTGAAATACTTGGATTTATCCTGAGAACTTTATTTGAGTCAGAAATTTATGGAGAGATTTCGATACAAAAAGTTAAGTCGTTTCTAGAAACTAGATCACAAAAATTTTTAATATCATTCTAGTAAATGGAATGTTGGTTGAACTAAATGGTTTTGCACCTTATTCCTTTTTTTCACCACTTATGATAAATGAAGTCCAAAGTCACTGAATCCTGAGGACATGAAAACG
Organism: Metellina segmentata; assembly: GCA_947359465.1. NCBI lineage: Eukaryota > Metazoa > Arthropoda > Arachnida > Araneae > Tetragnathidae > Metellina > Metellina segmentata. Next base: position 60,666,884 of record OX375879.1, on the reverse strand, counting down.
GTGGAGAACTGATTAAAATCTATGCATTTACTTTCTTAAATATTGAAACGTGTTTATTTTACTTAACTCAAATCAATTGAATGATAGTGATCAAACTCTAATTCTACATTTACATAACGTAACAAAATTTGGAAAATAAAAAAACTGTATCAAAACTGTGGAGGTGTAATAAGAACTGTATGGGTTTCATAATTTTCACGGTCATAAATTAACAAAAACGTTAGTAATATAGGGCGCATACTAATAAATCGTCAACACCGCGCCAAAGTACGAATATGCTAATTCATTGTTTCGAGAAAAACTCAAAACTTTGAAGTAATACGAAAAAAAAATTATTTTAAAGTAAATAAAAGTATTTAGAGAAGTAGCATTGTATAAAACAAGCAATAACACTCTACAAAAAGTACACACCCAAAATAAAAACACCCAAAAATTAAAGATCCGTAATCAAATCGTTAAAATGCTAAATCTACGAGGAAGAACATTTCATTACTTATTCTGTTTCAAAACTGATAAATAACTTAAAATGGGGCGAAAATATAAAATGTACAAAAACACTCCATATTAATTTATACTTGCAGACCCGCCATAAAATCTAAAGTTTCGTAATTGATAATATGTGCTGATGGCAGTGTCGTTACTCGCATTTCATGAATTATTTAAATCCATTTTTAATAAGTATAAAAGCATACATTTCTTATCTCCACAGATTTACTAAAATTATTCAAAAATATATAACAGCATTTCGTGTACTGTTAATTCTTTTCCAATAGAGTGTATGGTAAAATATTCGAAACCTCATGTTACCATCACCTGAATGTTCAATTACATTGTATCGCATTCACTTATTCACAGGGGATTTGTTATTATTTTTACCTTTAAATCTATTTTAGGGTTGGCTCATATTTTCCTTTATGTTTTCCAGATTTTTCATTGTCTTTTGTCATGAGATTTCATTATAGTGGTAAGAGCTCTTCCGTGTATGTTTTGCACTATTACACAGCTCCACACTCAAATCAAGCCTATTTAAAGTAAGCGATGAAATTGGGGAATGATATTCGTACGGTTTATTTTACATTTTTTTATCTGATATTACCATTCTCCAATTCACAAATAACATCGACTTCTATGCCACGTACGTGAGTGAAACTTTGTATCGAAACTAGCAGACCTGCTCATATGTAACATCTGCCCTAAAGTCTCTTAGTTTCGTATATCCTTTGATGACACAGTTACTCACATTTCATATCTTACATCAATCCATTTATAATGAATATACTATCCATATTCAATGAATGGATTTCATGAGTGTAAATGAAATAAATTTACTCCAAACATAAAATTGCGTCGACCTTCTACTGTCTTTTTCGTCTACTTTTACTGTTGTTTATTCTTATTCCCATTACAACGTATGGCAAAAAGCACACTTCGGTCATGTTACCACAGTTAGATTTTTAAGTCTTCAATTTCATCCTATTCCCTTGTCCAAAGGCGATTTGGAATATCTTGAAGGCTAAATCTATTTTAGCTCATTGTCTTCATTATAGTCACGAAGTTTCATCTATATATTGCAGCTACATAGCTCAAGAATATTTGAAGCTATCAGAATATTTGAGCGACCTACCCACAGAAACCCGAAATTTTGTATTACCTTATTTCTTTTAATGTGCATGTTCATGTCTTCATTATAGTCACGAACTCTTCCACGAAGTTTTATCTATATTATGAGGCTACATAGCTCAAGAATATTTGAGGCCATCAGAATATTTGAGCGGCCTACCCACAGAAACCCGACATTTTTATTACCTTATTTCTTTTAATGTGCAGGTTCAATCCTTATACATTACAAAATAACTTTATTGTTGATCACTGAAAAACCAAAATTTATAATCTTAAATTATATATTGTGGATATATATTAAAATCTATACCAAATGGTGCCAGGAAAAACTCATTTATCTCCACAGGGTAAACTGGTGGGTTATGCCACTCTTGTTGTGATAACCTAAACGGTGAAATCGGTCATATCGAACAATTTTATAGAGTTTATATCCATTGTTACCATTCAGCAATAAGCGAATAACATCGGTTTACGTGCCGTTAACATTGATGAAATATACATTAAGAGATAGCTGTTACAATTTTGTGAAAAGGTGTTCAAAACTTACTTTCAGGCTTCTAAAGTGGAGTCGATGCATTTGGCTACAGCGAAGTCCAACCATCAGATGAATTTGAGCACGGAAATCTCTTGCCACCGTCAATTTTATCAGGTGACTCTCTCCGGATCGTCTTCCTCTGCCTTTTGAATATGAGAGACCTCCCACATGGGCGGGTGGAGAAACCAATCCCTTTACGTGATGTGTATAAACCATTATTCCTGGAGGCATACATGAGCGCATTAAACATTCAATACTGGTAGCCTAACCCCTCTGAAATAACCTGAGGAGATAACCCAATGCATCTTAACCCTCCTCGTTTCAGTGACGTTGAGGGGGCAGTCTCAATTTACCTTTGCTCTACAAGGTCCTGTTCGCTTTTAATGACTCGACTTTGGCCACAGAATATGCTTATTAAATTCTACAGAAATAGGGTTGATTAGTTTTCTTAAAATCTATTAGCTACTTATTTATGCATAAAAGACCAAGTGATAACAGGTGTCTTGAAATATAGTGCATTTCAGAACTTTGGAAATGTACAGTTCTAACTTAATTTTGATGATTTGTAATAAATAGTTTTATTGGAAAAGCAATTTTACATGTCCAGTCAAAAAATGTTCATGTTTTCATAGATACTAATACTCAAATTGCAAATCGAATGTATTCATAGTAAAAACTTTTAGTTTATATGAATTGTAAACTTTTTGAATTGTTGATTTATCAATACACTTTATTTTTTGTTTCCAGAGCAGCTAACTCAGATTTCATGATATATACCTGTTATGCAATAATCATAAAATAAGAATTGGATTATAAAAAAGAAACAGTGGTCTGTGAATCAATCGCTTGTTACCAGATACAATTAAATTTAATTTTATCACATTTTATTTTTAGTAACATTGGTGACTTTCGATGCTAACTTCAATGAACTCTGAAGAAAGTTAAATGATAATTCTATTACACGTTGCATCCTCTATTTAATTTGTAAAGGTACTGTATTATTTTTTAAATAAACTAAAACGATTTAAAGGGAATTAAGTATCAAATATATGTGAAAATTGTCTTGCACTTCATTATTTCTTCTGTTTTCAGTTAGTTTTATTGAAGTTTGCTTAAAATATTGTATGTAAACATTTGCCTAGTAGACCTGGGGCTATAAAACCCAAACATTCAATCCAATCCATATACTTAATAATTCATATTATACAAATCTACGCATCTAAAACGGAAATTTGTTCTTTGTATTTATTATTCATTATTAAACTCATCTTCCATAAAATGTTATAATATTTTTGCCGATAGTATAGAAAAAGTTTTTACTTTTAGGAACTTGAATCTGATACATAGACATATATTTGGCACTTGAAAGGAAGAGATCAAGCATACGTAAATGGCTATAATATTGAGAAAAGTAATAGTTGAAACAGAAGCTAACAAAAATACTATCATCTGGTACTGAATTTTACTTGCTTTACTTAACTGATTCTATTCTTTCAATTTCGAATAAACAGCGTATTTCATGCGCATGATTTATTATATTCTTCAAATGATAGTGATAAGTGTTTGGTTGCAAAAGAAAAACGGGTAACTTTTCAGAAACACTGAACTCTAAAAATGTAATAATATGGCATATTTAGATACTAAAAAAAGACCATTTTTCTGATAAATACATTTTTTAAATAAAAACATCTTTACTTTTAAAAATAATTTTAAAACTTTTACAGTTTCTTTGCTTTTAAAAAAGTATAGGATGAACGTAAAATAGTTGTTTAACATGTTAGTTATCAAGCTGTGTTATTTATCTTATTTAAATTAGGAAACATTATAATTATGTAGGTGAAGTGATTGAATACCTATAAATTTGCTAGCTTTAGTTTTAAAAACTCTTTTAGAATGCTGGTCCTCAATTAATTTTGCCCAGTTTGACTATTTTAAACAATAAAAATAAAAATCTAATCCAATAAATTTTAATTAAAATTTTATTCAAGCATGAACTCCAAATATCGATTTTAAATTGTATTTATTTTTAACTAAAGCTATCTAAATCTTCTTGAAACTACTTTAGCTAACCTTTAAAATATAAAAAAGATATAACGAAAATAAGAGTTAATTTGAAAACATAAATAGACGGTTAATTTCTTGTTTACTTTTATGGCAGATTTTAATGTATCATTTAACATGAACATAAAGCCTTAAGTTTTCACTTTAAGGCATGTCTTCAGGGAATAAAATTAGCAGATAGTCCCTAATGTCATACCAGCATTTGATTAACGTATCTGAGACTCGGCGTCACCTAAGCAGACAGGATGCTTAATGGTTCATAGAAAAAGCTTATGAAATCTCGGGGCTGTGTTCCTTTCTGTCAATTCTCATAAATTAGACCCCTCCTGTCAAAGCGGTGATTTAGAAGACACGAGATACCTGTGGAATAAAAGAGAATGCGTGTCGTTAATTCTACTCCATAGCACTGCAAAAAAAATTGTGTGCTTTTGCAAAGAGTTTGGAAATACTCCATTCTCCCTTCAATGTGAATACAGAGCTTTCTGACGTTTAAACTTAATTGGAGCTGTAAAAAGTTTTGAAATTCAGACTTTTCTACTTGTGTGGTAGTGTTCTTTATCACAGAATTAAACAGTAATTTCGTTACATTGAGAGCCTAGTGTTTCATTAATGAAGCAACATAATAACAATATACTATTACTTATTGTATCCACTTGTCACCAAGTCAAAACAAGTACTATATATTTTAAAGTAAATTTGACATTTTTTTGTAAACTTCTCAGAAACATAAATAATGAAACAATCATGAAAATCTAAACACATATCAGGTTAAATTTTTTTATCTGTGCTTCAGTTTTTAGGAAAACATGAAAAATTTTGTTTGCATTTTTAAAATTACTTTTCCATTTTAATCTTTAAGATACCTATCCTCATTTGTTTTTATACTTTATGTAGAAATGAGTTGTGTTATGAAACAAAACTATTCCACAGAATCAATTACACAGTACTGATAGAACAGAGGTATGGACTAAACAACGTGGACTCATAATATATCATGCATTCATAGTTGAATTCAGGAATGTTTTAGGACATGGACATTGTAAAATTATTTTCATTTTAGAATTATGAAATACGAAACACCTGAAAATAGAGATAGGATAACTAAGTCAAATATATGTATAAAAGCTTTGTGCAATTTTCTAACAATATACCTATTTAAATATTACAAATAATACTTTTGAAATCATATTGTAGCAATTCGTTACTATTGAAAGCAAAGTTTTTGTGGCACAATAATAATTGCAGTATATAACAGTGAAATTTTTTGACTAATTACACGCAAGCGATTGATTTATGTGATTTTTAAAAATATATTTCTTTATGTAATAAACCGTATATTAATTCGAAATTGAAAAATGAAAATTTTTTCGTTTAATTATTTAATATTCTTTAGTTTCTCTGAACACAAAAATGTCAGATTTTGAACCTAATAAACCTAAAATGTGTTTTAATTGAAATAATTAAAAATTAGTTAAAATTGAATGTTTTTATTTAGGGAGCCACAGATCAGTTAAAATTTTTCATGTAATTTTTCATGGTAAAAATACTGTATAAAGAAATGTAATCGATTTTATTATTCTGTGTTAAACCACTAAAAGATCTTTACAGTATGATGTCCTTTTGCAAGAAAGTGCGTTTTCTTCTTTACTCACCCACACACTATATTTTTCAAACTGTTGAAAGCCATTGAGGCAAAACTTCAAAATTTAAGATACTTTGCCCTATTTTGAAACTGATACAGAACGAGAATAATAGAGAACTTGTCTAAGTAATAATAGAAAGTGCAGCTGGTGCTAGAATAGCTGGTGCAGATTGTTTAAAAATTGGATATGTCTAAGAAGAAAGAGAGAGAGATTCAGTAAAAAAAAATGTGCCGTTTGATGTAATAGGGATATTAAAAAATTATACTTACTTTAATGGCGTACATTAAAGATTGGTAAAGCTTTTCAACATCAATTGAACTTACATGGAGCATTTCCAAGTGAAATAATTTCTTCTGAATTTCCTTAAAAGAAATGAAATTTAATCCTACAACATATCTTTCATGATCCCTTTTATCAAATTTGATAGTCGACGATTATAACAGAATATTTAGTTTTATTGTTTTAAAATAATTTATATATAAAAAATATGCATTTGTAGAACATCTGAATATATCCCTACGAGTTGGAAAACTTGCAAATCTATAATTTCTTACATCAAAGAACATATTAAAGGACACACTAGTATGAAATGAAATTATAATTTAAAGGCATTTTAATGCCCATTTTTATACGAAATTATTTCATGTTTTATCTTACCAATAAACAATAAATGAATGTTTTTCTTTTTATAATTTTGTGACAGAAAAAAAAAGAGTAATATAATTTGTCTCAACTTGATATTTAATTAATTTTTCTTGAATAAAATTTTTGGTTTAAAATTATTTTCATGAAAGAAATTAATTCCTGCTCCAGTGAAGATAAATGAGTACACTCTTATAAAAACAAACCCAAACTTTAAAGGGACACACTTATTGAAGCTTTAAAATGAGTAATGTGTTGCCGTTTCAGCATTGATGGGCCATCCAAAAATGTCGTAAACACAACTGCTCTACGAAATGTGCCTAATAATTACTTAAGCATCAGAGATTAAACAGTTTTATGGAATTCGTTATGACGGTGTGGAAGCAGTAGGCGGCCTCTCAGTTGAACAGCAGTCACTGACCATTACGTATGTAGACTATGCTTAGTTTGGTATCAGAATAGTCTCTAAGCATCGCCACGTAAGCCAACGGCTATTATGATCATCCAGATTCAATTTTGCATCAAAAATGTATTGTTAAAAAACTTTGTTAGAACTTTGTATTGTTTCATTATTTCATTTGTTTACATGTTTGTTGTCTTCAGACCACTCTTGGTAAACAGAGAAAAGAGCAGCTGATGTAATAAGAAATGGATACGGTAACTACCTTCCGCATTTTACAAGTTAATCGGTAAGTTAAAACTGTTATTCATTTTTAAAAACATAAGAATAGTTTTCCTTCGCGTTTTTTAAGACATTACTAACTCTTTATAGAATGTAATACATTTTTCAACACTGTATTTCTCTGCTCTTTCACAAAAAAAATGTTTTTAACAACATGAAAACGATTATTGTGCTTGCAATGAAAACTATGTCATGTTCAAAGGTTAATGAATATGAAGTTTAATACACTTAGACTATAACTGATGTTAAATATATCTGATTTCTCTTCAAAAAAACAATTAAGTTCTAAAATCAAAAGAATCCTAATAATTGGAGTACTTTTTATAAATTTCAAAATTATGTGGGTTTTTTTTTTCATAACCTTGCTTTTTCATGCAGTTACTTACTCAATGTGTATGGTCTAAATTATATTCTGGAACGAGTTTAAGGTAAACAGCATCTTATACTTTGACGAGCTCTGTTATGGATTTGATATAATTTACGCTCACTTTACCTATCACTATTCCTTTATATATTATAATAAGGTCAACCAGCCAGTAATTGACCAGTTAGTGATCATTTTTCGTGAAAATCAGTGAACCATAAAAAAAAACACTTCATAAAAACAGCTGCCCTGGAACTAATACAAGACTTTTGTGCTTAATATCTTATAAAGACGGTATGGAGTATTCAGACTCTTTAATTCATCGATTCTGTATTTATCCCCAGTGCTTGATCACTTATTCCAATAATTGAGCGCCCGTTGAAGTTCTGAATACAGGCTCATTTTTATGCTTAGTATATTCTAAAAAATTACCAAACTTTTCGTCATCCTTAAATATCTAACTTCAAATTTAAAATCCAAGTTTGGATAAAAATCCAGTAATTAACCAGTTTAGTCAACTACTGAAATATATGCTTCTTTCTTCTATCAGTAAATCAACCAGTAGCCTGTTTTTCAATTTATTATTACTTATACGGGTATGGGATTTTTAAGACTTCAAAGTATATTTCAATAATAATTACATTTTCTCTTTATAACAATTATGTCATAAATATATATTGGAAGCGAAATTTTCCAAAAATATCAAAAGATTTACTAAATCTTGAAACTATAATTCTCCTAAAACCATCGCTAGAAAGAAAATATCCCTGTATACTTTAGGGTATTGCCAAAAAGTCAATGAATACTACATTTTTTATTAAGCTTGTTTCTAAAAATCTGTTTATCGTATGCAGTTGATGAAAAAATCTTCGTAAATGTACACATATTTGACTATAGACACTGAACTATCTTCGATATTTGAGGCTTGTACAGTGAAAGTTGTGAAAAAAAATCAGACCAAATTGCATCTAAGCACGTGTATCCTGTGTTCGTCTCAAAGCCGCATTTAAGGGATTTTCGAAAAAATATCAAAACGAATTTCATTTCCTTATTTTAATCTTAATAATTTATAGATATATCAGAAATGTTTGAGGATTGAAATTCATCTATTTTAAAATAAGAAAGGAGGCATTCTTTATTGACTAAAAGGCTGGCATTTTAAAATAAGTATTGTACTTTAACCAAAATATTCTGGAGAAGATAAATTAATAAAACTTTGTTTACATGCTGTTCAAATACAAGTAGCAAACCAACAAACGGTTTAATTTGGAATGACAATAGTTTAATTTGAACTGTATTTAACCACACTAGAAGAATTACTGAACTCGGGAAAACGAATCAACTGTAGATTGAAAACGTGACCACACAACAATCAATTTCTCATTCATAGAAAGTACCATCATCAACAACACGTTTTTTCCTGATGCGTAAAGCGTCACCTTTCGATATTTTATAAATTATCTGCAGAAAAAAAAATTACCATTTTATAAAAAAGGTAGTTTGATTTGACAGCGTTTCTTTTAAAGAAAATCGCTGTTTTCAACAAAATGTTAAAAGATATAACGTTGCTTGAATTCAGCTTTAACGCAAAAGTAAGCACCATTAGGCCCGGTGCACACATTCGGTTTTTCAACGTGCGGCGCCACTGCGGCACCGAAGCCCAACTATGCACTCATAACCGTGAAATGACACACGAACTCATTTCGCGCCATTTGCGATAAATATTCTACCGAAGAAAACGTATTTATTTCGCTTACTTGGTGTAAAAAAAAAAGTATATTTTGAAACCAAATAGACGTTATTGGATACAACCATTTATTAATTATTATTTATATTCCATTTGTTTATGAAAACAAGGTACTTCAGAACGGAGACTCATGTGCAGCGACCGTGCGGGGCCGTGGGGAACTGCCGTACCAATTGCACGCAAGTTGGACGTGCGTCGCCCCAGCTGCTAATTGGGATCTAATCCATTGGATCTAATGTATCTCAGACCGCACTTGCGTTGCGACAGAGACAGACATTAGATCCAATGGATTAGATCCCATTTAGCAGCTGGGGCGACGCACGTCCAACTTGCGTGCAATTGGTACGGCAGTTCCCCACGGCCCCGCACGGTCGCTGCACATGAGTCTCCGTTCTGAAGTACCTTGTTTTCATAAACAAAAGGAATATAAATAATAATTAATAAATGGTTGTATCCAGTAACGTCTATTTTGTGTTTCAAAATATACATTTTTTTTTACACCAAGTAATCGAAATAAACACGTTTTCTTCCATAGAATATTTATCGCAAATGGCGCGAAATGAGTTCGTGTGTGATTTCACGGTTATATGTGCAGAGTTGGGCTTCGGTGTCGCAGTGGCGCCGCACGTTGAAAAACCGGATGTGTGCACAGGGCCTTAATCTTCTGTCAACAGAACAAAAAATTTGTAATATTTAACCTGTCAGTTTGAAATTTTTCTAACATTAAGGGGGTCCGGGACACATCAGAATTTTTTTTTTATTAATTAATTTAGAATTTTGAATTTTTTTGTGCTGATTACCCATCTAACTAATAAACAAAATCACAACACAAAATTTTTCCAAAATTTTTTTAAAAATTTTAAATTAAAATTTTTTGAAAAAAAGAGGGGTCATTTTAAATTGCTAAGGCTCAAAATATTCTTGGTCCATTTTCAAAATTCTTGCAGTAAATTATTCACAAATTTATAAACTTTAATTTTGATTCAGCAATTTAAAAAATATTAATTTAACAAAAAATAAAAAATTTTGAATGAAAATTTTTGAAAATTTTAAGGTACCCTTTTTTTAAAAAGTCATATTTTTAAAAGTAAATATTTGTTTCAAATTTGCTGAATCAAAATTAAAGTATAATGTTTGAAAAATATATATTCCAAATTTCAACCCTTAAACACTATTGGTTTTCGACTTATAGCAATTTGAATACAGGAAATCTTAAAAAATGTATCATGGAGAAAAACGCATTTAAAGTTTTAAAGATAGATGTCGTTGCCATGACAACAAATTTCAAGAGTGTTAGATTTTCAAAACAACGCACTACAAAAATTATTATATCTCTAGTTCTAATTAAGATAGAAACATGATTTAAACGTCATTTTAAGCAAAAAAACATAGAGAATTTCTTAAAATCATAAAAAAAATTTCGAAAATTTGACGATTTTTGTGTCCCGGACCCCCTTAATATTCTTTCAATATAAGTAAAATTCTATTTAAAGTTTGCTTTGTTTTGACTTGTATTCAGTTTCAAATCGATTCCTTTGAGTGATTGTTATTGGGTATGATTAATAGGAATATAAATATTTATTAAATTACAACCACAGAAATCAAAACTAAGTGAAGTCAATAAAATAAAGTTCTATTGAAGATCGTAATTAATTATTGTTTTCTACCTCGTGATCTCGTATTGTTGCCAAGATTACAACTAAAAAATTAACAAAATTTTAAAATGTAAAATTAAACACGAAAATCAAAACCAATATTATTGCTCGTGGTGAACTAACACTAGTTTATCTTTGAGAACATGCTAAAGTTTAAAGCACATTTTTCAGATCATATGTTTAAAAGTTTTGAATGGAAACCACTTACCTGTTTAGAATGAGAATGATGGTGTTACTTGCCTAGTATGTTCAGTTTTCAATAACGCAGTAATTTTATTTGAAATATGAAAAATAAATGCAAGTTCTAATGAGTTTAGTCTCTTTGAAAACGAAACATATGTCAAAATTTTAAAATACTTTGAATAAATTCGATTACTTGCCAGTGTCTTCGTTCGAAAAGTTTCAGTGCTATAGGTTTTACTACTTTTTATAAAAAGAATGCCCACGACCACGTGTGTTAAACCAAGGATGTTTGGGGAAAGGTAATGGAAATATACACATGCCGTCCAGAGACAGAACACTCGCACTCTTCAGGAAAATTAAATTTTCAGAAAATTATTGCTTGTCAGCAATACTGGTAAAACAAACCAAGCAATCTCCCAAACTTCCAAACTACAGTTGATTTATGTATTGTCACTCATATAGGCATAAAACTTACCTAAATAATCTACTCACCTAATACCTAAATAAAATTAAAATGGTTCCTAAATAATTAAATATGCTTATAAAAATTACTTAAATATGTTTTATAAAAATTACTTAAATATGTTTTATAAAAATTACTTAAATATGTTTTATAAAAATTTCGTAAATATGTTTCATAAAAATTACTTAAGTATGTTACATGAAAATTTAAACTTCATTAATAAAATTTATGTGATACTCATACAAACACATAGATAGACGTTGAACTCGATAGACAGCCTAATTCAATGTTCAGTTTCTAAAAGAATGAGTACTCACAGTATGCAAAGTTTCATGAAATATGCCCAGTTATTTAGACGTAATGCGAGCACAAACACATAGAGACCCCACACACGGAAAACACTTATTTTGCATTAGAATGACCCAAAACGGACAAGTAACTTGAAATGGGGTGAAAATATTCACTGTACAAACACTCCATTTTTGTATAGTGATTATTACGATTCAGTTCAAAGCTGACTCTAAATATTAATAAAATTTAGAAAGTTTCAAAACCTACAGGAGTGACTACATTACCAATTTTATATGTGACAACTTAAATCTAAATTTGACTTTATTGTATTTATTTTCAGTTGAGAATTATAGAAAAAAAAATTTTCTATTAAATGTGTAACATTAAACAAATCGAAGAACATCAGTTTTTAATCATATTAAATAAAATTAATGTAATATACATCATAATATTCCTGTTATTTATATTAAAATTGAACACGATTTGTAATAAAAATATTTTATATAGAATAATAGTTTTGCGTTCATGTATAGTTTTAGATATAGGTTAAAAGAACATAATAAAGAACACATAATTTCAAAGGATTACCGACCGTAAAGAAATGGGTGCTTTAAAATCAATCAAATTCCAAATCATGACAAAATTAACTTAGATTTCATTGTGAATAGAAAATTTTATCAAACAAAAAAATTTTGGGTTCTTTCACAAACACTTAAAAAACTTGACTTTTTAAATAAAAATATGCATTTAACTAGCAGAAATACCCGGCTTTGCCCGGGTTGAATTAATAATATGTTGATTGAAAAGTCTTCAATTATTTTTCATAAAAGAATGTTAGCATTATTTAAGTGTACGGGTAAAAACATTTATTAACAATTTAACTTCTCCGTCGCTTCTACAGTTTACTTCGGACGCAAATATGCATATATGTTGTATCCAACCATATAATCCATTTCATATTCTTCACACTTCTGCTGAAATAGATTTTAAGTTTTCGAGTTCCCGTGCATATTCCCGTGCATTCAATTTCAGTAAAAATGACGAATTTTCGGTGGATTGTCTTGCACTTAGTTTTCCTATGAATATGTTTTCATTGCGCCATTCTTTCATCTAGTAAGCGATATTTTCGAATTTCATCATCAATATGAGAAAATAGTAAATTAAATTTTTACAGCATTCGTTACTAATTTAATTTGAAGCAAATGCACTTTTCCAGAAAATTCCATTCAGTGACATGTGGAATAACAGAGATTTTGTTTGAAATACATGTAATCAAAATAGACAAATTAAACCCAATCGATAAAAATTTTTTAATAAACAGAAGGTTAATTTTACAGCGCTTTTACAAAAAGAAAATCACTTTCAACGAACGATTCACATGCATCTAAGTTGTGTAAGTACAGTTTCAATAAATAGAGCAATCAACCTCGACTTTCTGTCTCTTAAGACATAAAATTTCAATTTTTCAAAATTACTTAGTGTGATATTATTCCAAGATCAACTAAGTCTTGTTAAAAATTCCCGTTTCTCCAACACACATACAGTTTTAAATTGAACCCTTATGGTACTTTTTAAGATCAGAAATTTGGTTCCTAAATGGAAAGCACGTATCTATATAGAATGATAGATGTAGTTACTTGACTATGGCGTAAGCTTTCAATAACGCCCTTGAAACACGAAAAACAAATGAAATTTAGTTTATTTAATCGTCTTTCAATGAAAAGCTAAACCAAAATTTTTTTAATATATTTTGAACTACAAAATATGACAACCAGTTTTAAATTAACGTAACCCATTTTATTTTAAAGTTATTTTTGAAATTTTTCATGTCATTTTAAAATAATAAATTCACACTTAAAAATATTTTGATTTGTAAATTTTATTTATTTTTTTTACCTACACACTATTACGTATTCAACCAAAGATTTAAAGAAAGTTGGTGGAAATATACATATACCACCATGAAATTACTCATGTCTAATGATATTTTGCAGGAAAGAAATAAATAAAATCCAACTCTTAAATAATATTTCGGGAATAGGTAATATACAGGAACACATAAGCAAACAGAAACAAAATTCCAATACTTAAAAAAAGCCGAATTCTGTAAAAAAAAAAATCTGTTCTAGTATGTTGAAGTCTGATTTCCTGAATATATTCTGAAGTAAAACAATTCGACAAAAAACTTGAACAATATTGATAAAGACAATGATTTATAAGCAAAAAGAACACATATTTATAATACTTGGGAATCCCCAAATGTGACCGCAACCATCTCGTTTTCAACACAACTACCCAATAAAGCAATTATAAATCAAATTAAAAAATTAAACATTAATTCTGAGGTTGCCAGATACCGTGTAGCAAAATTACGCTTTTATGATCAATGAGTTGATCGTTTGGGCTTTCGTGCTCCATTATAATATTTAAGCAAATATAAAATTAAATGTTCTAAATATTCTTTCTTCGTCAATCAAATATTTATAAATATTATTTTCATCAGGAAAGATGTAAAAATTCAGTTCAAACATGAATATTATAATTTAATTTATTTTAAGGAAATTGTTTTTCGATCAACACTGGTAAAGCAATCTGAGATGCGTATAGCAATCGTTTTATACTCAATGTTATTTCTATGGCGATTTCAAATTGCTTTTGGCTTAGGCCTTAGGTCAATTTTAGGCCTCTTAGGATTCGAATTTTTCTAAATCCTTTCTTAGTGCACCCCTACGGTATAAGAAGAATCACCCTGCAAAATTTCAGCTTCCTAGGACTTGTAGTTCTTGAGATACAGTGATGAATCAGTGAGTGAGTGGTATTTGAATTTTATATATATAGATTAGTGCTTAAAAATAAAAATAAAATGTGAATTGCATTTATTCTTAGTTACATTAAACTTTACCAACGCATGTTAAAAGTTTCGGAATATTTTCGATACGCCATTTCCCCCCCCCCCTACAAAAAAAATATTTCCTCCACAAACTAAAAACTTCTTATCCTTATAATTTCTTGATTCAATCAGCTATGCATTGGAGCTCAAGTAATAAAAGGTTTCTCTTCTAATTATGTATTTACCAATTTTCGATGTTCGATTGTCCCTTCCAGTCTTAGACTGCACCGCAACAAATGTAATTCGTCAAACGATTTTCTTTTAACTTTCAGTATGATCTTCCTCAAATGCAAACAATTACAGCAACAATAACACTACACTGCATAGAATAATTGTAACTCAATAATACAATAGTTTAGTCGACATTACTAGTTGTTAGTTAGTTTAATTTACGTCACACTGGAGCAATTCAACGGTCTATTGGCGACGATTCATGATCAATCCTGAAGTGAAAGATACGACGATGACACTTCTTATTTTGAATCACTACACTGACAGGTGAAACGCCTGAAATCAAGTTACAAACACGCTCTACATTACTGAAAGATAATGGATGTTTTGCCTGTGGAGTAGACATGTGAAGCTACTGAACGTAGTCTTAAATTTTCTATGGATACATTTCAGCCACTCAATTATTGGATTTCGCAAATAAAATTCTGAATAGTTCATTTTCATATTGCTTCTGTGGTAAGAGAAAAAAGTTATACATCTGTCTTTAGAAAAATAGTTTTAAGAACAATAAATTTAACGGAAAACCAGTTTGAAACATGTACAAACAAACATATTTTATGATAAATCACATAATAAAATATTCTTGAACCTGAAATATTCTTGAATATTTTCTCTGAAATAATTTGCTTTTAAATAAGCCTCAGAATGTCTCAACACTTCGAAGTACAAAAGTGTTTCTCTTTAAGAAAAAGGTTATTATCGAATGACTCTTAGAACAGAAAATGGGTGCAATCTAATTACACGGCGGTATTTCATTTAGATTCGTATCGATTTGGATAATTACGTTTCGAGATATCAAGGTGTTGCTTGTTATTTTCTGTCCCATATTATGTGTATTTGCCCATTAAACATAGTTTTAAACTATATCAATTTTTGGTTACAAATTATGCTTTGCCAATTAAAGACTAACATTTTGTATGAAAATTTGATACATTATCTCTCTCATTACCCATAAATATGTCCCTCAATTTATTTCCCTTCATTGTGTGTGTGTGAAACCAAGAAGCAATTCTAAATCTATTAATTTTAACCAAATACCAGTATTAATTAAATAACCAAGTATCATTTAAATAATACGTATATACAAATATACATATAAAATATGCTGACAAAACTATTTCTTTGTTAGTTAAAATAGGAAATAAAAAAGTTCACAGTATGTTCTATCTCAGAAATTTCATAAAAGTATCATCTTTGATCATGAAACTTTTAACTGAAAACGAATAAGCCTTCTTAAAAATGATTTTTTAGAACTTACGAGAGAAATTCGTCTAATATATAATTTTATGTTTTAGTAAATTGGTTTAGTTTTTCGTTCACTTAGTTCGGTAATCAGTTCAATTGCTTTGTTTAATCTTTTCCACGAATCTTATCCGTATGTGATAGCATCTTCGCATTATATGTTGCTGAATGAGTATAAAATTCCCACAGTTCTTCTATTCTCCAAATTGTCTAGTACTGTTATAGTCTATGGGAAATGGTGAGATTCATCTGCTAAATTAGATTTAAACATTTGTTATTGTTAAAAACCAGATATCTATGATCTATAAGAGGTCAAGAAGTTCTGTGTTCACATTCAAGAAGTTCATTACTCAGCGTCTATATGTAATAAAGATATATAAGTTTTTATCAGCGCATGAGGTAAATTACACTTATGAAAATAAATAGTTTTGATATAACACTTTGTTTTAGAATGAAGTTTTCAATTTACCTCACCATACTTTCACTTTTAAATATGTACCACGAAGAAAACAATGCATGGTCTTGGAGCTAAAATATAATTTCTGGTTGAAAACAGTCATTTTAAAGAAATATTTTTTCAATTTGGAAAAAAACTTGCACCAATAGTTCTTAATTTTTTTCCACGGATTTATCAGTTCTCTTCGTGAAAGTGTCGTGTCACTGCAATGAGAAATTATTTGCTTTAATGATTTATCTCTCCATGAAATTAAATTTATACTTGCTTATTCTAAATAACGACGATAGGAAAAAAGTTCTGTCAATCATTGGTAAGACTGCTTAGTTTGACTTCCTTGACTTTAAATAATATTTTTCTTTCAACATTCCATAAAATGAAAAATATAAATTTTAAATAAATATAACATTTAAAGTAGTATACTGGCGAAAAGAACAATTTTAGAATTAATGGATTGTGATCTATTTTGTTTAACCAACAAAGACAGGAAGATGATTAAGGCTACACGGTATCCTAAAAATGACCAAAATATCGAAAAAAAATTTACATATTTCTAAGGCTCATTCAGTTAGAAAGCTATGCTCAAAACTTTAGACCTGAACTCAATTTAGTTTTTGTGATATTTGAAGTTTTCTGAGCGATGTCAGGCTGAAATTTAACGTCTTTCGGGACGGGTTAGTTTCTTTTTCATTTTGACGTGTTTTCTTGTTTGTAATTAATTAATAAAAATTATTTTTTAATAAACTAGGAGGCTCCGCCCCCTGCTCGCTAACGCCTTAGAAAGCTTTGTTATATGTCTTTAAAAACTTAAAATGCATTTTTCTCAGACTTTAATTTTTTTTTATAGAAACTGTTTTCTATGCCCTAAGGCTTTTCTCTGTTCATGGTAGATTATTGAAATTTTTTGTACATACTTTTAAATATATATGCCTTAAATGTTAGCTAGTATTTTGTGTCTTGATACTATAGTTTTTTTTTATGTCAAAGTGTATAGATTTAGAATTTTCAAGGTTTTTCAGTGTGTGTGTGTGTTCTGGTACAAAATTTTGTATTGAAGTCAAACAGTAAAACAAAGAATTAAATTTTATAAATACTAGCAAGCATTTAATTCCAATTACCCAACAATTATAAAAAGTTAGCAAAAAATATCGACAATTGACTATTTTATAAAACTCTGAAAACACTTCACAAATTTGAGTTTTTTTTTTTTTTTTAAATATGGTTACACTAACCGATTTAATTTTTCAAATATGTTTGTAAACATACTTTAGAACAAAAATACACTTTATTTAACTATATCTAAAAAAAAATTTGATAAAGTGTACCGTGATGCCTAGCAAAATAATTGCTCTTTGAAATGACACGACTGCTTCATGAAGAGACTGATATATCCTTGATAAAAGATTGCGAAATATTTGTGTTTCTTTCCAAACTGAAAAATATTCCTTTAAATGACTGTTTTCTACCAGAAATTATATTTAAATTCAAGACTAAGCATTGTTTTGATAATTTTATTCTAAAAATAAGTGTTGTATCAAAAAATGTTTGTGTGTTTCTTTTCACTGTGCATTACCTCATTGCGCCGATAAAACTACTTGAATATGAAAAAAAGAACTTATTAATCTCTTATCGATCATACACTTCGTTTTTTTTTATTACAAACGTAAATTAAAGCAGATGAATCGCACAGTTTCCATAGACTATACCAGTGGTAGTCAATTTGCGAGAATATAATTGTGGGAATTTTATTCTCATACAGTAACTTTTTTAATATGAAAATGCTATCATAAATGGAACAGATTCATGGAAAAGATTAAACAAAGCAATTGTTAAGAAATTGCAATTTAATTGTCACAGATGCTAGTTTAGAAGACAAAATCCCAAAGTAATGTCTTGCGTTCTTAGGGAGCTGTCAGCTTTCTAATTCTTGTGTGACTTTCTTTGTAATAGCTAATTTTTGAGTCCAGAGAAATCATTTGAAAAATATCTATACTATTTTGTTTAAGCTTTTTTAGATATTGCTTGATGGTTTCGCCTTTGACGTGAATGATAGAAAAAACGTAGTTTAGAATTTATACTTATTTTTTCCTTTTTTTTTATCATCTCTGAGAGATGATTTATGTAATACTTCTAATTTCTTAGTATTAGACTAATATTTATCTTTTTTAACAGGGTCTATATGGTGGCCGATTGTTAATAGCTCTGATCTTAGGTTTGATAGGCACTCTCTGATCAGGGTAAGTGTGTAATTTAGAATCCCCTTTAACCGCAGACCGAGATGTAATAAGCTATTCGCTCGTAAAAAGAACTTAGAACAACAAACTATTTAAATTTATTATCTTAAAAAATGTTTATAAATAGATCTGTTTTAAAATTATGTTGATTGTTCACATTTAATAGTGACAATGTATTTTTTTTAATAATTCCTATAAGTTAACCAAGACGCAATATTTATGCTACACCGAAAATTACTACAAATTTTTATCATTATAGTTCTGAATTCATAACTCTTGAATGCATGGCACGTTGAGATGCCAGCCAGCATAATTGGCATTTTATTAGACAAATTATAAAAGTTAGTTTATTTATATCTTAAAATTGGTAGAACCTCACGTAGTTTTACATAAATACTTCAGGTCAATCTAATAAAGTAATATGGAAATTACCCTAATGTTTGCCGAGAATAACGTACTACAATTTATTTATGCTTCTGTATTTACATCCAATAACTTTTCTTTTTTTCAAAATAACACTAAGGTTCTTTTTCTTACTATACACACAAAATAATTTAAATAGCTACTTGTGGCAGTACTTTTTTTATGCCGCTAAAAGCTTACTTTACCATTAATTATTTCACACTCATCCTCATTTATTTTCATCACTCATTCGAACCCTAATAGTATTACTTGTTTCCAAAATATACTCGGTTCAGTCAAGGATCATTGTGTACAAGGAAGTTGAGGCACGTTAAATCTGTCGTGGTAGAAAAATGTCCGCAAATTGGTACGGTGTGGAAGTTTGGAGAATGGATGCCAGCTCAGGTGTTATTTTCATCATCTTACCGTGGTTCAAAATTACGAGGCGTTATCCTTGGATTTTCCCTTCGGAATTGATCTCTAACCGTCGCCAACAGTCAGTTCTGTTGCTACAGTGCGACGTTAATTAACTACCTAGATATCTACCAAAATTTGGTATATCGACTGAAATTTATTTACTTATAGTTGAATGAATTAAATTTCAAATCTAAGATAAGTATTTAATGGGAAGGCGAATGGTGAAACCCTTAACTTTAGGTAAATCCCATCAATTAACAAAGTATAGAGAAAAAAAAAGAACTTCGATGACAATTCTGTTTAGTAAAGTGGATTAATTGAAACGGACATATAAAATGTCGTTAAATAATTGTAGCTTCAGTCTAAAATATATATATATGAATTCACGAGTCCAAATATGTTAGTTTGCTTTCTATTTTTTTTTTGCACTACACGAGGGTTAAATAATTGGGATCAGACAAAAACACGCAGCTTCAGTTTTTGAATCTTCATGAAAGATGTGAAAATTTGATCATATTAAACAATAGACTCCTACTTGTACTAGGTTGAACTGGATCACGTTCAGTACCTGCTATGCGCAGAGACAATACCTATATGACTTAACGTAAAGACAATAGTATTGCCTGGGGGGACTAGAGCCCTCCGAAACTGTTCATTCAATTGATTTTGAAATGTCTATTTACAAATAAAATACTTTAAAATCTTTTCATATACTTTTTTATATTACTTTAAACATTCGTTTTATCATTAAAATAACTTTTTTTTTATACACTCATTTTGTAAATCATTAAATAATCATTGCTAAATATCGAAGCAATAATTACGGAATTTGTTTTCTGGGTAAACGTAACCATCTTTTATCATGTTTACTCATCGCAGTATCCCCCTCAATAATGACACAAAAATATAAATTAAATTTCAAGAATCAGGTTTTGAATTTGATACATGGCATTTGCAAAACAACTATTGTTAAATTATTATTAAACATTATAAAATTAATTTCGTGACGAAATATTTTATGACTTAGGAAATCCTATATATCTTTTGCAAATGTATTCAGATTTTTAACTTCAATCACGCCATTTTAAAAAGCATGAATTGGAAAAGCTATTATATTAGTGTCAAAAATGCAGAACAATTTGAAGACACTTTTGAAAACTACTATTTTGTGTCTCAACCCTTTTCGCTACAAATATGACAATTTCAAAGCTTAAAATTCCTTAACTTAAAATGCCTTATTTCATGTTGGAATAGTACAGAACAAAATTCACTGGAAAACTATTTACCATCATTAGTAGGCCACAAAACTCTAACATCATTTCATTGTATTATTTATTTGCTTACCGATTCCGAATAATAGCTTAGTTTTCGGACGCATTTAAATACAATAGCCTGGTAGTTTATTGTTGAAAATGAGCTTCATTCGATTTTAAGCATTTGTGTGTGTTAATAACTATATGTAGACTTTCCAAAAGAATTCTTTAACGCTTGAGAGATTTTTCGCATGACTTCAACGCAGCTAAGTTCTTTAAGAGAAGACGAATTCACTGAACGTTCTAAGAGGAAGAATAATACTTAAAACAAATTGTTCTTTCTAAGAGCTGCCGGAATCATGCACGATGAATTTGAAATTTCTTGGATGAATGAATCCTTTTTGTCTGCAAGCCCTGAAAACTGCTTACATTTGATAGTGATGAAATATCTTGAAAAATTGTGAGAGATAGTTAGCTTATAAGAGAGATTATTGTTCTAAAAGTGTGTGTATGGTTTGTTTTAATAACTTTGTATCGAATATGTATGGTGAGTACTTCTCATATATCCCACAACATTAAGGAATGTCTAAGTGAGGTCTAAGGGAATGAACAGCCGAACCTATTTGTAGGCTGACATTCCCTGATATCTGAGTGATTTAGTCTAGCACACTGAAACAACTTTCCATACAGTTAAACTATTAGCAAAAAAATATTTGCTTCCAAAAATAATGATCACCATGATGCATCACCGAGTTAAATTGATATTCTCTAGCTTCTGCCTCTAACTTTGCCCGATGGATATGACTCTATTTAGACTCTTAACAAGATAAGATTGTCTTGGGTTTGTATCTGGAAATTTTCCCGAATTATCTTTGTACATTCCGAGAAACTTTCTGAATTGATTTATAGACACCACCTCTTCATTTGCACTGCTCTATGAAATGCCTCGATATAAGCCCACTATTGGAGAGAAAGACGTCTTCTTAAGGGTCTATTGGCTAATGTCACCCCCTAATTTCACTTGTTCTTACCTTTTTTTGTATTCTTCTCGTTTTCAAATTCTTGTAGCTCGTTGCCATTAGGAAAAAAAAACATTTATAATGTATTGCACCGTCTCTAAATAATCTTAAAATGTGATAATAATAATTTACAATTGATGTAAATTGAATAAACACTTTTGTCTCCAGATTTGACCCTGTATGCGTGTTTGTTCAGATAATTTAAAACTCATTACATATTCAATAACACCTCCGCAATATCTCTACTTTATTAGATGGAAGTAAAATTACATGAAAATTTAAATGAGTGAATAATCATAGAAACACAGTTTTCATAGTGTGCCTAGTCAAATATAATTTGTGTGTTTTATATCATGCTACTCTCAAAGAGCAATATAAAACATACTATAAATATGTATCAAGAAAGAGTATGCTTTCATGTGTTAGGACTAAATTTATGCAAAAATAAATGTTTCTAGTTCTTTTATGAAAATCTCAACCGAGGCTCATGTATTACTTGAATGATCTATTTACATTTAATTATCATTTACATTTCACTAAAAAGAATTGATTAGAATAACTTTAAATTGTATCATCAAAACATTTTATTAAACAAAGTTCTAAAATCCAATAATCAAAGGTTCGATTCCTCACTGGATGTATTTCTCTCTTCTGCGTCTCTAAGGCTGTTTTTGTGAGTGCGTGTCCATTTGCTTGACTTCGTTTGGCAATCAAATCAACCAATCGAATATCAAATTACCCCAGTATCTCCCTTACTAGTCTACTATACTTACACACCCAACTCATCTAAAAAAACAGCTAAACTTAGTCTACCGACCTCACTCACAATTGATATAAATTTAACTTAATTCTCTTGAAACTCTACATTTTCTAGAAATTCTCAGATTGAGCCCTTCGAACCTGATTAGATACACCCTATGTCTACCTCAGAAATTGACCTCCTGCGTTGGTAAGACATTCTGAACACCTTAGTTGTTTTTTCTCGTCCATGGTTGGTCCCCTTATTCTTGTATTATGTTAATACTACAAATGAGGCCCCCAATAGGGGCTCATCCTACATTTATAGAGGGGTCAGCAATGGGAGGGAGGCCACTGGTTCATCGGCATTCCAGACTTTATGACCCGAAACGAAAGGCTCATAAAGCGGTATTAAAACTTCTTTTACGACCTTTCATACCACGCTGCGATCCATTACGCTGATATCTTTTAGCCCTAGTCATACAATTTGCAGAAAATAAATTGATTTATTTGTACCACTGCAACAAATTGCTAACCCGTCTTTTCCTGGAACACATTGTTGTGCGAGGGGAGTTTTTGTAAATGATTGTGTTCTCTGGCTTGTGTAGATTCACGATTTCCTTGATATTGAAAAGTCTAAACACTTGAATGAACGAACATGGTTTTGATGTTGTTTACCGTTTCATACAAGAAAGTCGTTATATGTTGTTGATAGTTTTTCAATGTGAAAGTGCCATTACATTTTATATGAAAACTTCGTTACATGTTCCTCCGTTAACGTTAGATTAGTCTTAAACTTTTTTAGGTGTTCGTGAATTTGTTTTACTTTCTACAGGAGTATTACATTATTCTAATGAAAAACAATCAGTTTCTTAGTTTTCTTACTTTCCCATATCAATTTCAAAATCCTAAATTGTCTGTAAAAGTTACTTTTTACTGGTTCTAACATTCAATTCCATGTCAGATATCGCTCATTGTTTTGAACAATGTGATAATATAGTACACAAAAGACACAATAATTTAGTAACATACGAATAGATTTTACTGAAAATATTTTCTGAGTATGAAATAACGACTAAACAATAATGTATCAAATAATGAATTAACTATGTAGAATCACAAAAATAATTAATAAATACTAAAATATTTCAAAGTACCCAATTCTCTTTTATGTATTTTAGATCGTAATATTTAATTGGTCGGGTTTTATGGACAAACGACCATATTTGGCCAAGCTGTGCGAAGCAACGAAATACATATACACAAAGTTTAACAGACACAGAAGAGAGAAATACAGCGAAGAAGGAATCAAACATGCGTCGCCTAGATCTCGCAGGTGGTTAGTTCATTGAGCAAACCTACTGATCCACTGCGAAACCCCGTAGCATTTAAAATCATTGTACTACCAATTGCTAATAGAACATCTAACAAATCTAACAGACATATGCACCCTTTGGAACTACAAATTACAAGACAAATAGAAGCAAATCTTGATTTGCAACGTTCTAAATAGAATACCTAACAATCTGCAAAATTATTTTGAGTGTATCTCTCTATATTAAAAAAGGTTACCGCCGACGCCGCAGGATTGAAAACTGTGTTGCTTAACTCGATTCTTAGACGGTTTCCCAAGAAAGTACTGATCGGAATAAAAACGAAATTAACATGGTTTGTTCTTCATCGTATTCCCTGGACAATTATTAAGATTTTTTTTCCGATGCGGCTATTAGTTTAGGGTTTATTAAGTGTCAAAATTGAAGAAGCGAAATTTCTTCCGCGAGTGAGCAAAACACATACAAATTTTCAGTCTTTAGCAGTTTTTTTAATTTCAATTCGGTTTTTGATAATATTTTTTTTGAAATTCGGGAAAAATCGGGACATTTTTGTTACTTTTTTTTTAAACTGCCGTATCTATATCTTATTACTATTAATTTTTAATTTTTAAAATTCGCAATATACCTCAGAATGTATTCTTTCTTACGGTACTATTATTTTTGAAATCGGTTAATAATTAAATTGGATGCGATCAAAAGTTAGTCAGACAAAATTCGGAATCTTTGGATATTTTCGCTATTTTTTGTTTGGCGAGCATAAGCGAGCAGGTGGCGGAGCCCCCTAGTTTGTAAAATAGTTGTAAGGTATTTTAAAGATTTTACAATCGAAATTCAGAATCAATCAGTGATGTGAGGGAACAACTTCCAATAATTAGTTTAACGATTATTTATACACCCGGGAGCAGAAAGTGCTTAAAACTACGACGTACGTTGTAGAACAAATTTTCCATAATTTTACCAAAATTTTGGCAGAATGTTTTTTAATCATAAGTTACGATGTTCTGCAGCGCAAAGCGCGCTCCCTGCCACACCTTTTTTTCTTCTCTAGTTACGGAACAACCTCCTTACACGGCCCCAAATTACCCACAGACACTTTATAAATAACACATCTTCAATGTCAATGACAAAATATTTAACTTCAAAAGTTATCGACAGAACTGTCAATTCTGAAAGTATGCTTTGGTTTTAAATACATAAAAAATTAATTAATTTAGATGTTTTGTTGTAAATATGTAATACATATTTACAACTATTATATGTAATACAACTATTTAGCCGATAATTGTGTTTTACGTCTGTTTTTGATTTTACTGCTGTTTTCAAAATTCGGACAAAATACCTGCAAAACAATTGCAATTGCTTGGAGCTGTGTTGCAGAACACTGATGAATATAATTCTGCATCTGGGTTTATACTTATTATTTGTTGATTTCTTCAACCTTATTGTCAGACCTAAATATATTTTACTATTTAGGTTTATTCAAATCATAAGCTACAGTCGGTGTTCGGTTGAAATTATTCCACTATTACATTTACATTTTACAACACTTCAAGTTCCACCCAAATACTAACTGAAACGAATTTCCATTTTCTTTTCCAATTTTCCAAACTTTTTTAGTGATTCAGTGTGTTTGCACACAGCACAAAGTAATCTGGGAATTGAAGACGCCACAGATTTTATTTCTGTAATTTACTCTAGGTGTATTTTTCTATTCTGTGTCAGTAAAACTTTCCTTGTGTGTTCATTACTTGATATTGTCTGTCATGTGTTTGGCACAGGTTTGTCAAATATAATCCTTGCGGCATAAAACCCAATGAACCCCAAGCAAATTTTTTGTTAGTTCTGTATATGGTTCTTAAAACAGTATCCAATGCAAGCGACACTTTGGACCGACAAGCTAACGAACTCATGCTATCATCTTGTTTACTTCACAGAAACGGAATGTGCTATATTTTCGGGTGTCAATGTGAAACTTGCCCAGGAGGGCATACTTAATTAAGTAACTGACAACTTGATAACAACTATTCAACTTTCTTATCGAAACGTAAGAAAATTCATTTATTAAAAAGGAAGGTATTTACAATTTTAATAGAGGTATATTTTAAGTATTGCTTTATGTGTTGCAAAGTATAGGAAAGTTAAAAAGTGAGTTCAAGAGCCATCTGAGGCATTAAAAATCGAAATTTACAGTTATTGTCGATATCATTGAGTTACTCCTGTCAGAGAAAGCATAAATGAAGTTGAAGATGTGCAAATTGGTCCAACTTTGAAAGTTTCGAAAACGCATTTGAAGGAGTTTTAATAACAGTTTTCCGTTCTTGTATATTTTTAAGAGTCAAACGAGTTACCTTTATTTTGGCCGTTGCAACCAAAGTAAATATATTATTTTGACCACCAAAGTACAAAAATAATAGAAATGAATGAAACAATTTTCGTTCGTTATAAGAGTATAAATTCATAGCTTTGTGTGTTATAGCAAGCATCTCAGTTAAACATTGTAGGAAGACAATTATTTGGAAGGACATTTTTAAAAGATCGGAATGAATAAATTTCAAAAATGTCAAATTTAGTCTTGTGTCAGAGTATTTGCCCTATGACACTTGTTTAGGTCAGACATGGATTCTAACTCTGGTGTGAGCGTGAATGGAGTACCGATTATTTATAGTAGTTTTAGTCTTAGGTCGCAATGTTTGCCAAGTGGTTAGCCATTTGGTCCTTTTTTCAATAGGCTTCAAGTTCAGATATTCGGTGACTTACCATTCACTCTAAGTTTGCAGTTAGTGTTTGAATATTCAATCCGTCTCTGAATAAGTCTGCTTGTGAACATAAAGTTAAGTAAAAAGCTGTGATTTTTATCAATCCAACAAACGTTATTTGCTGTTTGTTTCATTGATATTTGAGGAATCCAACACTAAAATTGATCATGAAACTCAATGATAAAGATTTTGAATTAATAATCAGCTCATTATTTGAGATCAGTAACCTGTTAAAGTACAGAGTGACCAAAAAGTTTAAGTACTCCAACTTTAAAAAAATCATTGCCCGCGTGTTTTTTTTAAATTATTGTATTTTATCGTCTGCTTTTAATTTTATCGATTCTATAATTTTTATCGTTTGGGTTTCTTCGCGCTGAAGTTGTGCGATCGTAAAGTTTCGTGTCATATTTCGTTCTTCATTGCAAAATGAGTTTATCACGCATTCAGAGAATTGAGCTGCTTGAGTCTTACTTTGAATTTAAATCATATGAAAATAAATCATATGAATTTAAATCATATGACTCTAAAATTCTTTACATCTTGTAAAGAATTTTGGCGACATAAATATCCAGATGATGCAATACCGAGATAAGACACTCTATGTGAACTCGTTCTGCGATTTAGTGATACAGATTAGGTGGAAGACAAACACAGGAGTGGAAGACCGAAAGTTGTTACACCTAAAGAGTGCAAGAAACTCAAAGAAGGATATTCAACTAGTTACCACCGTCCCAGCCTAAGCCGTTCTGTGTATCACCACGTAATTTTGAACAACGTTCAGATGACGAGGCAACATGTGAGCTGGCAACCCATTCTTCAAACTTCCACACCAACCCGACGTGAGGATTTTCGGCCATGACATATTTAAGGTGCACTAGCCGCCTCTACATCATACGCTTACAAACATCCATGCCCTGGCCCGGATTCGAACCAGGAACCTTCCGATCTAGAGTCTAACACCTAAACCACTATACCGGTTGGTCGGCTCAAGGAAGGATATTGAAATCTTCTCATCAATCCATGAGGCGTTTGTCTCAACAGATGGACACATCACGTGAATCTACACAAAAGGCTTTAAGAGCTTTACGAATTCGTGCTTATCGTGTAAAAATGTTACTGGAACTATAGCCACTGGACAATGAGAAGCGGCTTTATTATTGCCGATGGTTCAGGAGATTTATTCGCAACAACATCAACATTTTGGACAAAGCATTTTTCTTCGTTGATGTATGGTTTCATTTAAGCGATTACATGAGCACGGAAAACTCCCGCATTTTGGCGACGATAAATCCCCATTCATTATTGCAAAAACACTCTAAAAAAATTGGTGTTTTGGTGGGCTGTTTAACGCAAAAGGATAGTTAGACCACTGATTTTCGAGTCAACTGTTGATGGCACTGTATACAGAGAACTTATCCAACAATTTGTGGTATTATTAGAAGTGAATGAACAAGACACTTGGTTCCACCAAGACGGTACAACCTGCCACACAAGTTATGAAACTATGGGAATACATGGGAATACAAGATTTTTTCGGCGATCTCAAGAAATCTTTGGTCACCTCGTTCCTTTGATTTGAGCATCCTTGTCTTTATCTGTGGGGATATTTAAAGAACAAAGTTTGTGAAGATAATACCCAAACGATATATGCATGATTTAAAAATTGCCATTACTCAAAGTATACAAGAAGTCACTCTCAGCATCTTGAATCACGTTTCTAAAAATATGTGTAAACGACTTCAGAAAGGGACGGACATTTTGAACATTTATTACAAACTAGTAAGCCAGCACGGTGTTATCAGTGATAGTTATTTTCATGTCCTTACTGATACTGAAATCATTGAAAAGAAAAGTAATAACTTTACGAATGAGTCTCACCTCCACCCGACATGGCACGTGCATGCCACCTTATTCATACCATCTCATTGAACATTGAGGAATCAATACATGTCTCCAATGCGTTGGAAAACACTTGTGTAACTAAAAGCCTCGATTAAATTTTAAAATTTGAGCTTCGCACAAAATTCTTATAAAAAATTTTATTACCAAGGTATCGATCTCGTGTTAAAATTTTCCGCAGATTTCAAATTCGTTGAAGTTTTTACTCTATCTTTAACAAACGCGAAAATAGAAAACCTCAAGTAGTCATTTTTGTCTTCGTAATAAATATCTTTGTCAAATGCGGCCAAATTCGTATTGCAAAAATATAAAAGTTACAATAGGGAAATTATTTATTTAAAGAAAATCCTATTTAAGGTATCGATTTCGTGTAAAATTCTTTCAAATCCGTTGAAATTTTTACTCTATCTTTAACGATGGCGAAGATAGAAATTTGGACTATGGAAGATAAACGAAATAAACGACAGTCAAACATTTTTATTTGTTTTGTTTCACTTCGCTGGAATTGTTTGTGCTCAGGAAATGAAAGGAAAAAATTAATTTTACAACCTGTAATCTCTTCACACTGTTGCCATTCTTTGGTAAACAAATAATAAATAAATTTTTAAAAATTTCTAGATTAAATTTTAAAATTCGGGCTTCAAGGCCTATTTAGTCACCTTTAGGAGTACCTGTGTGCCAAATTTCTTTAATGTAAGTGCTATGAATTCATCTGGACACCGCATGCAGACACTTCCTTTTTATAATAGTATATATGTAAGTTCAAATTTTTTTCATATGTTATGTTAAAAGTGCTTTTCACCATTAACATAAAAATAATATTGTTTTAAAGTTTGTTTTTGTATAATAAATTCACAAATCGTCAATACGGGAACTTTTAGGATAATCTGAATTTTCAAAAAATTGGTTAGGAAAATCGACAACGGCTGATTTTTTATAGAATTCTTAGAGATGTGACGAATGGCTTGGTAGTTAATTAACGTCGCACTGGAGAAACATAACAAGATACTGGCGACGGTCCGGGATCAATCTCGAAGGGTTGATCCAAGGATAGTGCCTTCCTCGTAATTTTGGTAAGTCCTCATGTTGGGTTGGTGTGGAAGTTTGGAGAGTGGGGTTGCCAGCTCAGGTGTTGCTTCGTCATCTGACCGTGGTTCACAATTACGAGGTGTTGTCCTCGAATCTTTTCCTTATGGGATTGATCCCAGACCGTCGTCAATAGCCCGTTATGTTGCTCTAGTGCGACGTTAACTAAAATTACCATTACCATCCTAGTAATGTTGAACCACGGTCAGATGACGAGAACAACCCCTGAGCTGGCACCCCACTCTCCAAACTTCCATACATGAAAATATGAGACACATGAAAATTGAGACCACGACAGATTTAGCATACGTGAGTTCCGGTATGCACGACGGTGTTTGGTTGGACAAAGTTTCGAACTAGCACCCCTCCGGATACTAATCCATTGATCTTCCAACTGGGTTACACGGTCCTAATGACGAATGGAGTCACAGTGTTTTTGTACAAATAGTGTCTTGCAAGTCATTTATTTTTAAAAGACCAAGAATTCTATACTAAATCAATTGGCATATAGACGTATTATTGGGATACAAATTATTATGCTGCTTAGCTTATTACAAGCAATTTTAGCTTTCAAGAGATAAGAATTACAGATTATAAAAATAAACAATTGGCAATTTTTTTTCACCTTACACAATGAGTAGTCAAAAACTGTACGAGTAAGGTAAATGCGAATAATGGCTATATTTACACAAACCAAATTTCCAAACGATAATGATTTGCTTCCTCTTGACATTTAAATTTATAGACAAAAAAAAATCTTTTAATCGAATAATCAGCGTGGTGTAGTGGAAACTCGCTCGGACAAAAACTATTCAGATATTTTGAAAAATTAATTTCAAGAAATAGCGCTGTATGAGATGCACTTTCAATGTAAAAGTAATCAAATCAGACAGATCCGAGGATTTTACTTCCTCAAAACAAATGCCCTCGTATGATGGAGAAATTAGGATTACCTTTAAACGCAATTTAACTGCGTTTTGTCGATGTTCAGCGTTTAATCTAATTGGCGCTGATCGATCAATTATCATACTAGTATATCATTTCGGAATTCAGTGAATGGAATTTTTATTTCTGAAGTATTAAAAATGTTACTTCAAAGCAAAGCCTATAGCCCGTTGTGTTGCTTCATTGCGACATTAATTAAAAAAATACCAAATACCAAAACAAGACTAGGTAACATTTCGTTCGGAATACGTACACAAAACACGTTCCTTCGTAGAAACGCTACAGCTAGCTTGACAAAGAAATGTCTCATTCCGATTTTATTGATTGATGGTAATGGTAATTTTAGTTAACGTCGTACTAGAGCAACACAGTTTATTGATTGAACATAGTTTAAAGTTTGAAGAATGGGGTGCAGCTCCAGGTGTTAACTCTTCATCTGACCATGTTCAAATTTACGTCTTCGGATCTTTCACTTGGTGCTTTATAGCTATACCCACTGCGCAAGCAACTTGAGAGTTGCAGGCGGTGCAGGTTTGATCTCTGTCAGGTACAATTCCTTCCTGGGCGAATTTCTCATTTTAATGTTATTAAAACTTTCCTTGTGTCCGTATGTTCATTACTTGTCTTAGTGATTGATCGCGGAACTTCGTTAATAGCCCGTTGTGTTGCTCCAGTGTTACCTTAATTCATTACCATAACTTCTGTGGGCCGCGGTAGCCGAGTTGGAAGAGTAACGGATCAGCAACCGGATGGTTGAGAGTTCGAATCGAACCAAAGACCGTCGTGTACAAAGGGGGTTGGTGAACGTTAAAACTGCCATGAATTAAAATATCCCCATGTTTGCTTAGTGTGGAAGTTTGGAGAGTGGGCTGCCAGCTTAGGTGTGACCTTGTTATCTGACCGTGGTTCCAAATTACGCTGTGTAGCCATCGGATCGTTTCCTTTGGGTTTGATCCCGAACTATCACCAATAGCCTGTTATGATTCTCCATTTGGACATTAATCCTACCTACGGATCTACCACTACTAGTACTTCAAGTTGCTTGTCTTGTGTTTGGCGCAGTATTGCCAAATACTGCGCCACCTGAGCCAATCAATCATTGTTTCGTTTATTTAATTTTTTTTATAATTATGTTGAGGAATGGGTTGTATTGACCATTTTCCTTCGTGCAGCCCAATATAAACTAGCCTTTGAAATATAGTTGTCAAGAGGTAGAACATTAAAATTTGAGTTGGACATAGTAGCACAAACTGTCAAGTGGCTAAAATTCATAGTCTCTCCAGTGGACCACAGAGTGCAGTCAGGAATGTCTTTCACACCAATCCGGTGGAAATGTCCTTGGAGATAGCCATGTTCGTTTAAAATTGTGAAATTGGCGGTAAAGATTCGCCTGGGGAGGTCCATTGGGACCGGATTACATAATAGGCTTTCCCAGATTTTACCCTTAGCATCAGTCTCTTGAGTTTTGCGTATGTATCTCCTAACGGATCTTACAATGGTGGTGTTAATAAAAAATTTCCCCTTTTTTTAGAGCGCTATCACACGCGTCTCCACTCCTCTCAATAGACTCATCATTGCGACCACGCGTTTACACGGGCGCTTCCCCCTTGCAGCTCTTCGCTGTTTTTTGCATTATAAAAACAACCCAGAACTCAGCACGAGGAGGTGGCTGCATATCAAGTTTCACCCCCTAAAAATTTCAATTTAAGTTGCTAGCTTAATCTAAAAAAATTAAGTTGACGTTACTGGCAAGTGGTTTAGCTTAAAAGTGGTTGATAATGGCTTTTGGTTTCAAATCTGGGGAAACGAGTCTAGAAGCAATTCTTGACCGAATAAATCCATCTCGTGCCTCTGTACTATATGCTTCAGTTACTAATTTAACACAACGTTCTACTGCTTGTGAATAGCATGGAAAGTTAAACATGTTACTATTGGTTAGAACGTCTAGAATCATAGACTTGAGTTGATCATCAGAAAGAGATACTGTGAGTGGTGGATCTGTAATGGAATCTGATTGCCATTCACTTAGATTTATGTAATCGTCTGCTTCGAAGTTTAACTTGGGAATTTTAAACTCTCGATCATTCTTTTCGACTTTATTATTTTTTTTGTCTTAATTTTAAATTCTTCTAAGTCTCAATTCTCTGACGTGTTTTCGATCATCAGGCAACATTGCCAAAGTAATATTTCCTGAATGGGCATAATAAGCATTTCTTTGCAAAGTTATATCTACTACAATTTTTTAATTCTCAGGCAAAAATTTTGATTTATTTTAAATATGGTAAAAATGAAGACTCCTGTACCAACATAATGACTGACTTTTAATTTTAAACCACACATATGAGTGTACCTTCACAACATACTCTGTTGATATTTTCAAGTTATGGGTTGGATCTTCTGTTGAAACATATAACCTAAAAATTCTATTTGTCGTCGTCAACTATCTGGAATGATTCAATTTACCTGGATCTTTTTGTGACAGGCTTAATGGAATATATTTATTTGATATCCCTGTGCATATTTCGTAAAGGTATCGTTAATCAGTGCTAAGATCCTCTATGACAATATCTGGCAAAGTTACTTCTATCTTTTTAAAGTTTGTTAAAGTCAATTTTTCACAAGATTCTAACATTTTTCCAATTTCTCCGCTGTATCCTTTTGGTCCAGTGGTTTTCCCTTTTAAATGTTGCAACAAATGACGTAAAGGTAGCTGGGTAGCTCATTTGTATGCAATAAACAATTAAACCGATGCACAGGACGTCCTAAAAAGAGCTCGATAGGTCGAATGACTCCATTTTTTAAACATGTATTTACCACTGTACCATCACAACCAACCACTTGCATCTTAGAAATACTCACCAAGAAACGAAAGCGAATCAATTTGAACAAAGGACTTAGTTTTAATCGATAGATTAGATCGGTAGGGCATTTGCAGGAGCATACACCTACTAGATATTTACAAAAAAAGTGGGCGGCTATTTAAAGAAGGCCAGACACCTCCACTCCATGTGGTGAAATACGAGCTATGGAACAGCTACACTCTACGTTTATGAGCGATAGCAACGGACTTGGCGATTTTTTTGGCGAACTTCTAAAGTCGCCAAGGAAATAATTATTTCCTAACTCTTTTTTCGTCAAAAAAATTTTTTTTTTACAACACACTTTTTAAACACATTTCAGAACGTTTTAAAAAGTATATTTTAAAAATCTTTCACAAAAATTAGTAAACTTAAGTACATATCAAAACACATTTGTGAACCAGCAGAAAAACTAAGCTACGAATGTTGGGTAAGAATACCCTGAAACTTATCAATTGCACTAAATACAGTGCTCATGTTGAAAAAGAAAAAGATTTACAAAAGAATAAAAAGCAAGAAGTAATACAACCTGATAACGTCAGAATTCTTTCGTAAAAAAATAATGAAAACGAAAATGGACAAAAAAAAAAAAACTCTTAATCCTTTTGTGAAAACTATTATAATAAAATAAAAATTCCACAACTGTCAAAATACAAATAAATGGACCAATAGTATCACAGAAAACGATTTAAAAGGACCAATGCAATCAAAGGATATTTTAAAAACAAAATAACCAATGGGAGGAAAGAAAAAATTTCAAACAAATCAATGAAATCAAACGATTTTAACGGATTTTTCGAAGCTTTCTAGAATATTCAAAATGAAAATTAAAAGTTTCCGTTTGCAGAGGTTGCCATGAAAACCACAACAACCGAAACGACAGATGGGTTGCCTTAATTTATCGTAACTCGCTACTAGAAGTGCGCCAAAAAAAATCGCCAAGCCGTTGCCATCACTCATAAACGTAGAGTGTAGCTGTACCCGAGTTATTTACCCCTTATAAACAAGA
Source organism: Metellina segmentata (assembly GCA_947359465.1). NCBI lineage: Eukaryota > Metazoa > Arthropoda > Arachnida > Araneae > Tetragnathidae > Metellina > Metellina segmentata. Next base: position 60,632,231 of record OX375879.1, on the reverse strand, counting down.
GAAGAAAGGGAAGCGTCCGTGCACCCTAGTAGCGAGGAACGCAATGATGAGTCTATTGAGAGGAGTGGAAACGTGCGTGATATAACGCTCTAAAAAAAAAAAGGAAATTTTTAAATTTCCGGGATTATGTTAGGTGTAACACTTTTCTTTTTCAAGCAGGTAAGTTCATTTCACCCACCCATGGCTTTAAATAAGATACATTACATTTTTTTAAATGCGTTATTATTGTTTTTGTGAAGAAATTGCCAAATTTTTGAAATGATTTTGGCACTAGAAGATATTAATTGATTTAACTCATATTTTGTATTATTAATAAGGATGGTAGTCCCCATCTATTCCCACCATAGGCGTTTTCAATTTCCGAATTTCGTGTTTTTCGCTCCACTCTAGTGTACAGTACTGAAGTACAGTGTGCAGATCAGCATAGAGGCCTGTCCTTAAATGTAGTGGGACAGTAGTGGCTCAGTGGGTATGCACACTGAGCTATAGCAACCTTCGAGTTGTAGCTATAGGAGTTGTTGGTTGTAGACGGTGCCAGTTCAATTCCTGTCAGGTCATTCCTCCCTGGGCGGACAAACCAGTCTGGTGGTTGAGGTGTTAGCCTCTAGAACGGAAGATTCCTGGTTCGAATACAAGCGCCTCAGCGTACAGCGTAAGTGTCCGACAAGTTGACTCTGATTGGCTGGTATGATCATGTGCCTGAGACGTAAATGTGTTTCATTTGGCTATTTATCTACGTTTTGGCGCAGATCTCTTTGACTGATAGGAACGGTTTTCGAAAGGTTTTAACATTTTGAACCGAAAATTGTATCCTTTTATTATATAAGTTAATAATTATATAAGTTAGTGTTTTATGTATGCTTTTTGTTACATCAGAATGGTCCTAAACCAGGGATGGATACGACACCATCATCCTAAAGCAAAGGGGACGGCAGAGGGGCGGAAAAATATCAGCTGGAGTTCAGGAGTGGTTTTTAGATTATTTATGTAAAATCAACGATAGTTTGGGAAAATAAAAAAAGGGTATTAAAAATTAGGAAAAGTAATTTAGAATCAAAAGGAATTGTTTTAAAATAATTTGGATGATCTAAAAACATTTCCGCCAGTTGGGTTCGAACTCGGGAAGTCATCCTCCGCCGTTAACGCCAATCTGATGGTAAGTGACTTTAGCCATTTGGCCATGGTTGCTTCACCAAGAGGAGCTCTTAAAAGAAGAGTTCATTTTTGCCTCCCCTTATTATAAGTTGGCGAGAAATACCACTAACAACAACCATACAACATATATATGAGGAGCCAATCAGAGTCAACTTGTCGGACACTTACGCTGTACGCTGAGGCGCTAGTGTTCGAATCCGGGTCAGGGCATGGATGTTTGTAAACGCATGGTGTAGATGTGGCTGGTGCACCCTAAATCTGTCGTGGTCGAAAGTCCTCAAGTTGGGTTGGTGTGGTAGCTTGTAGAGTGGGGTACCATCTCAGGTAATGCCTCGTCATCTGACAGTGGTTCAAAATTACGTGGTGTTGTCCTCGGATCTATCCCTTAGGGGATTGATCCCTGACCGCCGTCAATATCCCGTTGTGTTGCTCTTGTACGACCTCAATTAAAAATTACCAATTACCATTCCTCCCTGGGTGTATTTCTTTCTTCTGTGTCAGTAAAACTTTCATTGTTTGTGTTTGTCTATTACTTGATAATGTAAGTCTTGTATCTGTCGCAACGGTGCAGAATATGACCCTTGTGCCATAAAACCCCAAACCAACCAAGCAACTTTTAATGTCGTCACGATTGGTTCTAAGGCAGCCGACCAACCGGTATGGTGGTTAAGGTGTTAGCCTCTAGATCGGAAGGTTCCTGGTTCGAATCCGGGTCCGGGCATGGATGTCTGTAAGCGTATGGTGTAGAGGTGGCTGGTGCACCTTAAATCTGTCGTGGCCGAAAGTCCTCACGTTGGGTTGGCGAGGAAGTTTGGAGAGTGGGGTGCCAGCTCAGGTGTTGCTTCGTCATCTGACCGTGGTTCAAAATTACGAGGTGTTGTCCTCGGATCTTTCCCTTAAGGGACTGATCCCGGACCGTCGTCAATAGCCCGTTGTGTTGCTCTAGTACGACGTTAACTAAAATTACCATTACCATTACCATGGTTCTAAGGCTTAGAAAGTACTACTACTTTCACTCTTTATTTATGTTTTGTGTCGCAGCTGCCGGAGGCAGTTTGCGATAACAATTTTTTGATAGCAATGGATTTTAGACTATTAGTCATTAAAAAAAACTTTAAATAATGTGTTTATTTCAATGAATTTTCAAGTCATAAAAACTGATGATTTGGTTTTTGTCGTTTTTATTATTTATCTTTCATGTATTATTGAAATAGGCTCACTTTTCTCATTCTGAAATTCATTATGAGTACGTTCGATGGTGTTGTAAAGGAATATCCCTTGATATCTATAGACAATTTTGTGGAGGACTGCCGCAATTTTGAATCCACAGTTTTCTTTCTTTCTCATTGTCATTCAGGTGAGAAAACTTTGATTTATTCCTTTCACACATTGAAATGATTGTGCCCATATATTTTATCACGGCACAGAATTTTTTACTTTTTTCAATTGTACTCGATCTAAACAAATCCTGTTTGCCTTTTTAATGATTTGGGATTGTGGAGGACATGGACATTGTTGAAACGATCTACACATATCCTAAACATTAAGAATACTGAAATTTTGTGTGTGTATTAAGCTAAGTTACCTGATCTTAGTCCATATTGTATGCTTATGCTCTTGGATGTTGCTCTTCAGCCAACACAGCAACCCCAAGGACTATACAAGAGCAAAGACATGCTTAAGTAATGTTGAAACTCCTTGCCATAGAAACACTTGGACAATCTCGTGGAAAACATGTCTGCAACCTGCATTAGGGTCAGAGGCCAGCACATTCCTGATTAGATTGTTTTTAAGAGCAAATATTTTTTTCACAGTAACTTAAACATACAATGTTTATATAAACATTTCCCTTTTCTTTGATTCCCAATATCACTGTGAGGCATATGAATGTTCTTATAGCTTGTGGAATTCTAATTTGTCAATTAAGGTGCTTCTTGCAGGAACTTGCCACAGGACCTATCTCAGATTGCATTATCCTTATTGTTTCTATGTATGTAGCATATATTTGAAGTCCTTACGTTTAGTCTAATCTGCTTTTTATTTTAACAGTCACTCCAATTTTTATTTTGCTACGCTTATGGCTACCTACTATCAGATTAGCTGGGATCTCACTGTAATTTATAAAATATGGAAGATTTTTGAACTTATCTTAAGAAACAGTATACAAATAAATGTATTAAGTGTCTTAAAAATTTAGGGAAGGAAGTGGATTTCCATAGAAACCTATGAGGAATGTTGCTAATCAACAAGACCAAAATGCTTTTAAATGCATATAAAAATTTTGTTTGGGTTATTTAAACTTTTTATAGTGTATATTTAAATGACTTGTTTTATATTTTGCATATTTCATGAAACCCTTATTCATAGATCACATGAGAGGCCTTGGAAATGAAAAATTTTTTGAACTTCTTGAAAGCAGGTATGATTAATTCTTCTGACACCTAATGTGAATTTTAGTAAATAAAATTATGGTTTTTGCTGTGAAATAATTGAATTATTAAGGATTTTTGTAATCAAGTTAACTAGAACTTTTGCATTCAAATAATAATTTATGGTGTATTTTATGTTCCACTTATACCATTATCACATCTGCCCAATTCTATGTCTAGTTTCTATGACTTTTAAAGTCTGAAAAGATTACAATAACCTTTGCTAAAAACAAAATTTTTACTTTTTCAATAGTGAAAACCCTTTTTTTCATAACTTATCCAAATTTTAATGAGTTATTTGGAAAAGGAAGGTTATTTTATCCCTTAAATCATGAGCTGTTTTCCACTTTGCTTTTGCATTCCTGCAGTTGTGTTAATTAGTTTGTTACACACAAAACAAATGAAAGAAAGCTTATAAAAATTCTCTATTGGCTCACTTGCTACAACAACTGGCTTGGGTGTCAAAAATAATGATTTGTTTTTATATTTAAAGAATTCACTTTTTAGAATTTGTTGTTTAATTTTTATCTGGTGTATTAGTAACTTAGTGATAAATTGACATTGAGATCAAATTTGTTACAAGTTTAGAGGATGAATTAGTCATACATGACAAGTGCGGAATTATGAACCACTTGGAATTACGCTGGTGTTCCACAGGTTTTGGGTTCACTTTTCGCCTCATATATGTAGTACCATACATTCAAAGTACAACATGTTTATAGAGATGCCAGCTATTCACTCAATGTGAACAAACAATCCAGATTCAAACCAGGAACCTTTTGATCTTAAAGGCAGCACCTTAACCATCAGTCAGATTGGTCTGCAAATACAACAAACAGGGTATAAAAAAATAGGATTTATTTGATTAAAATAATTTTTTTTACTTAAATCAGATTTTTATGAATTTACTTAATTATTACTATACAAGTTTAAACTTGTTGGACATGAGATACAAATCACTAGTCTCAAGGTGATTTTGATTTATGTTGAACATTAACATTTGTGAACAAAAGTATTGAGAAATATAGCATGGTACATTTTTTTGAAAGATTATAACATTATATAGGAATTAGCGAAGTTAATCATGATAGAGTAAATAGAACAGCACAACGAATGCCATGCATTAAGCTGTATTTTTCCATCAGGTTCTCAACAGTTTAGATTAGTTCAATTTTAACCCATAACCAGTGACATGAAATTTTTCGACCTAGACAAACTCAGTTTCGAGTTCCCACTGACATACTATGAACTTTTGTATAAAATTAATCAAAAATGAAACAAATTTCAGAATTTTTTGCATTACATATTTATTATGTATGAATAAAATGTATAGAATTTCTTTAGTTATTTATGTAAAGTAATTAATTGTTTAAAGACGTATGTGTGTGTTTATGAGAAAAAAATAACTTTTGCACCAAAATTCCTGAAAAAATTCCTCCTTATTAATATTAAGTTTGCTATAATATACGTATTTGTGAAAAAAATGTTATTTGTGTGTAAATAAATTGTAAAAAAGGAAAAAAGACATGAAAATACAATAAATTAAAATAAGATATGCCTATTCAAATTTTCTATGAGCATTACAAAGGATTTCAAAATCATATTCCAAACACGCAAGCAAAAAGTGTTTACTCTTAACATACAAGAAAATGTAGCTTTTCTGTATGAACTATGTAGAATAAGTGTACTAACATTTCTCAGGAACATGTCAAATCAGTAAAATTTTGAACTTGCAATAAAAAATTCATTATTGCATTAATCATAATCATTAAAATAGCTTTCCATGTCTCAATCCATAATCTATTTTGTTAATAATTTCTCAATTAACTTTAAATATATATTAATCAACATATTACACAATACAAAATGAAAATACTAAAATTCCCAGCTATAAAAACTCATGAGCAAAATTGGTATGGTTTTGTGATACTGCAGAAAACTTTTCCACTGTGACTAATTGTTTTATTATTTTTTTTTATTTAAACACTACAATACTAAATAAATAACTAGAACATCTTAAAAAGAATGCAAGTTGTCACAATTTTAAAAACTGATTTGTACATTTTGAGCATTATCAATCATATGGAGAAGAGGAGTTAAAAAATGATTGATTGATCATGTGATTTATAATCACAAAGAATGTTTAAAACGAAACACGCTTAAGAACATGCTTGTGATCGACACCTGATGGTCAATAGCCCACATGGAAATAAACACTATTGGGTATGCATTACTGTTGGCGGTTTTAACTTTGAGCACCTACTATGAAACTAAGTGTATGACTACTGTCAAACTGTAAAATTAGAGTTAGTAAAAATGTCATAGAAACGCTCTTTCATTTCTTCACCATAGTGCCCTTTACCTCATGATCTTTGTAAACATACATCCCTGAAAACATTTTAATTTCCTTTTCCTTACCTTCCCTTTAAATTTTTACGAGAAGTTTTAAAGTAGTACATATTACAAAAGCGTAGATATAACAAAAACCAAAAACACATTTTCCATTAACACTCAATTTGTAGTCACTAATCATTACTCAATAGAGTTGATTCCCAGGTAAGCTCATTTCCACTCAATGCAATGCAACTATATTCATCACAGAAGCCTAAGAACCAACCTCCAAATTTGATGATTCACCACCTTCTTATGCATTCCACTTATTTTGCACAATATTTTCTTCTCTTTTGACTACCAAATCAAACATTTTATACATAAGTCTGCTGTCCACAGTTGGTAATTCATGTTGATAGTGCTTATAATATCTTGTTATGTATGTCTTGATAAAAAGCTTTCTTATTGATTATCCAGTAGATTGCTTCATTCTAACGTGAATGCAATTTATCAGATTTCTCTTGTTTAAAACTAAGTGAGATTAACAAAGATGTATTTCATTCTGCTTATTCTACTAATTCAATTTTTCTTTTTCGTTATTCAGAGGTTTTAGCAACATATACCTTTCTGATGTGTCGGAGCATTTATTGAAAAATGATGACCGTTATTCTCATTTATCAAGTTATTTAGTAAGTAAAGTCTTATGCATTACATTTTAAGCCAATACTCACTTATCTGTTTTGTATGAGAAAGGAATAAAAGTTTATTAGTTGACATACAAAAATCTACTTTGAATTTCATGTAAGACAATCTAATTATATGATGTGAATGCATTATACTCAGTGTGTATCAGCAGTTTTTGAAATGCTTTAAAACTTTATAAAGAAAAAATAAGGAGTAGAAACATGTTTTAAGATTTCATTAATATCAGTTATTTTATCACAGCATAAAACTTCAAGTTACACTCCTTTCACATTTGTACTACATCAAGCCAATGTTTTACTTCTGTCTGTTCCAAAATTGATCTTGCAATGGATGCAGGCACATTTGCAAGTTTTTCTATCTTTTTAAACTATTCTATACTTTAATCATTTTATGTATCAATTTGTTTTTCTATAATTTAATCATTTTATGTATAAATTTGTTTTCTATACCTTAAGCATTTTATACATCAATTACCTATTCCTACAAGAAATCAAGAAGCATAATATTTAGAGATTAAGCTATCATGTGATTCAAGAAATAGATTTGCCGAGTATGCTAGTGCTTTTAAACTGTGCTATCTGAAATTAATTACAATTTTTTTTTAATTATGTAAAACAAGTTCTGTTATTTAGATGAATTTTAGAGAAACAATTGTAAGATTGTTTTTTTTTTTAGATTGAAACTAAAGCATGCAACGAATAGAAATGAATAATTGATTAATTGAAAGAAACTTATACTTAAAGCTGGTTTCGGTAGTATGTAATCACAATAATTTTAAGTAACATTCTTGTGGGAAAAGGAGAAATTCTACAGAAATATCATATTTCAGCTCTTTGGTGATGTATTACATCATCTGGAAAGTTCTGCACGTTTTCAAATCAAAGCTAGCTTTGTTATTATTATTTTGCTACCTCTGATAAGGAGTGACCTTGATTGAAGCAGATGTTTAAATTCGGTGTTTTCTGCTTACACTGCATAATTATAGCATGTGTTGTGGCATAATTTTTGTTGCACTGCAGTGCTAAGAATGGAGAACCAAAAAGTTCATTTTTTTCATATGCTCTTTTATTTTAAGAAAGGGAAAAATGCTAGTCAGACTGCTCGTAAAATGTGTGCTGTATGTGGGCATAGTGCTGTTTTCGATTCCACAGTTCGAAGGTGGTTTGTCAAATTTAAGAATGGAAATTTCAGCCCCGAAGATGATACCCGCTCTGGACGACCATCTTCTGTAAACGAGGACCTATTAAAAGATGCTATTGCTGAAAATCCACATTTCACAGTTCAGGAACTATCACACATTCTAAATGTTCCAAAATCAGACAATAAATTAGAAAAAATGCTGTTCTCAAATGGCAGTATTAAAAGCAGAAATCGAAGCAAAGAGGCCAAAATTAACCAATCGTCAAGGTGTCTTCCAGCATGACAATGCTTGGCCCCACAATTTTGCTGAATGTCAGACAAATACTTATTGAGTATTCCCTGGGATGTTTTGTGTACACCCCATATTCACCAGACCTTGCCCCCTCAGATTTTCACCTCTTCAGGTCACTTCAAAATTCTTTGAATGGCTGGAAATGGAGTCCAATTCTTTGGAGACTATCAAAAGTGTCTTGATAACTTCTTTACAAATAAGTCTAATGATTTTTTTAAAAAGGGTATTTTTCAGCTGCCAGAAAGATGGCAAAAAGTCTTAGAATACAATTGGGCTTATGTGGTTCCATAAAATTATCTTGTGTTTTTGTACTGCTTCGTTGGTATTTATCTTAAAAAATGCACACACCTTTCAGGAGGACCCAATATTTGTAGTCAACTGACATAGTTGGAATCATTAACTTTTGTTTTTGTTAATCTTAACTACTCTTCCGATGTAAGAAAACAAGCAAATTGCAAGAGCCTGCAAGTGTTTAGTGCCAATGTAGGTGTTGATAGTTATGCATTTTATTGTGATCATACACATATTACGTGCAAAATACAGTCCACACTTTTTTTTTTACCTAATTCTCATTTTCTGAAGAGTTTGAGTCTCTTTGAGATTGAAAAAGAGCATCAATTGTTTTTATTAATTTTTTCATTAATAGATGGTGCCAGTTACCCTTTGCAAACTGTCCTTTTGATGTTAACTGCATATATTCAGGCTCTTTACTGACTGTAGAAACTATGTTATAAGATTTTTGTATACATGCCATTTTTAAGCACATCAGTCAAGTGGATAAGAGATGATTGAGATCATATCCAGATCATAACTATAAAAAGTAGATACTTTACAAATGCTGTTTGGAAGATTCTTGGAATATTACGGTTTTTGCATAATGATAAAGCTGTTCCTTTTATTGACCACTTCCACATAGTCTCTACTATTATAAAAGGAAGTGTTTGTTTGTTTGTTTCTTTGCCACAGAGTCCTGATGAATCTATGGCACTTACAGTAATGAGATTTGGCACACAGGTAGTCCAATTGTTTTGCAATTTTGGGGTCGAGGCGAATTTTAAAATTCAATCTAGAATATTATAAAATGAATTTAATAGTTTTTTTCACTATTCTTACTTATGTGGAAGGAAGGGACATCAAAATTTAGACTTTTCGCCCTCACATCAGCCTCTGGAACCATGCCAAGTTTTTTCATCCTTCCATCTAGAATGGGGGAGAACACATTCGACTAACCTTTGTTTGTTTCGAGATTCATTTATTTTTATTTCCTGCGAAACGAATTCCAGTGAAGCAAAATATATTACTAAAGTTATCACTGGCGTTCTTCAGTACTTTTTCTATCTCATCGATCGTTAAAGGTAGAATAAAAATTTTAACGGATTTTAAATCTGTGGAAAGTTTTACACCAGTTAGATACCTTATACATTTGATTTTCTTTTAATCTTTTATATTTTCACAAGAGATTGAATGTCATGTGAACTTTTGCTTTCCAAAAATAAACAGATTGCATTTTTTGCCCTTTGCATAGAAATATAAACAGAAAACATTTCCTGCCCTATTCCATTTCAGCAAAAGAGAGCAAAAAAAATAAAAAACATTTTGACTGGGATTGTTAAGTTCTTTTTTCGTAAAATTGGAATCCTTAAAGATAGATTGAAATCTGCTCTAAATTTTACAACAAATTAATATCTTACACCACGGGCTAGCCACACAGTGGCTAGTTTGTTGTAAAACAAAAATATTTACCACAGAACATTTTCTTAGGTTTGGGCAGTGAATAGTTTTAAATGAATTTTTTACATTGTATTGCAGATGTGCATAGTACCCTTCTGAGTGTTTTGTAATTTCTAATTTATTTTTTTACCCTGCTATAAATTTATGTTTAAATAGCCATGCTTATTTTTATTTGAAAGTATCTTGAAAAATTTTGATTAGACATGGAGGCTAAAAACCATACACAACATTGCAAGCTACTGAGTGGAATTATGCTTAGAAGGTTAAGCAATTGATTTTAACTTTCAACTAAATTTTTTATTTTCTTTCTCAAATCTTTTTTAGGTGAGTTTGCCTTTAGAAGAACCAACAATTATTGTAATACCAGATCACCATGAAAGCTTTGTAAGTATTGCAATGTTACAGGATGAAAAATAAAGTTGTATCTTTTATGAAAATTCAGCTTTAATACTTTTTCTAATGATTTTAACTTTGCTGATTGATCAATTTTTGCAGTGTTATGGATAAAAAAAATTATTCGTTTTCATTCAAATTTGAAAAGGTTTATTGATTTTTAAAATATGAACCCAATAAAAAAAATTTGGTACCCTTCAAGCTGTACTCCAAAGTATGGTTCAGAGGTATGTTCTGTGTGGTGGGCAGCAGACCTGAAATTCTTTAAGAAGCAAGATGGCCTGGGGTCAGGGTGATATGTCTGAATATTTAGGGTCTACCCCTCGCAGTGTGTCAATTTTTCTGGGCCATAGGCAAACTGAACTTTCTGAACTGTGTTCAGACATGCCACATGAAGCATCAAGGAACATTGAAAAAGTTAGCTTTAAAAAATTTCTGGTGTATTTTGAATTTTGTTTCTTTTTAGTGTATTGTTTTTCAATTGATTTACGATTCAGCACCAATCATTTGTTGGTGTTGATCTTTGCTCAAAGATTATTCATGCAATCATTTGGTGGCATAGTAGATACAATATCTATAAATTTGGTGTTAGAATACAAATTACCTTGGCTTTTTAGAAAAAGGATGTTGGATTGGATACTATATTTTCTCTGGATACTAATTTGGTTTTCGTTAATGAGTTGGGAGGCCATATACAGGGGAGTAGTTTGTTAGTTAAACAAGGTTAGGTCATTCATATCTCTAGTATTTCAGTGTAACTGACGGTTTATTTCATTATTAGGTATACAAATCAAGCAGTGTAGGAATAAATGGCCTCTCTTTTTTTTATATATTGAGTCCATGTTTAATTTGGATACACGTAAGAAAGAGAGGTAGCAAGCAACTTTATTTTCTTTATTATTTTGTATAGTCCTAGTAAACTTACCTTCTCCCAAGAAACTCATAAATTAGTGTAGAAATGTTGAAGCAGAACACCTTATTAGTTAATTATAAACGTTTATTAGTACATTGAGGACAGTTACACGATTGGGACAAACATTTAAAGTTAAGGAAAACATTAAATTACATCTGAGAGTTACATCTTAGCAAGAAACATCTTAGCACATCTTATCAACGTGACATCTTAGTAGCTATCTATATAGAGGGCGCTTTAGCAGGGAACTGCTATTGGGCGAGAGGGGTTTGGCGGGAACCAATCCTTACATTAGGAACTTGGATCTCTTCTTATTATTTCTTTCTCAAACATATATCTACAAAAAAGTTTCAATATGTTTCAAATAACATGAATCCAAAAAAATGTTAAACATAAATTTAGTGTTTTACAAGTATTTTATTTTTGTGACTCAAAATACAAGATGATAGTAATCTTTTTGTGGTTTTAGTTGTAGATTAATATTTACTTACAGTTTTATTGCTTATGTTTATAAATTCCAGAAATGTTAAAGTAGTAATGCGGAAGTTTTCTCTGGACTCGATTTTCAGGCAGTTTAACAATCCTTCCTCTTAATATTTTGAAAAAAGGAAAAATGCAATTCCTGAAGTTCTTTTAGGTTAAAACATTAAACTTTCTTTCTATTTATTAGTCTTATGAAATCGTGTTTTTTCAAATATATACAATTTTTTGTAGCATTCTAGAGTGGTTGTCACCTTACTTTCTGCTGGACATTGTCCTGGATCAGTAATGTAAGTATTATTTGTGAAGAATTCAAACATTAGATTAAAATAGTTATTTATGCTGTCTGCAAACATTTTCATGGAGTATTGAAAAAGGAATATTAATGTTTCTATCTTCTCTAAAATTCTCTTTCATATATGTGTATCTTCAGAAACTAATATTGCTGACTTTGAAAGATTAGTTGAAAAGTGTTATGATATTTCCACACAGATCTATAATTTTAATAAATTTCATCATCTGACAAGTGTCACAAATTTCAATGTATGAATTTTTTAGCTTTTCTAGACCACAAATGTGGTGATCTTTAGACTGATTGAAGTGTGTGTGTATATTTATGCATTTTTTTCTTTGCATGGAGGTTATATTTCTAAAGAAACACACTTTATGAGTAAAGCTTAGGGAGTCAAAATTCCCCTTTATTTTTATCAGAACTATTTTTTATTGACTTGTGTGTTTTACTGGTAAGCTGACTACTTAATGCATAATTTTGCATGAAATTTGAATTGCAGTTTTAATGGTACTTCAGATATGCATTAATAGAACTTTGCTAGTTTTTTTATATAAAAGATTTAGTAAGATTTAGCTTTCTGATCTATTACACTTTTGCAATTTCTTGTCTTATAGTATTTAAACTAATACTACTTACTCATGCCCATTAATTTATTTCATCAATGTAGAAGTAATTGCTTGCAAAAAATGCATCTGTGTATCACAAGAGAGGAAACTGTTAAATAAGCAGGCATAACTTATAACAAATATTAAGAGATCTTTGTTTTTTGTGCTGATGTTCCATTCATCAGGCCTGAATACCACTCAATTGTTGCTAACTGTACGAAGTTGATTAAATCCTAACCGTCATTTGATCGAATAAAAGTAGTAACATTCCCCATAGAAAGATATGCATACAAATGAATGCATATTAAAAAAAAAGTATTTTAAGCATGAATTTCTTGGGCCTGGCTTTTTTGGAAAATTGTGTTTAAGATGAGATTACAATAGATATTCATTCATACAAGTTTAGATAAAACATTAATTATAAAAAAAGAAAATATGTTTAATTTATGTATAAACTATGAACTTAGTAGGGATCATTATATGATTGAATGCATATTATACTGGTCATACAATTGCATTTTTTTACAAGGATCTTGATTGAAGGTGAAAATGGCAGAGTACTGTACACTGGTGATTTTAGACTTCCAATCGGTGGATCTGCTAGACTAACAAACCTGCATGATGAAAAAGGAGGGTAAATATCAGTACTCAAATATATAAATATAACAGATTTCAGTATGTTGATTTACATCATTAATTCAAAATATGTAATATAGTGTAAAATTATGTGCTGTGAGAAATTCAGGGTGTCTCATCAATCAGCAATATCAAAGTACAAATGTATTGCTTAATTACATCTCTGCTAAAATTTCCATAAAAGTTTAAATAGAAATAAAAAAATTCAAAGTGTCTTTGTGTGGAGGAACAGGGTTGTTGCAAGCCTATCAATTTGAAAAAATCAGTGGATAATCATCAGGGAATGCATTTCTTCCAACTTCTGCATAATACCTGTACTTTCTCTAGTTTCATTAGCTGAGACTTCAGAGCCACAGTAAGCATTTATATTACAATGGATTGTGATGCTTTCTAGCAAATAATGTTTGACATTTTGTCTTTTCCTTTAAATTTTATAAAATTATCCTGTTAGTCACATTATAAATACTTTGCTATAATAGTGAACTATAAAAATAAAAGTGTACAAATAACACAAGTGTATTAGGTTTTAATCATGATAAATATATTTTGTTCTGTTTGTTTTCTGTGCTTTTACTAAAATAAAGTTTAACTCATTAATATTTTTACTTCGAAAAAAGTCCACTTAGAAGATGCTTTTGTTGTTGTGGTGTGTGGGTTATGTAATGTATATATGTGATGCAGAACTACTATGTGTGCATGTTTTAAAGATTTAAACAATATCTTCAAATTTTTTTATTTGTTGCAACTGAATTAGCTTTGTGTGCTGTAGTCTGTTTTCTTTAAGACTGCCCGTTATTTTTACAAAAATTTAATGAAATGAAAATGTGTGTTAAAAAGTATTGTCTAAAAATATTATTACAGCCTCTGATATTTTAGAATGAATTTATTGGGATAACTGAATTTTTTATCTCTTTAAGTAGCATTAAAGCTTTATAATTTGATTTGTGTGGCAAAGGGGTATTAAATTTCATGACAGTATAGTGTACTGCATTTTCATTCATAAAAAATGTTATGCATTCAAAAAGAACTTTTCAAGATTTTTAAGTACTTTTATCCACAGATGGGTACACTTTTTGATGTTATAATTCATGCACTTTTTCATGGTACTGATTTTTTTAAATTTCATGTAACTGCTTAGATATGAAGTGAAATAATAAGATATGAAGTGAAATTATTTTAATTTTGCGAAGAAAAGTTTCGAGAAGTATTTGGCACATTTTCACGTATGATTCAAAATGTTGTTAAAAATGTGTACTAAGCTCATACAGCGTGACTATAGGACAGAATCTTTGGAACACACACAGAGATAAACATACTGGTTAGAAAAACAGATAGATAATGAATACAGATAGATATGCATTCACTAAACTGGACTTCTATTCATTTCAGAATTCGTCCAAATAATGAATGCAGATTTTAGACCTAATTTCATGCAGGTTCTCTATGTAAATGAGATAACTGCTACTAGTACAGGGTAGATGTAAAGAGGTATTTATGTTGGAATATGCAGCTTGCCTCTTAAGTTTAAAAGCTATACATTTCTTCAATATAATTATACAATATTATAGTTGCACATTACTATACAATAACTTGTTTTCCCCAATACTGGTTCATCTATGAGTCTTGTGTCTAAAAAGATCGTTATTCATTTTGAAGAATTCTGCAATGAATTCAATTTTTGTAATGCTAATGCCAAACTAAAATGTGAAAAGAAAGCAAAAAATGTATATTTTTCTGTTCAATATTGAGTAATTTGAATATTTATGTTTCAAGAGGGGCTCACCAAATCTGGTACTGAGTCTCAAAGTACAAATATTGAGGCCCTATTGCATTATTTGAGCAGAATTGAACTTTTTGCTACCAAGTATCAACAATTGAATGACACTAAAAATAAGATTGATAAGGTGAATACAAAAATAAAATAGTTACATTGGCAATAAAAAGATTAACTATCACTTTTTATATAAATTTAGTTGTTATGGGTGAGTAAAAATAATGTTTGAAAGTTTATTAAACATGGAATACAAGTATTGAAGACCAGCTACAGGCTCAAGCCCAACAAGGCTGGTCCTTTGTTTATGAATTCCCCAATTCCCACTGACTATCCAATTGTATCTTAAATTTGTACACTCCCTTTGAATTAACTATATTTTCTGGCAACGTGTTCCATTTGTCTATTACCCTATTAAAGTAGTAGTTTTTCCTTAAATCCCGATTAAAATGTGTCATATTCAATTTATACCCATGGCCCCTTGTTCCGTTATCCCTATTGAAATTTAAGCCTTCTGTGTCCCTTTGTTTTACCTACTTGAAAAGCTGAATCAAATCCCCCCTCCTTCTTCTTTCCAGTGTATACATGTTTAGCTTACTTAAACGTTCATTATAGTCGAGATTTGTTATCCCCTTTATTATTTTTGTAGCTCTGTGCCGAACCCTTTCAATAATTCTATATCATTTCTCATATATGGAGCCCAGAATTGTACAGCATGTTCTAGATGTGGTCTTACTAAGCCCTTATATAACAGCAAGATTATATTCTTATCCCTTGAAGTTACAGTCTTTTTCATATATACCCCAATAACCTACTAGTACCTACTAACTACCTTTTTACCAGCAGCTGAAAATTGGTGACCCATTTTAAAATCCTTGTGAATTATCACCCCAAGATCCCTGACTGTTTCTCCCTCCTTTACCTTTACTCCCTGCAGACAGTACTTGGCTCCACTGTTCCTGTAACCCATATGCAGAACTTGACAGTTCCCTATATCAAATGCCATACCCCATTTTACAGCCCATCGGGATATCTTATCAAAATCCCCTTGTAAATTCTCTATCTGTAACTTGGTATCCACTGTCCTCCATATTTTTAAGTCATCTGCAAATATACGGATTCTATTCTTAATCCCCTGACCTATATCATCTATGAAAATTATAAATAAAATGGGTCCCAAAATTGATCCCTGAGGCACCCCACTTATAACTTCTGTCTATTGTGAATAATCTCCCTTTACCTGCACTCTGCTTTCTACCCACTAACCAATTCTTTATCCATATCAATGTTTTTCCCTGAATCCCCAGCCTTTCCATTTTAAACAGTAACGCTTCATGAGGTACTTTTTCAAAAGCCTTTTGAAAATCTATGTACATGATATCTACACTGCTCTTATTATCCAGCTCCTCAGTAATATTTTCGTAGAACTTCAAAAGGTTTATAGAGCAGGATCTGCCCTTCCTAAACCCATACTGATTATCTGATAACAGTCCCCCCTCCTCCAAGTATAACATTATATACTTTTTTTTAACAGAGATTCAAATATTTTGCAAATTACTGATGTTAGATCTACTGGTCTATAGTTGCCCGGATCACTTTGTATTCCCTTTTTGAAAATTGGAGTTATGTTGGCCAACTTCCAATCCATTGGTACCCAACCCGTGCTATATGTTGAATTAAATATCATGTGAATTACGTCCCCCAATTCTTCCGCACATTCCACTCTCGGATAAATGTCGTCTGGCCCTGGTGCTTTAGGTGGCTTAATACTTTGCAACTGATGTACTATTTCTTCCCTGTTAAATTTGCATTCTTTAATTGTACCCCCTGCAAAGGCTCCATCCTTGGGATCCTTTGTTAATTTATAGTTACCATTGAAAACCCCTAGAAAAAAGTCATTTAACACGTTTGCCTTTCCCGCCTCATCTTGAATTAATTCACCTCCCCTCCCTTCCAACGGGCCCAGTGTAGTATTACATTTATTTTTACCACTTGCATATGCAAAAAACTTTTTGGGTTTATCTTTATTTCCTTTGCTAGTTTTTCCTCCAAGGACACCTTTTGCTTCCGACTAATATTTTTAAACTCCTTTCTGGCTTTTAGATATGTCTCCTTGTCCCTGTCATTACCAGTGCTTTTATATACACTGTATGTTCTTTGTTTTAATTTTAAAGCTTTGTGTGTTTCCCCTGAAAACCACATTGGGAGCAAGTTTCTAGATTTTTCTTTTTTTCTTGAACGTTACATGTTTGTTTATCACCCTGTATAACTTATTCTTGAATTCCTCCCATTGATCAGAATGATGTGGTGCTATTAATCCCCCTTTGAATGTATCCTTTAACTCTTCCCTTATCCTATGAAAATTTACCTTTCTGAAATCTGGAATTATCCTGCTATTGATTGTGTATGCTGACTGAAAATTTATACTTAAATCTGATACTTCTATAATCGCTTTCTCCCAGTGGCTCACCTATAACCAAATCCTGCACCCTATCCTCATCATTGCTGAAAATCAAATCCAATATTGCATTGTCCCTAGTATCCTCATATACCATCTGGTACAAAAAACAATCCTGTATCACTTCCAAAAATTCTGCCCCTTTCCCATTTGTAGCTAGATTGTTTGTGCAGTCAATATTTGGATAATTATAGTCCCCCATTAAATTAATTCTCCTTTTTGACATGCTTCATTTATCAGATTGCACATACCCTTTTCCTGCTCTTCACTACAAACAGGAGGTCTACATATATTACCCAGAAATAGTCCTTTGCCTTTGTCTGTATTCAGTTTCACCCAGACTGATTCTATACCCTCAGTTTTACTATTTAACTTTATTTCCATACAATTTAAAAATTCTCTCACATAATTCAAAACCCCACCCCCTTTCCTATTCACTCTGTCCTCCCTAAACATTGTGAATCCACTCAATTCCGAGCTCATCCATTTTATTTCTCACACTGCAAGCATTACAATAAAATACTTTTAGCTTGTTTTTCACCCATATATTGCACTTTCCTTTTGTAGTATTAGTCTTTGTATTGTTTTCCACCCTTATATTGCACTATTCCCTTGTATTATTTGTCTTTGTATTGTTTTTCTCCCTTACATTGCACTTTCCCTCTGTATTGTTTGTGTACTGTCAACCCTCTATGTCCTACAATAAAATATCTGAAATTAGCACCATACCCACTTTTATTTTAAATTCATTTATAATTTAATGAGCATTACTTTTTTAAGCAGCATAAAGAATACATGGAATATAAATTTTTTGTAAAGCTAAACAATTAAAATAAAATTGTAAAAAAATACGTTTTTTTTAAAATAAGAAATCCATGTATAAACTACAAAATAAACATAGTGTGTAATGGAAGAAACTGAAGCCACTCAATCCAGTTACAAAAGTTTACTTAGACATTTCAAAACAAATACTACACAATCGTCATCGAGGATATTAAAAAATAAAATTGTATCTTGGGGGAAAATATGGTTCATAGTTCCAAGTATTGTCGATGGTTGGAACTGGTGTTCTTTTTAATTTCAAAGTTTGACACATAGTGGATGTTTGTAACTAGCTGGTTGCTCACCTGCTTCAGATTAAAGTTTTTGCAGCTGATTTCGCAGTTCATTACAAGATTGTTAATATTTGACTTCTTGCAATTTCTTGCTTTAGGAATTGTTCATCAATTCTATTGATAAGCCATTTATATCTGAATATTTATATCTAACTCTTAACTTTTCAGGTTGAAGCCTTTGGATAGTCTTTACATTGACACAACGTTTTGTCAAAGAAAATGTTTGTATATTCCAACAAGAGAACAATGTCTTGATGCTATTTTTTCACTGGTTGAACCATGGCTTAAGAATGGGCCCAATCATATTGTATGCTTTTCCTGTCCAGCGCAATATGCCTATGAATTTGTATTTGTTGAACTCTATAGAAAGCTGGGAGAAAAGGTAACTTGATTGATTGTTTTAATTGCTTAAAAAATTGCCCAATTTTTGTTTGGATAAAAATTTTCCTTGCTTAATTTTTTTACTTGGAAACTAACTAATTATTTATTGCCTGTCTTGAAGTTAGTTTGTATATCAATATATTTTATTACTTTACCAAAATAAATGTTGATAAAGTAATAAATAGGTAATAATTGATAAAGTTCAGTAGGTGAAACATGGGAAGAATGGGACACTTTTTGAATGAATATTATTTTCCTCCTTTTTTTGCCTACACAAATGATTTTCATAAAAATTATTTACTCTTTTTAAATTATTTGGTTACCAAAATATTCATGTGTTTGCCAGTTGTGGAAAATTTAAATATCTCATATCATAGGGAGGAATAAAGCATAAATAAGTAGGAAAAAGATAGGTTTAATAAAAACAAATAATTGGACAAAATATATGTACATTTATTAACAGAAACGTTGAGGTATTCATAAAAATACTTACATTGTAGCTATTAACTTTAATTTTAACTAACTGTTTTAATAACCATTGTGGCAAAAGAACTGTAATGACTTGTAGACAAGAGCTGGTATCTTAACAGAATGTGCTACTATCATGTACATTTTGTATGTCAAATTTCTATATCCAGCATTTTAATGCAGAAATTGAACTTCTATTTTATCTCATGTCACATTTGACAACTTTGCCTGTATACTGCACAACATATATTTTAGTCTAAAATTTAATCAAAAGGAACTCATCAACTTCAAGATTCATTAGCCAATATATTTCTAATCTCCTCGGGAATGTTTCCAATTCATTATTAGTCTCTCAATAAGGAATGTTTGTTTACTTGAAGAAGTATCTGAATCTCCAGAAACTTTTTCTTAAAGAAACCAGACCTCAGAACTTTATTCAATAGCTCTTTCCCTTTCTGCAGCAAGTCTTCCTGATTCTGTTTTCTCAGATGCATTGGTTAAGATTCTGCTTTGCCCTTACTTTTACTGTTAATCCTTCATTACATTGCTGAGCATTTAGAATGAACGGGCTTGTTCTGATGTTACAGCAATGGGCTTTGGAGTCATCGCTTCATTTCATGCTGTGATTTCTTCAACTGAAGAGGGTGGAAGTTAGAGACACGGGTGGAGAGAAGTAGCAGAGGACATTGGGAAATCATCATCAGTGAATGGCTCACTAGTGAAGGAATGTGTAGTTGTTACCTTGAAGACCAGACACAGTGTTCTTTTGTATCTCAGCCAAAGATAAGCCTAACCCACAAGTTCAGTGATACAATAAATGGAAATAGTTTTGCCTCCGTTTAATAACTGTTATAGTATGATTTAAATGGCCGAAAGACTAACAAACACATTTAGAAGCTGTAGTCAATAGCTGCAATGGGGTGGAAATATGATTATTCCATTAGCTATGACCTCCATGATTATCTAGTCAGTAATATTGATTCTTCTTTAATGCATTTTGTGTTGGTTTTGTGCAGTTTTGTGAACATGAGAGAGAGAGACCCGGTTTATTTATAATAAACCGGATCATAAAGAATTCATAATTATTCATAATAAACTTAACCACAAAAAACTGTGAAAAGATCACTCACAGTTTTGCAAGTTAAGACAAGGTTGCTTGGAGATGTTTCTTTAAGATAAAGCGCTCCTCATCCTCTATCAAACCATGTGCCATAAAGCCTAAACCAACCAACAAATCTTTTACAACAAATTTTGTACCTTTTCCAAGGGATGACAACTACAGAAGGGTTAGCATTTCGACTGTCATTGATTGTGAAAAGAGCAGTGATTTGCTCTCTTTCAGTAGTCATCACCTGACCTATTTGCTTTCCACCTTGCTTCACTACAACTGTAGATGATTAATATTAGAAACACCAGTTTCATAATAATTTAATGTTGAATCTGATGTAAGTTTGACCTACTCATAAGCTGACTTTTAAGTTCCACAAGCATCCACAATAGCTTTGACAAAGATAGCTCTTCCCAAACTTGTTCCTTCTAGGAACCTTAGTGATAAATATATCAAGCTTAACTCTTAAACTAGTCATATCCAAAAAGTTTATTGTCTTCCCTTGATTATGGAAATTTTATTTTCAAAGCACTAGCATATTGGTGAGTGCGAATCAGCATTTGCATTGTTGTCAAACCGTAGTGCTTTTACTAACTGCCAAGACATGTTCAACAAGTTTTGTTTTTTGTTCAGATGAGAAAACCATATCACATAACAAATTTCTATGAAATATAATATCCTTATTTGGAACCTCTACATATATCTTCTCATGACGTTGAAGAGCAGACTTGGACAATTGAAAAGTTTTAGTGCCTTAAACTCTTCCTTTCATTGAACAACTTTAACAGCCTCTACAATATGATTATTTGTTGGAGTAATAAATACTAAACTGTTGGAAGTTGTGCTCCCCTAGTATTTTGTTCGATGTGTGATATTTTGCACCTCAACAAAAATCGTAACTATTTTATTCGAATTCGCCAAAAAGAAACTAGGGGAGGTGTGAAGCAGTGTCCCATACATCCCTTTGAAGCTTTGTCTCACTCCTCCTACATTAGATTAGGGGAGAGATCTCGGACCGTCGTCTATAGCCCGTTGTGTTGTTCTAGTACGACATTAAAAAATTACCTCCTGCAATAGTTTTTTTGAAAAATATGCTTGTAACCAAACCCTAATTCAGCAATGCAAAGTGTCATAGCAGAAATATACACCTCATTAGTAGTACTTTGATTGTATAGTATATTTAGCAAATAATATTTTATAAAGAAATAAATTAAACATTTTTTTAAACTAGCTTATATCATTTGCAATGATAAACAGTAATTTATTCTTGATAAATGACATGTTTTCTAAGCTTATAAAGGAGCAGGAGGAAGGATAGTATAATGTGGCAAGACAAGTTTTAACCTGTTGAAAGTTAATTTAAGGCGAAATGTTTAAAATGTCCCATACCTTCCATTGTCTCACTCCTGCTACATCTACCTTCAGTAAAATTTTATTAAACATTATCAATATCGCCCAATCCAACATAAGTACACATTTGATGCGTACTGAAAGAGAAATCTAATTAGAAAGGGTACATATGTTATAAAAGAATTTCTGGTTTTTTCCTTCCAAAATATACTTACCCAAGGTATATTTCATATCCAGAATACTATCCAGATTCTATGTCACTTTTCAGCTTTCAGACTGTTTAAATATATGAGATGGTAGAAATAAACAACTATTCTCTATAATCTGCAAAAGAAATAATAGGAATTAATTCTTCTAGGAATCTTACTTCTGTCTGGTAATTTTATACTGCCTTTTTAAACTTTTTCAAAATAATAATCAACATTCTGAAAATGCAGCAAACCATTAGTCATTCTCTTACCTTACTCTTATCCTTCATATTTGCCATACTCTTATCCTTCATATTTGCCATACTCTTATCCTTCTAAAATATCAGTAGCCCTGTTGAAAGAACACTTATGCATCCCACACGTAATAACTCCCAATTCTGTTGATTTTACTGGGATTTTATGTTTCTTGATCCATTTCTTGTAGAATTTTATTCTAACTTTCAATAAGCATACTATTCCATGACATAGACCAACTTGCATTTTGGTGACTTAAAAACACCTAGTCTTCAATACATTCATGCCACTTATTTTGCAGGATGTTCCCTGTTGAGGTTGCAAGTTTAAGTTGATTAACTCCTTTAAGTGTGATACATATTCTGGAAATATTTTAGTAAGGACACTGTTTTCTCTTCCAAACTCATTTCCGATCAAATTGGCATGATACTGAATTCGGGCTGTTCATTGATTGTTTTTAGACTTGTGAACACTTTATTTATCTGTGCAATGACCTGAATTTATGGTGATCCAACTTGCTTGAATACTTCTTTTTGATTGATTTTAACACCAAAAATATTTATCTGGGATTGGCTCTAGCCCTTTTAGCCAACTCCTAAATTCCTTATTACTTTGCTATGATAGGTCTGAGCAGTGTACCGTTGCTTTTATCCATAAACCCATTTTATAACTCAGTTAATTTATAAAAATCCATGGAGACTTGGTTGAAAAGGAAAACTACCACTTGCAGTCTGGAATGTTGTGTGAATGACCTTTAGAATGTTAAACCATTAAGCACTCGTGTTTCTGAAAAAAACACTTTTTTCACTTCTACTTCTTCAGAAGTGTATGGTTATTCTTTAGGAACTCTGGTAGTGTTGGTGATTTTATGATGACCAGGCACTTCAGTGGAGTAAAAGATAAAGTGCCCTTGTTGAATTAAACTATGATTTGTTCATTTGCTTTAATTGTTTAAATTAGTGATTGTTTTGTTGCATTTATTTGTTTTCTTCTAACCATTACTGCTTGAATTTAAGTATAACCTTTCTTATTTGTGCATTGCAGCAAATGCTTCATTCTCATTTTGTGTACAATACACACATACAAGGAGCTTTACTTTTTAGTCTCCATGCTATACATCAGGATAGCTCAAATATGCCCTCTTTATGAACTCAAAACTGAATTTACTGTTTGTGTATAATTTCAACCAATGTAGCAAGACATGGTTGAGTTGAGCAACTTCTTTATGTTAAAGCCATGATTTTTACTCTGTTTGTTGAAAAATCTTAGCAGATAATATTTGATCCTATAGTAGTAGGCATATATTAGAAGGCATGTTAATATTAGCTAGAGTAAACAACTAGTTTTGCATAAAAAAATTACAGTCAAGCATAGAATATTTTCAGCTCAATTGATTCCCTGACCAAAATAAATTTTCATTCCATCACACAGAATAAAATTAAGGAGTTTTAGTGGATGTGTTTATCTGTCACCTGTTTTTATATAGAAGAACAATTTTCTAGAAGTATATCTTTAAACTATAATATATTCCAGAGTTTTTCAATTTTTACTTTTAAATTTGTGTAACCAAACTGAAACTTCAGTGCATACTGATGCTGTTTTGGAATCGGATCCCAACTTTATTCAATGAAAATATTTTATCTTTGAAAGTTAAGCTTTTTATGATACATTATATATTTTATAGATAGGATTATCTACTGTTTTGTTTTATTAAAACTTTCTTTTTCTAGACACATGTGACTGACGAAAAGCTAAGAAAATATAAAGGCATTAAGTTAATTGAAGATGCAGTAACACGCATTCCAACTGAAGCTCGTATACATGCGTGTTTCCAAGGAAATGCTAGTTTATTTCAACAAAGAATTTATATAGCCGAAACACCATGTGGGTTTTATACCTCAGAGCTAAGTCCTGTAAGTAGTTGTGTTGAGTTCTCATACGAATTTAAAACTTCAGTTCTTAGTGTCCTATATATATTCTACTTTTCTCCTTAATACAACTTTCCTCTGATGCAATACATTCTTGGAGAAAAACTTTCTTGATGCTTAAAAATAATTTTTTCTTCCTGAACTGCTTGAAAAACCTTTTAACATTAATTTTGATCTTATTGAACAAAATCCTATGATTTGATTTGGTAAAACATCTCATTTGAAAGTATGCTATATTCTATTCAACTGAGCATTAAACTGTTCTTTGATATGTAAATCATTTTATAGGGATTGACTTTTCATTTTATTTTTGTGACCATCTGTAAAAATTTGAGTCTTTATTCGCAATTAAAACTTTTTTGAAAAAATAATTGGTTTCCTATTGAAACACTCTTAAGTTTAAAATGTTCAAGATTTGAGCTTTTAGTTTTTATAGACCAGAATATGGTGATCTTAAGACTGGTGAAGTGCATGTCCATTAAACCAGTTTTCTTTGTATGAAGGTTAGATTTCTTGAGAAATAAATAGATTAATCGATTGTATTATTATAATTTTTAATTGCTATATCAATACATAATTATAATTAAAGTACTCTTTGAATAATTGATCAATTGAGTAAATGCAATAAATAATTCTTAAAATGATAAAATTACAATTTTTGACATTGGTGGAAAGTAGAATTATTTTCCCTTTGGTTTTTTCAGATTTATGTTTTTTGACTTAGTCTGTTTCATTTGTAAATTCTAAGCCAATCTATTTTCTGTGTTTATTTTATTATAATTGAAATGTACGAAATTTGACGATTAATGAGAGCATGTAAAAGATAATTATTAAATTTAATGCACTTTCAGCCCATTCCTTTTCATAGATTTAAAAAATCAAATCACTTCAATAATAACCATCTTTAAAATGACAGAGTTATGATGACTAACCTATGTTTCTCACAATATGTAACTTTTAAGTAGTAGTTCCAATCTAATTAACCTTTATGCATAAAAAATATTAGAGTTACAAACAAAACCACTCCATTCGCTTTGTTGTGAAGTATTCATTACACTGTTTTTATTATTTTGCCACAAACAATTGTAATTCTATTTTACAACTTTTACTTGCTTATAAATGACTTTTGCAAAGCTTTATTTTGTTTTCTCTGGTAACTATTTTTACTAAGATATGTTCCTTGTGATATGCATAGAACATGGGTCATTATCCTAGTGAAAAACCATAAGGAATGAATATAACCACAAATATTAAGATCAGCACGTTACAGTCAGCATCAGTTATATGGTCACCTCAGCGGTCCAGAAAAACAGACCTTTATAAGCGGGGTGACCATATTTGCGGAACAAGACTACACGATTTAATTATGGCCGGATCATATTCACCTATCAGAATATAGTGCTCATAAACAAATAATTAAACTTTTAAGAACATTTAAAAAATTAATTTGCGAAGTAAAAACTATATGCAATTGTTTTTAGTGAAATTTATTAGCTTACCTTACCAAACTAAGTACAGTATGCATACATATTTGCATCCATATTCAATGCACTTATCTCTACTACTATGAAAGGTAGTGTTTGTTTTTCTGTTTTTGTTATCACAGTCCTTAAAATATTGGGATTTGGCACACCGGTAGTCCAAATGTTTTGCAATTTTTGGGTCTCAGCGAATTTTAAAATTTAATCTGGAACATTTTTAAAGGAATTTAATTATTATTGTTTTATTTGGAATGGCAACAACATAAAAGATTGTAGATTCAAAAAAAAAAATTGTTTCCGTTTTTATTTTCTGCAGATAAACAATTTATCAGCAGACTAAAAAAATACAGATTTTTAACACAAATGAACGTTCTAATTCATCACGTATGATCCAAATGAAACAAAATTTTCTTTTATTGTTTTCGTCTCAATTTCAATGTATTTTTCAAACAGGGAGAGATAACTTTAATCAGTAAACAGACAGATGTCCACCTGTTGTGCTTGGGGAGGAAGAGAATTGAGAGGGGTGGGTAATGCCAACTATTTTTCAACGCAAAAGAGAAATGGGGAAGGGGGGAGAGAGTAAAAGCGTAAATTCATGTCCTCTCCTTGGTCACAAAGACTTTTTTTTTTCTTCTGAAGCGTTACAACAATTACTATTTTTCAAAAACAAACCATAGCCTTATTGAAAAGATACAAAAAAACGACCAAATAACCGATAACCAGGAAAATAAAATGACTGTATAAGCAATGTGCATTAACACATGTTCCCTATTAAGTTAGACGAGACTTTAGAAAACTGACCATATAAGCAGGGTAACTATATAGCCATTACTGACTGTATATGGTTACCATCATGCCAAAGGCATCAATCTGAATTTTGTCAATTTTCACCTAACTGCAATTTTTGAGTCACCATTTCATGTTTTATGCTATGACAAAGCCACAAATCATCTTGATTTGAAGTGAAAATGCTGATTATTATGAGACAACAATCTTTGAGTTGTAATTCGATTTTTCCCTAAGCCTCAAAACTTTGGAAGAGTTTTTGCAGAAACGTCAATTTTGCAGATCGGTGCCTTTGATGTGGTGGTAACGATACATATTGTTATAATGTTCTTAATATTTGCTATAATATTAAGAATATTGTAACAAATGATGAACTAATGCAGGATTTTTGAGAGATATTCTTTTTTTACAAGATCTTTTCACCAGGGTGTCAAGATTTAAATCACTTGATTTAAATCAACGATTAAAATCATGATTTTAATCAAATGATTTTTTTTTAAATCATTGATTTAAATCACAATCAATCTTACATTTTTATAACTAAGTAAATACACTCTAGAAAAATCACAGAATTTGTCAAATGCTTTGAACTTTCTGCACACATGGTGATTTCAGCGCTAATGGCTACACCTCGTACTGATGAGCTTTAAAAAAAATGTTTGGCACTGGACACTTGCAAATAATCTGAGGTGTCTATGGACTAAGTAATCTGTTGAGTCAGGGATTCTGCCAAACAGTAAAGTAAAAAATAATTTGACATCTATTTGAAAGTTTTTACAATGTTCCTTCATAATTTTATGTTACAAACAATAAAGCAGTAAGCCTAAACTTCTTGTTACCCCTTTAATTGATTGACCAATGGCTTAGCTATAGTGATTTTTCAACTACTTTTTTTTAATTGAGATATAAATACAAAATAACACAGTTAATGTGATGAATAATTTATTAAATAAAAAATTCAACTGAGCTTTCTATTTGAAAGGATGAAAGTTTAAACACAATGAACATCTTTTATTTTGAAAAATGCACCCTGAAACAGTCACCTTTCACTTTAAGAGTAGTGACCCATAATAAATATTTATTTAATCAGACTAATTTAGGTCTCACTTACACTTACTGATACATTTGTTAACATGATTATGTTAATTTACTCAAGAAAAACTATGGAGGATGTCAACTTGTGTTTTAAAGTTAAACAAATGTCAATTAAATATTAGTTTACATGTCATGTCAGAAACTCATGATTTTTTTACACTCTGCTTTTCACAAAGACAAAGTTCAGACTGTTTCTATATCATCATCTTCAAGGACACGGTTCTGTGTTTAATTTTTTATTGTTTTCAAGACTAACTTGAATAGTGAGCCACTTTTTGGTACATTTTATGTTTATCATAGTTTATATGTAACAATAGTTTCTAAAAATAGTAATTAAGCAACTATGGAATATAGTAACTAACTTAGTACTATATTACTACTGTCAGCCATTCAGTCCGGGCACAACAAATCCCGGGCGCAGGTTGCCATGGCGCCTAAAAAATTTGGTTTGGCGCGTAAATTTTCCGTTTCTGTAAAAAACATTTATTTTCCTGGGGGAAAAAATTTTAGGCCATAAAAGATAAAAAAAATAAAGCAAATGTCTAATGTAGATGATAAAAATGTTATTTTTTATTGCCTCAGTTACACTATAAATAGCATATTATTTACTGTGTGTAATGAGTTCTGCGGTATACTAAGCGTTCCAAAAAATATTAGTATATGTATTGCAAAGGTCCTGGCTTCTCTCTCTCAAAAAAAATTGGGCTGGCTCCTAATTTTTTTTTGTCATTTCCTGCAATCAGTTTATTGCCTGTCTAGAATGAATGCATAACTTCTCTCTAAATGGGTTGTGTGGGGCAGCAAGGGAAAACCACACCTAGTGTTGAACCAAGGTAACACTAAGTGGTAACAAATCAGCCCTTGTAATGCCATAATGATTGAGTTCAATGATGCCATTACATGGAATCTATCTGCTCTAGTCGATTTGATCCACACACAAAAATATGATTCTCAAGTATTTCTAGTTAATGTCTTACTTTTTGAAGTAGTAACTACTATATTTAATGTATTTACTGCTCTGTTAAATATATTTTTTTAAATCATCTGTTGCAGATCAAAGTCATGCTTATCAGACCAAGTGCCATGTTTTTTGGAAAAAATAACTATGCTGAAATAATTCAGTTTGATGCATCCAAACAAATGCATAGGGTATGTTATTCAACACACTCATCTCTTTCTGAAATCAGAGATATGGTCAACTACTTAAAACCAAAGATAGTTTATCCGAATGTCGTCTGGGGGCAATCTGTTGAAGAGGTAAGAATTGTTTTACTTATTTATTTTATTTGAAGAGCTTATATGGTGAAACAATTATATTTTGAAGTGTCCATAAAATTACAAGCATGAGCTTTGAAACTGCTTCATTTGTAGTTTAATCTAATAAAAACATTCACTTGGTAATGCATTTTTACTATGCTTCCAGAAGTCTTTTTTTTATGTGTTAATATTTAGTAAAATTAGGAAAGTTTTCAAATTCTTGCCTTAAATTTAACTTGTTTTAAAAGTAATTGTTTACAAATAGATTGAACTGATTGCTTTTCGTGTAAAAGGTCCATTTTTCTATGTCATTGTATGCTTCATATTTTGTTTAATTGGCCCTGAGAAGTTGTTTTATTGGTATACAAACAAAATATGGATTGAAAATGGAAATGAACTTGCCAAAGAATATAATGATCAAAACAAGAACAATTTAATATTTTATTAGAATTGTGACAAAATATCAACATATTTCTTATTTAAGTACATTAGAAACAAATATTTATAAATTAATAATATAATAATTGAAAAATCGAAACAGCTATATCTATCACCTTTACCAAATGCAAACAATTGTGAAGAAATTTTTTTGTACAAGGTTCCTTGGGAGATACGAACAATACATACAAAATTACTGTCACAAATTTGAGTTCAGTTCCTTCCATTCTGAATACTTTAACAGACCACATGATTTTACCTTAGATCATAGCAATATTGAAAGATCGATGAAATGAAAAATGCTAATTCGCTTAACACTTGAATATTATTGTATTTTTTTTTTAATGTTAAAGAATAAATTTAAAGTTAGAAGAATTCTTCTAAAATGCTTTCTAAATGCAGCAAGAACAATTATAACCCTTGTTCCACAAAACCCAACCAATCTGCATGTTGCCTACTCCCACATAAAAGAAGGGCAAAAGGGTTTCCCCTTGAGGCTAGTGTGACACTATAGCCAATGGGTGAAATAGTTTCCCAATGGCTACCTGAATGTTCAGTGGGATGAAGCAGTCTCCATCTAGCTCTTCTGTCATCCCACTGGCTCTGGAAACTCAAATAAAATGGATAAGAAAAGGAAAACCTTTGTTCCCTGTGCCTTTGATCGAGTCTTACCAGAAAAGATGGTGGTTGTGTTCCGAGTATATATTCCCAGACTTGAGATAATCTTGAATAGGCACCTGACATGTGGATTTTTTAGTTTACCTTCAATCCCATCTCCTGAATAGGATATAAGACTTGATTTATTGCATGGTGTCTTTAACTGAAATGACCTTTATTAAAAATTATAAGTGAAATGACTCGTATCAAATTCAAGAGCAGATTTAACACAATTTTTGTTTTGTTTGGGGCATTTCATTGATGCTAGTTTTTATGAAAAATAAAACATACTGTGCAATTAATTATTCATGTTTTTAATGTACCAAATATAACAAATAAAAGCTTTAAGATTGTTTTCTTAACATTCAGAAAGTGTTTTGTGCATTATTTCACTGCTCATTACAGAAACATATTGATGCTGCTTTCTTTTTGTGCTTTATTTGTACTAGTTTTCACTTTAAAATATTTTTTAAATCACTACTATCAGAAAATCTTTTAGTGTTGAAAAATTGCTTGAGTTGCATAAGAACAAAATGAAAGTCAGTTATTTCTTTATTTTGTCCCATTTCCATAATTATTGAAGAAAATGTGGTTTTGAGAAATCTGTTTCAAGATAGGGTCACAAAAATGTATGTGGAAAAGTTGTTTTACCTATTAAGGTCATGATCAGTATGAAACTTTTTGATATCTCAGTTGGAATGTTTTGGTGCTTCTGGCTGTTAGACATAAGCACCACAAAATGAGTTTTAAGCTTCCTATCTTTTATGTAAAAGATGGTTCAATTAGATATAAAGAATTAAATGATGTACAATAATTTTCATAAAATATATGTAAACTAGCATAGTTATTCTAAGTTTACAAAACATGGTTGAATTTTAGTATTATACCATAGACTAATTGCATAATTACAGAAAAGCTGCTATTTTGGTACAAAAGTTATAATAATGTCGTATTTAGAAAGTTTTAAACTTATTTCTTTGGATTTCAAAGGAAACTTTCAAGATTTTCTAATTGTAAAAATTTCGAGTTTAACCAAACAATTCCATTATTCCAACAATTCTTTCATATTTAGTTTGTTCACCTATCTGACTCATAACTAAAATTATTTGATTGCTGATGAAGGATTCATGTTAAATTTTTATGAACTGGAAATAATGAAAATATTGCTATTCATAACTTAAAATGAAAAATCGAATTTGTTTAGAATTATTTTGGTTTTGCAATGTTTTGGTTAGTTTGTGATTTTTGGATTGTTGAATCAATGTAATTTAAGGGCTAGGGAAGTTATAATATTTAATTTTATTGATTCACCAGTATTGTTTAGATTGACAGTATAAGAACATGTGATCTGATGATACAAAGAACTGAATTCAAATTTTTGATTGTAATTTTTTTTTTATCATTCATACCTACTGGGGCCTCAAGACACAATGGGTTTGCCCAACTGTGCCTAGCAACCTTTGAGTTGTAGGTGGCTCAGGTTAGTTTCCTGTCAGGTACATTTCTCCCTAACTTTATTTTGCTCTTCTGTGTAAGTAAAACTTTCATTGTGTGTGTATGTCTATGTCTATGTCTATTGTCTATTTCATTGTGTGTATATGATATTTTCTGTCTGGTGCAACCTGGCCAAATATGGCTCTTGCACCATGAAAGATACCAACCAATCACACCTTTAAAAAAAAAAAAAGCAAAGAGAAAATTATTTCTTCAAAAATCTGATTGAGACAATTAATCTTTTTTAGATGTCCTCAGTTAATTAAAATGTACATTTTGCTCTCATTATATTTCTGTATTGATATTTAATTCTTGTTTGATAACTATTTGTTCTTTGCCTATAATTTAGTTTATTTTCAATCCATTTTTCTTTGTTTTGTATTTGTTCATTCTCAAATGATTTTTTCTCCAGTTCATATTTATATTGTATGCTTATCAATGAAAAAAATCTTTTCAACAGATTTAGTGTCAAAAGTTTAGTTAGCAAGTACTCATAAGTAAAATTTTTCAAAGATCTCTTGGTAAGCTCACTCTGCTTTTGCAAAAAATAAACTAAAATACATTTATATTTTTTTGTCTGTTAGATTCTGACCTTAATACATGCTCCAGTATTAAGTGAAGATTCTCCATATTCAACTCAATCACCCTTAGGCTCCCTTAAAAACTTATGTGACCAAGGTAAGTGTAATTTATTCACTCTATTAATTATTTTTAATATTTGAATACCACAAGTGGTAAATGATGCAAGAGCCAAAAAAAATCCAAATACTGTATTTCATGTTAAAGTGTCAAATAAGCAATGCTTTATAATGTGGTCTGAAAAGTGCCTGGTAATCCTCTTTGTAGTTCAAAAGAGGGTGTAAAGAGGTCGCTAGTATGTAGTCCCTGCGGGTTGCATAGACATTTTTTTTTATGATTTCTCAACATTTCGCTTTTTGCACTTTCTATGTTTATCACTTTCAATCCCATTTATTTACTTAACATTCTACTTTGAGAATTTTTAAAGCTTCATTAGTAATTACTAGGACTACAATTTTGCCTTTTTTTTTTTTTGTCTTAACTGAATCATGTTTTGAGTGAAAGTAAACAATTCTAAATCTTGAACGGAAATTGAAATGGGGTACACATATGGTAAATGGAAACATGTTATTTTAAATAGCTTCTGGCCCATTAATCTCAGCACTGATGAGAACTGGTTCTTATGCAATTGTATATGAGTATTGCGTTTCTAGTCTCTAATATTATAAAAGGAAGTGTATGTTTGTCTATTTGGGGCTGCAAAATCCTAACAATTCTATGGCACTTACAGCAATGAGATTTGGCACTCAGGTAGTCCAAATTATTTGCAATTTTTGGGTTGCAGCGAATTTTAAAATTCAATCTAGAAGATTTTTAAATGAATTTCATAGTTTTATTCTCCATTGGTTTTTCAAATGCTGAGAACTTTTTCTACTCATACGACCTTGCAGCCAGGGTTTGGAATCATGCTAAGTTTTTTTCATCCACAAAACACGGAAAAAATTATTATTTTTTGATTTTGCATGGTTGATTTCCCAGTCAGAGGATAAATCTTTTAAGGGAGGTCAAAGTTCTTTTTTTTTATCTCCTAGACGGTTAAAGATGAGTAAAAATTTCAATGGATTTGAAATCTGTGGAAAATTTCAGTTTAGATTGATTCCTAAAAATATGATTTTCTTTAAATAAATAATTTTTTAATTGAATATATCTTCAACGGATTTGAAATCTGCGGAAAATTTTACACCAGCTTAATACCTTACATAGGGCAACACCGGGCTAGCCTCGGAGTGGCTAGTAATTTATATATTTTATTTATATATTTTATTTTTATCTTTCATTGTGTTTCAACCAAAATATTTATTCATTTTCTGAAATGTTTGTAGTTGATAGTAAAATTTTGTTTTCGTTCAAAGTACTTTTGTAAAATTTTATTATATATTTTTATTTTATGTACAACTTTTGACTGTTTGCTGTCTCAATAGATTTCATGTGCATTCTGCATGTTTTTGAAACTGTTAAAATTGCAGTTCAAAATTTTGTCAAATTTAGATTTATAATGCATTGTAAAATAAATCTTTTGAGGCTATTGCCCACCTTAGGTATTATATATTGGACATTTTTATGCCATGTAACCTTTCTTTGATGTTTTATTTCTGCTTTGTACACTTATTGAAAAAATGCATTGACTAGACTTGTTCATCTCATGGTACATCTTCTCATTTTTTAATTTTGAAAAATTTGCTTTTAAAATTTTTGCAATTTTGAGGAATTTAAGGCCATACCTCAATATTAAAATTTTTTTAGTATCTTTCAGTATGTGTGAATTAATAACCTTGAAAATGAGGAAATGTCATTTTTAAGGGGTACATGATGAAAGTGGGAGATTCAATATAACTTTTTACATTTTGGAACTATGTTTCATTAAATTGAATTACATAGTACAAAATTTGTTTGTAGTTATCTGTGTAAGTGGGACCCCATGAAGTGAAAAATAAATAAAGCTTGTGTATGTATACTTCTAACATGGATTCAAGATGCTTGAAACAAAAAAAAATTTAATTACTTAATATAAATATCAAGACGTTTTTTATTCGTTTCAACACTAATTTTAAGAATCTGAGAGTGTTATGGGTTTTTATAACTGCTATAATTCAGTTCCGAATTAAATATAATAACGATTTTATTTTCAGCTGATAATCTAACATAGAGCTAAAATTGAAATTACCCGCATCAAAAAAGTGTGAAGAACATTATATCTCATTAAAATTAATCTTCTAGGCCTCTTGTTTAGAAATAACATTTGCTTCGCGCTTATATGGTATTGTGCAATATTTTACTGCATTTATTTGTTTTGATTATTTCTAAAAGTTTAAGTTCTTATTTAGGCCTGCACTTCTAACTATCTTGCTATATTTGGCAGAAAGCTCAACTTAGTCAACTGTAAACATTTAAATTTCAAATCAGAAATATGTCATAGATTTACTTAAAGTACATCTTATCTGTCTTTGAAACCTTGTAAAACATAAAAAATTACCATGTGCAAATTTTCCTGTATACCTTTTGCTAATCAATATTTATTTCCATTTTAGATGATTCTGTAACATTCAGTGATGACTTACCATTCTATGATGAATGCTATGAAGTTCCTAGAAGACTTCAACCTTCTGATATTGTGGCTCTGACAGCAGTAAATCCAGTTAACCAAATTCTGTCTGACATTTTGGGTAGTGAAAAATCCAAAAGTTCTGAAACATCCCTGTTTCATTCTGAAAATGTGCAAAATGATTGCATATTAGAAAGCCAGATGCTGAAATATAAAGGTGCTTCAAAACTAGAATGGGATTTTCCGTTATTTTCGTCTGATGATGAAAATTTGGATCCAAATTCTTTTAGCAGCTCAAAGGAGAAGTCTGATTCTGACATTACTCCTGGAAATTCAGAGGAACAAAATTTAAAAGTTGAAGATACTCTACTTACTAATTCCAAATCAAAAATTTTAGAAACTGTCCCATCGTCTAACTTTCAAAATACAAAAAAGGAAGTTCTTCGATATGTCCATAAAATCAACAAAGAAACAACCAGTCGCGATTATGTAAATGAATCTAAAGAATCTTCAACTAGCAAAGTTACACATATAGAGCCTGAAGAATCTCATCCATCAAATATAAAAATATCTGTAATGCAGAAACAAATTGTTGTATTGGATAAAAAGAGCCACGACAAAGTGAAAAGCTTTAGCAATGACATAAATACTTATGATTCTCAAAATAAAGTGCTCAACCTTAAATCTTCAAGTTATATGCCTTGTAAGAAACCTATAGGTGGTTCGCAATCAGCATCTACAGTTATCGACAACTGTGCGCATACATTTCCCATTAATCATGGGGATGTGTTGCACAAAAATCAGTCATCCAGTTGTAATACTGTAATAGTAAGTCACTGTGGTGTGAAAGATAATCAAGAATCTTCAGCCACCCCTGACACAATAGCTCAGTCTCTTCAAAGCAAAAGTAACTCAATGCTATCATGGCGTAGTAATAAGCTATTGGTGGATGCTATTGAAATAGAAAATTCCAGTCCATCATCTTTTCCAGAAAGAGAACCATTATCTGTAAATCGCGAATTAAAAGTAATAGGAAAATGCCCAAGAGATGACTCCAGTGTAGAATATCAGTCATCTGACGACCTTTTATTTTTTAGTAAGACATCCAAGTGTGTTGTTGAGCAGCAGCAAAAATCAAATGTGAATTACAATGTTTTTAGAAAATCTAATAACTTAACTGAAAGTTTGGTAAATGAAAAACCAGTAGAAAACAATAATGTTCATTCTGGTCATTCTCTGAACAATTCAATTCATTCTCAATTCAATTCTGTTTGTAAACAAAGTGAGGTATTAAGATCTAAAACAGGAGTCATAGCTATAAATCAAAACTCTTTAAATTCAGGATTACATTCTGTTTCTCAGCATAATAAAGCTTTAGAATTTATTGGAAGTGTTACTACTGTAAATCAGAACTCTGAGCTTCCTTTTGAAAGTAAAACACAAAACCAAGCAAGTTTACAAGCAAAATCTGGCACCACTGTTTCTAGATTGTTTAATGACAATAGTTTTAAAACAAGTTCTTCAAGCCTACAACACATCAATAGCACAGTTGACGTGCATTCTTCCCAAAGTATATTTTTTCCTAACCCTCATCGGGATGTTTCTGCATCAAAGTTTGAGAAAACTTTCACAAAGGTTAAGAAAAAAATTTCTGATTTGAATTTTAACACTAAAGAAACTGATGATAATGTTATTGTGTTAAATTCTCAATATACTAAACAAAATTCAGATATTAAAGCAATAGATGTAATAGATTTGTCTTCAGATGATTCATTTGAGGAGGTATCTTTCCTTGGAGAAATTTCTGCCTCCAATAAGAAAACACCCGCTTTCTCAAATGAAGAACATTCAAAAGTCAAGCATCCTCAAGAAATTTGCTCTAAAGATTCAAGTGATTTAGAAATTTTAGACAATAGTCCTAGTCTTCTTACAGTAAAAAATATTCCAAAAGATGTACTACCTTCAGCAAATTTTTCCAGTGATAAGTTATGTGCGGGACCATTAAAAAGAAAGTCTGATGAAAATGAATTTTTGTACGGAAAATTTTCAAGGAGAGGAACTTTGTCAGATCTCCCCGTTGAATTTTACGAGGACTTGGAATTTGATAGTACTCCGGAAGATCTGTGACTTTTATAAACTGTGATATGTGAATCAAATTTTGTGATAAATATAAAGATTTGTGTGTATTTTTGCAACAAACATTGGAGCATTTTATATTTGAGATCCTTTGACCTTAAGTATTCACTTAAATATAACAGAATTATTAAGAAAAAATTTTGCAATGAATTATGATATTTTTTACTTTTATTATTTATGAATTTTAGTGCATGCTTTTATATTGTATTGTACTTTTAGAAAGTTGTTCCTTTAAGACTTATTTGAAAATGTCAGAATGTAGATATTTTGTTTGCTTTGAATTTTAATCAATGCTACAACATTAATAGAAAACAAGAGCCCCAGTATAAAGCATTGTTGCTTGTATGCCATGATGTAAATCACACTAAGTAACGTGTGACTACACACTAAGTAATATGTGTTTTATACACATTATATGTTTACCATCTGAATATCAAGAGAACTGAACGCTAATGCTTTGAAAAACACTTCTACTTTTATAGAATGTTTGAAATGTACTTAGGTTCTTAGATCCCCCTTCAACTTGGAACATAGTGGAATGATTTATAGTTGTTTTTTTCCATACAACACACATCAAAGCCCATTTGTGCTGGTTGGATTGTCTAAGTGAACTTGGAGGGTTGATATGGATTAATTGCTAATCTCTTCCTAGACAATTCTTATCATATTTAAATTTCAAACACAACTCTCATTCCATCTGACTTTGACCGGTTTTGTATAAAATGTGATATATTCATTGGATCTGTATAATCAATTTTATAATGTCAGCAATTATTTATTATTTATTCTGCTGTTGGAAGATAGCAACAAATTGAATTTTAATGGAAAGCTTATTTATAAAACATGAATGTTGCATTTTTTTAATGTATAATGAACTTTTTAAAATTATGTTTTGGAATAGTTTCACTTTATACTGCTTTTATTTTTAAAGACTTTGAATTATACACATTTAAAAAAAAACTCAAAGAAGTAAATCATATATTAGGAATTCTTTACAGATATACAAAATTTAATGTAACGAAACATTTGAATTTAGGAGTTTTACAATAAATGTGAATGGAAAGGCTTAAATTACGTTGAGAAGGCTTTCACACCTGTCAGAATGCCAAATATATTCCGACTGATTATTTTTTTGCCCCGCCTGCTGTTCTTTCGTCAGCTGTTTTACGACAGCTCAAGTAGAATAGGTGTTTTTCGTCCAGATCTCTGATTGTATCTTGCCTTTTAAGGTTAGGTTCTTTTTTAACTACGGACGAGTGACAGAGAGCTGGAGGGAGATGGCGGTGACCATGCTGGTCTTTGAGGACAAATACTGATATATGTATTTGTTGCGATGATGTACATTCTGTACATATTCTTACATTCTTTGAATAGTTAGAACTTTAAAATCTTAGCTGTTGGTTGTCTTCTCCTGTACAATTCATACTGTTTTCATGCTACACCATCTGGGGCGATGACACTACAGTAGTCATACAAAATTTAATGTAACAAAACATTGAAATTTAGGAGTTTTTACAACAAAAGTGAATAAAAAGGGAAAATAATGTTTAACCCATCTTTAGTTACATGTCTTTTTAACAAATGAGATCACAGTGCACCTGTGAGATGCTTGGCATTCTTTCTCTAGTTACACATGTATTAAACATTCTTTTTAAATATGTAGTATATTTTAGGACCTACAAAAAGCAATAACTGCAAAAAACGTATTATTCAAATTTACAAATAAGACATATTTTTTACAGTTCTTATTGCATAATATTGAAATCACCATTCTCCTGTCAGGATCAGTGCGATTAATATAGGGTTAACATGGGACCTAGTTCCCTAAATCCCTATGTAACATTTTATTCATCTCCTGAATTAAGGGCAAAGAGCAACAGAGGAAAGTAATTGTAATTTTAAGAGGAATATGAAAAACAAATAAATAAATGATCATCACTAAAATAGATTGACCAGCTGCATAATCTTCTAACAGCATGCCTCACGTTGGGTTGGTGTGGAAGTTTAGAGAGTGGGGTGCCAGCTCAGGTGTTGCTTCGTCATCTGACCGTGGTTCAAAATTACGAGGTGTTGTCCTCGAATCTTTCCCTTAAGGAACTGATCCCAGACCGTCATCAATAGCCCGTTGTGTTGCTCTAGTACGACATTAACTAAAATTACCATTACCTAACAGCATGCCATTGTTGAAAATCATCCAAATCATAAATTTGTTTGTTGACGCCCAATTCTGTTCGCTTCGTGTGATATTTACTCTACTTGAGACTGCAAGCTTTTGCACAATGAAATTAAGACTTGTGATTTGTATGAGAATTTGCATTTGATGCTTAACTTTTAAAAGGTTCTGTATATCTACAAAGAGTTGACTTATTTAGATCTTTACTATACTTTTTATTCTAATTTTTATGTTTCATCTGATATTTTAATTCTGTATCCTGTTACATAATTACAAAGTGAGCTCATAAAATATTTTGTAATAAAATATGTAAATAAAAAATATGACCGAACTTCTCTCTTTTGCTTGAATTACTAGTACAAATATGCATGAAATATTTCAAGAGCATAATTGTTGCTTTGCTTTGAGAGCACAATTAAAGAAATCTTAATTTTCAAAAAATTTTAAAAGTTTTTCTATGGTCAGTCCTTGGCATAATTACATATTCCCTTGCAAGAAGTCAGCTGACAAAGGCTGTATAAAATATTATTTATAGTTAATCAACTTCAGATTTATCCCTTATGCTGTGTGATTTCTTTTTTATTATTTTTCACATATTTTAGTAACATTAAAGAGTTTTAAATTTTTGTTCTATCAGTTTTGTAATTTATTACTGAAATTCCTATAGAGGAAACTATTAAAATAGCTGTCTAACTGATATAGCAGTCATAATTTTTGTCTACCAGCTAATACGTCTTGGGTTCATTAGAATCCTGGTTTGTAAGTGCATGGATGGCGGTGATTATCCCTGTTTATCATCTTTGTGTCTTACCAACCTTCACAAATAGCAGTCAGTTCACACCTTGTAATGGCCAAAGGTCAGTGGTCAGGTATTAAAAAATATTTTCAAAATAAATGTATTGTATACAAAAAATACTGTAGTTCAAGCTTTTTGTGGTCAAGACACAATTAATTTACTGTTTCAATAAGTGTTTGTTTGTTTCGCGGCCGCAAAATCCTGACGATCTATGGCACTTACAATGAAAGTTTGAGATTTGGCACACAGGTAGTCCAAATTTTTTACAATTTTTGGATCGCGGCGAATTTTAAAATTCAATCTTGAAGATTTTTAAATGATTTTAATAGTTTTACTCTCTACCTGGTTCTTCAAATGTGTTTCTTCCGGAGAAAAGAGAAACCCCCGAAAGTGGACTTTTTCTACCCACGTGACCTTTTATATTTTCACAAGGATTGTGACGTCACGTGAACTTTCTCTTTCCAAAAGAACAAAAATCAGATTGCATCTTCTGCCCTTTGCGTTAAAAAAATTAACCGATTACATTTCCTGTCCCATTCCATTTCCGCCAATGAGAGCAAGGAATAAAAAATATATTGACTGGGATTGTTAGCCACGCAGTGGCTATTAATAGATAAAATCGAAACAGCTTGAATATTTCAGTTTTTGCCCTGTTATTTCAATTTGCATTCACCTTTTTGAGTACATTAGAAAGTAACAATAAATCTGAAAATGAAAAGAGCATTTAGTGTCAGAAAAAGGTCACAAATTTGAAAAGTCGAAAAATAAAAAATACCTAATTTCCTTGCCAGATAGACCATTTATAATATCAATTGCTGCAGTCCTTTTTTTTTTTTCCTCCATAAGTTTTAAAAATGCAAGTGACAGATGTCAATTTTTTAATTAAATCACTGAATGTCAATGCATTATTTTGTAATATGAGGCTCCAGTGGATTCTATTCCCGCATCCATCTAGTACGTATTGTAGGTACATGTCAAATTTTGGAGCCTGTTGTTCTCCTTTATTTTCAATTGCGAGATTTCAACAGGACAGTGCTCGATTGCACGTACAATACTACGTACAACAATTTCATCAATGTCCAACGGTTTCACTTCAGTGACCCACCCGTTTACCAGATCAAGTCGCTAATCGAACACGTCTAGTCTATGATACACTACAGACTAGCACCGGCTACGCCAGATAAACAACGTGTGGGAAAAGCATGATCTGACATACCCCAAACCAGGGGTGGTCAACCTGTGGCGCATGCACCAAAAGTGGCGCATTGGATGATTACAAGGGGCGCATTGCATCCTTGCGCCTACTTATTCTTTTCAACAGGTGCCATAACTTAACTCATCTCCATATTTTCAACACCAGAGTGATCTCAGTTTAATTCATACAGCCTTTTCACCAAACGACACTCTCCGGAAGCTGTAGCACCATCAGTGGGGTCCACGACAACGATCGCCCTCACGTTCAAGAGATCCTCTCTTACTATTGTAGATTGGTGCTCCAATAAATGTGCATCTTTTGAACTGAAGTACATTAATTAATTTAGTTGGCGTGACTGAGTTATTCCTCTTCCTCCCCTATGCGAAGCAGATCCTACCACTATCCATTATTTCCAACCCCACCCATGAACGTAAGAAGGTAGAGAAGGTATTTGTGTTGTATGGCGCATCTGAACTCGTATGTGAAAAAATTGACGCATGGTGTGCTAAAGGTTGACCAGCCCTGCCCCAACCACATGCAAAGCCTCTCTTTCATGCCGAAATGTGTCGCAGCAGATATTGCGAATCTGCAATTTCAATAACTTCATTCTTGTGCCTCGTGTTATTTGTATTATTAACATGGTTTTGATATCTTTTGTCCTTCACGTTGCACATTTGATGCCCAGAAATGTTTAATAATTTTACATTGTAAAACTTCATTTGGTATCACGATTTGAAAAATGAAATTTTTAAATTAGCGCCATTTTTGCAATTTTCGGATTTATGAGGAAATTTGTTATTTTCCAATAAGTGTATAAAATAATTTAGTACTCAAATCGAATGTGTAATAATTCTTCATTTTAAGGCTTAATGTCGGAAAATTCATTCTGTGGTTACAAAGTTGTCATTTTCGTTGCCAACTGATGTGTACTGAAATATCGATTTTGAAAGATAATTATCGACATATAACGTTTGATCATAAGGTTACGTTAGTCGAATTATGAATTTACATGCAATTTTGTTTGGATTTAGTGAATATGAAATGACAATAATTGATTTAATTGTTAATCGTGCTTTAAATGAACATCACATTTTATGCTTTCACTACGTCATTTGTAACTATTTTAAGTACTAAAATGAATTTTATTTTTAAGGTTTTTATGTGTACATAGTTATTTCAGTTTGAATTTATTCATCCTCTATGGATAGGATTGAGAGATTTATGTGTCTAGCGTATTATATTGTTAGTGATGACTCGCGTATCTGTCACAAGTTTCTCATTAAAATGTTTCCCAAACAGAATATCTTATCAACAGTACATGGTTTTAAATTCATTACGCTGATTGAAAATATCCTGTTCTACTGCTATATAGTGGCTGAGATAAAGTTTAAATCCAGTTTCATTTCATCTCGACAAACATGGAAGGTAGAATTGAAACCACCTCATTACTACAGTCTCTTATAGCACAAATATTGATAAAATATTTTATTTGCACTGCGTTTTTATCGATTAACTCTATAAAATATAGAGGCAAAGCTCGATATTTTGGGATCTGGGGCAAATGTGACTGATACCCGCACTCAGTTCAAACCCAAATTTACATATTTAAAAAATGATCCAAATATCTATTATTTAATTAGGTAAAAAATATACTAAGCAGATCTGCATTTATTTGAAGTACTAATTAATATATGTTTACATTAATATTAATAAGCGAGCAAAAAAGAGAAATTTCAATCCTGCGGCGGCGGTAACATTTTTTAAATATAGAGATTATACTCAAAATATTAATTTGTGGCGACACCTTTTGTCTTGCTTTGTACTACAAACTGAAAAGAGGGAAAAAAATTATTGCTTTCTCTTCTCAACTCCAACCAAAGACCTTCGTGTACAAAGGGGGCCTAAATGTCGTCACGTTGGAGTGGTGAGGAAGTTTGGATAGTGGGGTGTCAACTCAGGTGCTACCTCGTCATCTGACCATGATTCAAAATTACGTGATGTTCTCGAATCTTTCCCTTGTTGATTGATCTCGGACCATCGTCAATAGCCAGTTTTGTTGTTCCAGTATCACCAGTGGCGGATTAAGCGGCCGCGAAGGGGCCCAAAGGTCTTAGAATGTCTTTTCATTAGGGTTCTAGAAAAGTTGTAACAGCGTCTTTACAATGTGCGTCTTTAAGTGCAGTGAAAAGAGTTCCTAATATAAGATGGTCAGCAAAAGCAGATGCTGTATTAGCAATAAAACTTGGTTTCACCCACATAAATGAGACTTTAACTGAAATTTGTAATTCTGAAAAAAAAAAGAAGCTACCATACCTTCTGAAGAAAATGGACAAATATGAAACTGCCCTGATGACAGTTATTTGGAATACTATACGTTGCAAAGAATAAATGCTACTAGTAAATCACTGCAATCAGTGGAATGCGAACTATTAAAAGGATCTATCCTACTGAACTCATTATAAAATTTTATCAATAATTTTTGAGAAGTTGAAAAAGAGGCAACTGATTCATCAGGGCTTTCATTTAATGTGGAAGATGGACAAATTCGCAGACAATAAATGAGAAAAAATGTATTTTTTTTAATGAAAACAAAGGAGTTTGACATGAATTTACAATAAGAGAAAATTTCATAGTTAATTAATTCATTTTGTGTCATGTGTGATAACACCAAGGCAGAATTACCTCAAAGAACTCAGACGTATCAAGTTGTGTAAACATGGCATTGGTGTTTGTACTTTTGAAGACGAATTTGACCATTTTTTGATATTTCTAAAAGAAAACGAGGACACCATAAAAACCACACCAGACATCTGTCGAGCCGCCGAAGAAATGTCTTCCACATTTGTGAATGTAGAAACATTACTGAAAATTTTTAGCAATTCCCATATCTAATGCAACAGGAGAAAGGTTCGTTTCGTGTTTTAAAGCGTGTAAAAAATTATTTAAGGAGTTCTATGGGAAAAAAAAGATTAATTAATATGACCATTCTGTATATAGAGCAAGAAATCGCAAAACGAATTGGCACTTCCAAAATAATTGACGAATTTGCAAAAATTAAAACAAGACGGAAAATTAATATTAAAATGTTTTTTTTTTTTTTAATAAATTTATTTAATGTGCTATGGTATAAGAGAAATTTTTGATTACTTTTCTTTTTTTGTTAATAACTTAATGAGTTTTCTTGAAACTTTTTTTTTCTAACTTGAGTTTTAGGGCCCAGAAAATTTTACCGCTTGGGGCCCCCACTTGACTTGATCCGCCACAGAGTATCACGTTAATTAAAATACTTTCCTACCTCTGTTCTTAATAGTTATGCACGGGACACCGACGTACCGGGCTGGTGGTTAAGGTGTTAGCCTCTAGATCGGAAGGTTCCTGGTTCGAATCCGGGTTAGTGCATGGACGTCTGTAAGCGTATGGTGTAG
This sequence comes from Metellina segmentata, assembly GCA_947359465.1. Lineage (NCBI taxonomy): Eukaryota > Metazoa > Arthropoda > Arachnida > Araneae > Tetragnathidae > Metellina > Metellina segmentata. The sequence continues at coordinate 60,588,050 of OX375879.1, read as the reverse complement.
TGGCGGCTGTTGCACCTTAAATATGCCGCGGTCGAAAGTCCTCACGTTAGGTTTGTGTGTAAGTTCGGAGAGCGGGATGCCAACTCAGGTGTTGCCTTTGTTAGGTATAGGGAATATATATATATAGGGAATTGCTTAACTTCTGGCTGAAAGAACACTACATCAGGTCATCTCATTTTTGAATCATGAAAGTAGGAAAGATACTCATATGTTACAACATATTGAATGTTTCTTTCAATTCGGCATTTTTCGGCAAAACGTATTAATATTGCAGTGCAACAATTTTAAATGTTCTTCAATTGCAAAAAAGTTTAAATACATTTTAAATATTCACCTCCTATTTATCTTAAACTAGCCACTGCGTGGTTATTGCTACGAATTCCCATTTCGTTTGCGAAGCCTATTGGATAACAGCAATCATGGCGTTGGTTTGCCTCACAAACCAAATGGAAATTCGTAGCCTATTAGAATGGATTCCCTGCAAATTCCAATTTCATTTGCTTCGAAAACCAAATTATGAATATTATGAACTATGATTCGCTTCACAAACAAACAACACGGGCAACGTCGTAATGACCGCGTCATTACCAAATTCGGCTAAATTCGAATTGCGAAGAGATCCAATCGGCGTGACGTCACAAAAAAACAAACGTCACAACTAAAAAAAAACCAAATAAAATTTAAACTTTAGTTACATAGTTCTTTTTTTTATCTCCTTGATCGTAAAAGATAGAGTACAATTTTTAACGGATTTGAAATCTGCGGAAAATTTCACATTAGATCTATACCTAAAAATAGGATTTTCGATAAATGAATAATTTTAAATTGAAACTCATATTTTTTCCAACACGAACGCAACTTTCTGTGAAAAATGACTTTCGTTTGATTCGAGATATCACAGATTTCATTTCCTACGCTCAAACCATTTCACAGCGAAGAAAAGCAAAACAAATAAAAAAAAACATACCAACTGGCATTGTTTAGTACTTTTTTGTAAAATCGGGATCGTGAGAGATAGATGAAAATTCCAACAGATTTGAAATCTGTATAAAATCTAAACCCCTAAATCTCTACCTTACATTTGATTTACTTTGAATAAATAATTTTTCAATTAAATGTTTATATTTACGTCACGCCGATTAGATCTCTTCGCAATTCAAATTTGACCGAATTTGGCAATGACGAGGTCATTACGGCGTTATCCGAGGTGTTTGTTTGCGAAGCAAATCGTAGTTCATAATATTCATAATTTGGTTTGCGAAGCAAATCAAATTAGAATTTGCAGGGAATCCATTCCATTAGGCTACGAATTTCCATTTGGTTTGTGAGGCAAACCAACGCCATGATTGCTGTTATCCAATAGGCTTCGCAAACCAAATGGGAATTCTTAGCAATCACCACACAGTGGCTAGTTTAAGATAAATAAGAGGTGGATATTTAAAATGTATTTAAATTTTTTTGCAATTAAAGAAAATTTAAAATTGTCGCACTGCAATATTAATACGTTTTACCGAAAAATGCCGAATTGAAAGAGACATTCAATATGTTGGAACATATGAGTGGAATATTCAGTAAGAAATGTTTATTTTGTAGGGAAATATAATCTGCTTGATATCAATTTTGCAAGTACGTATGGATATATATATATATATATATATATTAATAAAGTGGTTGCCGCAGCCGCCGTCGCAGGATTGAAAACATGGTTTGTTCAAATTTGTACAGGGATAACGTTGAAGTGGTTTATTTTCCGAGGCGGATATTAGTTTAGGGTTTATTAAGTAGTGTCCCAGTAGGAAAAACGTAATTTCTACCGCGTGTGAGCAAAAGAAGTATACATTTTCAGTCCTTTGGTTCCTGAGAATATTTTCCATCACGGGTGTCACCCAATGTCGCCTTTTTTGGGAACTTTTCTTCCTATTTCTCTTTAATAAATCTTAATGATAATATACGCTGCACTCGCGATTATGCGCCGACTTCGTAAAGAACGGGACCTTAAAACAATTTGCTTCAAACAATAAGTTTGCAGTTTAGCTTCAACACACAACCAACCAGATTGATCGCGAGCACATGAAACATTTTGTGTCCGAGCCGTAAACCAGAAAAACCAGAGAGATTGATTCCCCAAACCTGTTACCGGAGTTAATCAATCATCCATGTTCACGATCGCATTTCACGAAGCAAATCCCTTGAGGGCATACAGATGCCTGGTAAAACCGCAAAACGAGGGAACCAAGGAGTCCAATTCACAAGGCCAATAAAACAGCTAGGGGGGGAAGGGGTTAACGGGCTTGGAGATTTCTGTTTTTCACAATTTTCAGCTGCGTTTTACTCAAAAATGGTACTCATGTCTTAAATGAGCATCCGTGTGTAAATGCTTCATATTATCAGCTATTAATTAAAACAAAAATCGTCGTTTTGTGGTGTAGTATTCGTTTTCAGCGAGTTTAACAATTCAATGCGAAATCCGATTCAGTTGTGTAGAAAGCGCCGTGTTACCATGGTCTGACTTTCCCAGCGGTACGTCACGATCACTTTCGTGCCCTGGACGAGTTTCCGCTGTGAAGAAGCAAACCTATTCCCATTCTATAAACCTTGGATTAGGGGTATATCAGTTTTGTAACCACGACAAGGGAGATCCCCCAATAGGTAAAGAAAGACTAACTGCTCAAGGAGATACGGGTTGGGGGGGGGGAAAGAAGGCCCACACCAGTTTTTGTCCGGACACAGCTCGTCCAGCTGAGGAGGCGACCACTTTTCCCCTTTGGCAACCAGTGAGTACATTGTCTGGGAAACCCGATATCGCCATTCGCAAACGGTCACTAGCGTTTTGCCTTCAGAGATACATAGGAACTGTTGAACTACCGACTGCACTGCTTCTAGAGCTTTTCTTACTATTCCATTTCTACCAGTATGGAATTCTCAAATCCACCTGTAAGGAGAGGGGATTCATGGTTGCACATCGACTGTCTCATGTATAGGACTTGGAGAAAGTTAATCTATTTTGAGGACAATCCAATAATAAATAATTCGTCAGAACAATTAAGTGTTGCATACGAGGATGAAATAATGCAGTATGCACACTTCATGCACGAATCACTTAATTACTTGGACATCAGTTTCTGTGAATACAGAAAACAATCCAAGCGTTTCCTTAATATTAAAAACCGAGTTCAGATGTTTCAGAAACCGTTGTTTGATAGATTGAGTCTTGACTGGAATTCAATCAGTTATGAAAGGACGCTTAAATTATTTGAGGGGTGGCGCGAATTTGACTGGTTAAAATATCGGAGCACATTTTTGGAAAGAATAGTATTGGAAATGCGCAATCATGTACTTCAATCCAGCGATAAAAGTGCCGTAATTCGTCGTTACTTGAGGCCCCTGGCATTGTTGCGGTCCATAGTGTTGTTGGATGAAGAAGACGTTGAATTTCAAGACCGGAACATCTTCGGCTCGTTCCTGAAACCCTTGATGGACCATTGTGAAGACTCACAAGTAGTGATAGATTTCCTAAAAGTATTCTCCGCCAGTGGTTTAAAACGTTGTATATTCTCAAGAGGAATGTGTTTGGAGTTCTTTCTGTACCACGCACAAAAAGTTCGATTTAATCTGTGTGCGGTTTTATCAACGGTCATGGATTTCGATAAACAAACCGAGCTTGTCACTAACCTATTTGTGGAACACAAATTTGAAGCCGTGTCCACCTTCATCAAATATGGAATTCCGATAGAAAATGTTATGACTCTGGGAACGTCTCCAATGAATAAATGGTCAGTAATATTTTTTTATTCTCTTTCTCTTCTTTCTCTTATCATATTATCTCTTTCTTCAAAATCGTGTTTGCATAAAGCGGAATCTAGGGTAGTAGACAATGCAAATAGCGCCTTCGTTTGCATATTTTCTGGTTCGTTTGTATATTTTCTGATAACTGGTTCATTTATTCATGATTTTTTCTTCCAATCCATTTAGAAAAGTTTTAGTTGGGCTCCTGTTCCCCTCGAATATGTGAAAATAGAGCTCCAACAACACAAATGGTCCTGTTTAAGCCCCTCCTTGACTGTTTCTAATTCCAATATATACTCTTATTTATTCATTGATTGCTTCTTTAAAAATAGTGCATAAAAATGTTTTTGATGTTTTTACCATGGTCATTCTATTTACAGTGCCCCATTTTTTTTTACAGATATCAGATACATTAATTCAAAACCACTCATATTCTTTAATTATAAATTGGCTCTTTTCCCATTGCTTTCGTCATAAAGTTAAAGCCTCCCTGAAACTAATCTCCAGAACTAAAAATTAATTCCAATCGAATGCATAATTACCGAGCCTAGAGTTTCAATATTTTCGAACAAAACTGGCTCGTGCGTTCAATACCCAATGTGCTTGTGGCAAACGAAACTAATTTAAATACTTTTGTAACAGTATTATTTGCTTACTTAAAAATTTTACGCGTAATGACACTTTCACAACTTTTGGTCTGTTGGAGAAAATTATTCTTGCCTTTGAGTCTTACATTGCATTTCCTCAAGTTCAAGAAAGAGGATGTGATTGAACCCTTTTCTTCTGGAGCACCCATACTATGGGAAACTAAAAATATATATAAATTTATATCTAAAGAAGTTGAATTTTCAAACCCTGGAAAAACCTACCGCCTTTTTTTTTGCTTTTAAAAATCTTTTTGTGTGGCGTATTTTAGTCAGCAAAATTTTGGTTCATTTGGCACAGAGACAGCAATACGGAACGCCACGTTCCAGGGTATAAATTTTTGAATCGCATGAAACAAGTATGATTTAAATCTCTTGTTGAATTACTATCCTTTGTGACGGAAACCCGCTTCTAGAGTCCAATTCAGATCCAGTGGCACAGCAAGTAGTGCTCCCCAAGATCTACCCCACGCGTGTAAATTCTTTATTTTCATATATCTATAAATTTTAAAATTATAAAAATATGGAATACTTTTGTAGCAATCTTTGTCTTGAACTTATAGTGCGAAAAAAAGGGATTTAAACTACATAATTTTAGTTTAATCATTCGCAATTTAATATTACAGTTCGAATACTATTTACTTTCCCGCTTAACTGATGTGTAACCATATTCTCAGGCTACTTGCACACACATCGATTTCGGTCGGGCGATAAAAGGACATACCATAAATTCTTTTGGTGGCATGAAGAAGAGTATGGGAGCTTACACACAGTTCGATCTACTCACGATAAGACATGGTATCCGTTTTCCTGTCGTCAATGGCCACTAGAGTAAACGACAGTCGTTGTTTATTTTATATAAAAGCAAAACAAAACAGCTCTTTTACTCTCCAATCCAAGTTTTATGTCTTCGCGCTCGTTTAAGATAGAGTAAAAGTTTTAAGCGATTTGAAATCTGCGGAAAATTTTACACCAGATGTATACCTTAAATGAGATTTCCTTTAAATAAATAATTTTTCAACTGTGAGTTTTATATTTTCGCAATACGATTTTAGCCGCATTTGGTCGAAAATACTGATTTCGAACACAAGGGCTTTTTGTCTCGATTTATATAGATAATATATTTATATAAATATCAACTTAAAATAGGATGAATATTTAATCGGAATCGATTTTTTGAAGAATTTACAGCAAAGGGGATAGTAGGTAATTTTACTTCTGAGATAACGTATACCGACAACGGTCCGTTTAATTTTTCAAGCGTATCAAATGTCTTTAAAAATAAAAATAAATTTAAACATTCAAATCGAAGTTATTTTTTTAATGTCTTTAACGTGAAATGGTGAAAAATAAGTTTCAATTTTCATATCCTGTGTTAAATTGAACTCGGTATGGTTTTTGAAAATGAACTTATTAGTCTGATTTACTGAACTTATTTTACTGTGAGCTGTTTTTCGTAGAATTCATATTTTAATCTTGAAGTTAAATGTTATTACTATTTTCATCGAAATTTTAAAATTATATAGACACAAATTCTCTTTGCGATCTTCCGGTATTTGACATAAACAGTTTTTTGGTCATTCTTAGATTGTTTTTAGTTTAGCATAATTCTAACGTTTTGTCGTGGGTTTTAATCAAATTTTTGTTGAAATATTCTCCAGTCGTTATACTATTCGTGGTTCCATTTGTGCTACAAATGCCCCGAAAGAGATAAGGTTGGTGGATTAGTCTTCGTATCGGATAATCTAATTGTAGTTAAATTGATTGACGTGTGCTGCCATCTAAGTATTTTATTGGTGGGTAAGTAGATGCACTACTTAATACACCTAATTACTTGAAGAAAATTAAGATAAGGTTTAGGGTAAACACAGAAAAATTTAATTTGAGGTCAGAAGTGCAATATTGTTTGTAAATACAATAGGAAAATAACACGAATAGGTCTAAAACTTATATTAGTTTAAGGCAGGGCTCGAAATACCCGGGTGCACAGGTGCGCCCAAACGGAAAGATCGAGGACAATACCTCGTTATTCTGACTCACTCTCGGATGACGAAGTCAAACGAGCTGGCACCCCACTCTCCAAACTGCCAACACGTGGGGGCGTTTAAGGCCACTACAGAATTAACGCGCACCAGCCACTTTTCTACTTGGTGGTCTTTTGTTGGATTCGAATTCGCAACCCTTCATCTGCTAATCCGTTACACTTCCAAACGGACTACCATGGAATTTGAGGCTACTGCAGATTTAACGTGCATCAGCCATCTTTTTACTTGGTGGTCTTTTGTTGGATTCGAACTCGGAACCCTTCAACTGCTCATCCGTTGCACTTAGATCCGGACTACCACGAACCCCCCCCCCCCCCCCCACACACACACAAAAAGGAAAGCTTTACTAACGCAGAAGAGAAAATATGTCCAGGACTAGAAGGATGTCGTACCCCTATGACATGGCATACTTGGTACAGAAAGTTTTTAAGATTATGTAATTTAAAAAAAAATCGTTAGAAATATTGTCTCTTTCGTTTGAGGTGTCCCAAAGGGTAGCAGACCCTAGGAGTTGTTCCCACTGTTGAGATGAATAAAACAATTGTTAGAATAAACTACTTGTATGCACAATTTTAATATATTATTCTTCAAATGGATAAATTATATTTCGGTCATTGCTATTAGTTGTGCCCTATCCTCAGAAAAACCCTCCGCCCCCTGATCACTAGCGCTCGCCATCCCCCGGTGATTGCTACACAATCCCATAGAACAAAACATGATAATCTAGTAATTTTGTGCTCGCTACTTTATCAGGAAATCGTCTGAGAAGCGAAAAAGAGAGCCCACACCACTCTCGGATGACGAGGTCACACGAGCTGGCACCCCTCTCTGCAAACTGCCAACACGTGGGTATTTGAGGCCACCACAGATTTAACGGATTCAACCGGACTACCACATCCACAAACAAGGAAAGCTTTACTAACACAGAGGATAAAAATATACTCAGGACTACAAGGATGTCGAGCCCCTTGGACATGACAGGGTTGTAGGTGTTTTTTAAACTCATTTAATTTAAAAGAAATCAGTATAAATATTGTATATTTTGTTTGGTCTTCTGGGGTTGCAGCTCCTCGGAATTGTTGCCACTGTTGGGATGAATACAACATAATTGACCCAATAAACTACTTGTATGCACAATTTTAATACATTACTCTTTCATCTTTGATGATAAATATTATTTCGGACATTGCTATTAATTGTACCCTGGCATCAAAGAAATCTAGCTTTGTCACTGTACTGGACAACAAGCGGGTTTATGGCAATGAGTCTGGTTGTTTTCAATTACACTGCAATAAATTTTTATCTTCCTTATTTTCAGGTTGTTATCATTCTTCAGCGCAGTGTCTGTCACTGATACCTGGGGATGGAGATCAAGGCGCGAAATGCTCATTAATCACATAGTGCACTTTGCCATGATGTCTCGCACAGATGATACGTCGCTGGAAGATGCCCAGGAATGCATCCAACTCATATGGAGGTCCCTTCCAGATGTATATCCCACAACAAGAGAGATCAACACTTTCATCATAAGATACTGTGGTATTTTGCTCATGCCTTTCGGTAGCAACCAGGAACCACCCCCAATACACCAGGAAGCATTGGAAATGGTGTCCAATTTCTTTAAAGACAATGTTTCGTCGACTGCTTCAGTTATACCACAACCGAGGTCTCTGCAAAACCAGTGCCGATGTGTCATTAGAAATAATTTGTTTTATTATTACAAGTTGCCGTACGGAATATCAAGTCTTGGATTGCCTGAAAAAATTGAGGAATATTTGCGATTGGAGTGTTAAGAATTTCGAATTGAAAAGTGTGCTTTATTTCTTGCCGGTCGGGTTTTACACAAAGTGCAGTTGTATAGTGTGAATTTGATATGTTTGAATTACTGTAAGATGAAGAGTTAAGAATAAAGTAGAAAAATAATAAATGCAAGATACTGACTCTTAGCTAATCTTTGTGATTTTAAGTACAAACTTGTAAAATGCCTACGAACACTTCAATTTAGTACACAAAGTAGAGAATACATTTTGAAAAATCTAAGAACAAAATTAATCATTTGTTAAAATTTATGGAAGGAAATTTAGAATTAATATCAAAGCCAAAAAGCACCATAAAGTGCAGCAATACGCTAATGAATTGCTTCATCACTCCCCAAACACCATTAATCCACCAAAGCTTTTGTTTTCTAAACCACCTTGAAATATTTTTACAACTGTTTAAAATTTTCTTTTTGGTTTTTACATTTATTTTGAACTTCCTTTCATTCTTAAAATTATATTGCGTGCTTGTATGGTTGGTTATGATGACTTTCGTACTATGAAGTATTAGAATTTCAATTCCGCAAAAATGGTTTTTACAAAACAAATTGAAAACGAACTGGTAAAACAATCCAAGTAAATGCAATGTCAGTATATCTTCCAGCTATTCCAAAACTATGAAAGTTTAGTTGATTTAAGTATAGTTAATCAGTTGTTTTAGCGTAAAACTCTTTTAAATATGCAAACAAAGAAAAATTTAATATTGCATTAACGAAACTAAAATACAGTGTATAAAATTTAGAATAGTGTGAAAAATTTTTGGAACAAAATTCATGTGATACTTGTACACACACACCAAAAGAAAATTAGACATGGAATGAGAAGTCAAACTAACGCAACCAAATTCAGTCACTCAATAAATGTAAGTACTTACTTATTGAATAAAGTATTGAGTTACAAATATTTAAAGAACTCTATTATATTTTTCATTTGCTAGGTGATATTTCTGTAAGAATATTCGGTTGTTTGATTTACTGACTTAAATTGAGTGCAAATAGTAAATGCGTAATTTAAGTGCTATGGACCCAATTTACTCAAAGTTCAAAAGTGGCAAAAAAAAAAACATTAAACTAGCTTATTTTCTTATGCTTTACTATTAAAAACTGCTTCTTATATATTACGAACACAACCATTCTAAATAATTTCGGTACACTTTAAAACTCAAAATTGTTAATCATGAAACAAAATTTGGTGGTTAGAGAAGATAAAGTAGTAAAAGCAAATATTCCAAAAGAGCAGTTGGGATATCAGAATGAGTTGAAAAGAATCAAGCCAAGAACTAGAAAATTCAAAACCTGAACAAGCTAATGTAAGGAAGTAATAGTAGATCATGAGTACATAAATATTTTTTTTTAATTTGGGAGATATACTTTCTGAAAAAACTTTTCTCGTTTTAATTTAAGGGCACAAAAAACATAATTTGGCTCAAATTTTCGATTATTTTTTATTAAAAAATATAGCGAATGCAAACAACGCCTGTCACACACCCGTTGGCTTAGCCCTCTCCCAATAAAATCACGTGTACGTACGTTTTGACTTGCACAATGTTTCAGCTAGTTTTCAGCCTCATTTTTACTGCAATATTGACAGTAGGTTTTTCTTACTTTTTATTTTAAGCTGTGTGAGTATAATTAAGTGGTACTTTATACATCAATTGCACAGTGCACATGTCTTGAAAAAGACATGTACATTGAGCAGGTGATGTGTCTTTGAACCGAGCTAAGTGATTGAACCACGTGTTTTATGATTTGGTAAAAAATACAGCTTCATATATTGATTAAAAAGTTCCTTTTGCTTGTTTGCAATGTCGAGAAAAAAGTTGTTTGGTAGACGTAAATTTAGTGGAAATCGGTTTACTGTTGTGAGGAAGGTAAATGCTGCTGACGACTCAGTGACCGAAATTAGTGCATCTGAGAAGAAGATTGACACAACTTTTCCAGAAAATGAGGATGATTTGACTTCTGCAAATTGTAAGAACATTATAATTGAATTGAATTTATGTTGTTGTTTCTCATGCCTACACTGGCAGACCAGAGGAGTGCCAGGCCCGTCGAAGACGGCAAGAGGGTGCGCCTTCCATGTTATTGAGCCCCATTGGGAGGAAGTCCGACTTTGCTCGACATACATGACACATCCGTTTTACAGGAAGGCCCCTTTCATACATCCATTCACTCACACATATCGTAATTTAGATCCCAATCAGAGGCCGATAACCCCCTGATCAGGTACCCCCAGAAGTATTGATTTGGTATGGGAACATGGGAGACTTTGTGACCACGACCTATTTAACTTGCCCCAGTCACCATTAGTGAACACGACGGTCTTTAGCCAGGTCGAAGCTCCGATCTCGCAATCATCAGAATTGCAGGCTCCGCCGAGGACAGAACCCACAACCCTTCTGATGCGAGCCCGACGCTCTACTGACTGAGCTACCACGGCATTGAATTTATTGACTTGTTTATTAAATCAATTTGCGAGATGCAAAAATTGTGCAAGCACAAATTCATTCGATGTGATGGAACAATCTAGCTCTCGTTTTACTTTTATATAACTTTTTACTCAACCTGATACTATGATTTGCGGACAGACTAATACTTCATTGTAACAAATCGGTTATTTGTCTTGTCACAATTTAAAAAATTATAATGGTAATGGTAATTTTAATTAACGTCGTGCTAGAGCAAAACAACGGGCTATTGATAACGGTCCGGGATCAATCCCCAAAGGGAAAGATCCGAGGACACCACGTAATTTTGAACCACGTTCAGATGACGAGGCAACACCTGAGCTTGCACTCCACTCTCCAAACTTCCGCACCAACCCAACGTGAGGACTTTCAGCCACGATAGATTTAAATTGCACCAGCCGCCTCTACACCATACGCTTACAAACATCCGTGCACTGACCCGGATTCGAACCAGGAACCTTCCAATCTAGAGGCTAACACCTAAACCACCAGAAATTTTTCAATCAATTAGGTTCTACAAAAATAAACACGTCACATCTAACATAAATACTTATTAAAACACAACCAAAAGGCACAAAACGAGGATTAATTATTCAAAATATTGCAAGCAATGGATTTGTAAACATAGAAGTTAATTTCGTTCAATTAAAATTATTATCAAATCAAATTATCAATGAAAATTATCTCGACAGTGTGCAGGCGTTAGTGGCAGTTGGCGTAACGGTCGGTACGAGCGTAGATTTCGCTCTCTCAGCCGTCTGTGAATGGTCATGGTGGACATTCGTGTGTGGGTCGCACGACTGATGGTTGATAGCGATGAATCAGGCGCTGTGACAGCTGATCTGACAATCACTCTATCCTCGCTATCTGTTGTGGCCCTACGTCGACCGCTTCCATCATGACGCTGAAATCTGCCATTGTCCACCCACTCTTGCCAGCATCTTCTAATCGCCGCATCGCTTCGACTCACATGACGAGCGATTCTCTGATTTGCCCAACCTGCCTCTTTCAATCCAATGATACGACCTCTTTCAAACTCTGAATGTTGCTCGTAATGAGCTCGAATCCTGCGGCGAGGCTTTTTTTCAGTCGTTGAAAGCTATCCTAAATCACAATGCAGCAGAAATTTTTAACAACAGTTCAAGAACAACTCCTTATATATATCTGCTGGATGCGCAGTTCCGATGCGCTGAAGATCGCACTATTCATTCATTGGACACCAAATTTTATTCATTTGCATATTTGGTCAAAACATTTTTGCATACGAAATTTCAAAGCAATCGGATGATTCCTTCTTGGTGCGTCGATTTTTTTGTTATAGAGTGTATTTAAAAAAGCTGTTTTGTAACAGTCTTTACTTTTATTTTGTAAAAAATCGTCATGCTTCCTTCACTTTACCACCGCTAGACAAAGGAAAAAAAAGAAGAGAAATTAAGTTTCCATATACGTTCTACTACAGCTACAAAATGGGCTATTGACGACGGTTCAGAATCAAAGACGTGGAAGAGAACCGAGGACTCTACCTCATAATTTTAACCGCGGTCAGATGACCCACCTGATTTGGAACCCCAGTCTTCAAACTTCCACACCACACTACCTTGGGAACATTTGGGCCACTACGGAGTTAACGTGCACCAGTCCCCTCTTCACGGGGGTCTTTGGTTCGATCGAGTGTCGAAGCTGCAACCGGGCTGCAAATCAAATAAAAATGCCGAACAACCTAGGTAATTATTTGGAGCTTTTGAATTACTCCGCCCAGTATCATCCTCTTAGAACGGCCTTCTAAAAAATCATTTGGAGACTTTTTTACAGTACTTAAAAGTGGCATCAAAATGGTTTAATTGAATCTGTTGCCTGTACACTTAATTAAAATATTAAACAATTAGAAAAATCTTTTTGTTTTTCCATATTAGCTGAAGAGACAACTGATGTCTCGAAAAAAATCACAATTTACACATGTTATTGCTTTACAATTAAAGGAGGAAGGGAAGTATAAAAGGTAAAAGGAAGTATAAATCGTCTCACAGAGATGCGAAAGAAGTGCATTGGTGGCCTCTTCATTATAGAGTATAAGCCAATATTAAGGCGGCTTTTCCGCAAGCTCCTAATGTTCACTGCTTAAATTTAGCATTGTCCCATAGTGATTGAAACATACCCGAATGACGCAGCTTTTTTGCTACTATGGATGGTATTGTAGCTTTTCTCCTTCTTAAAACTCCAAACTGCCAAAACGTGCAAAATTTCTCGATAAATTTCGTGGAAGACGATTGCAACAAATTTGTAAAACAAGATGAAATTATTCGTCCAGCATCGTTAGTACTGTTTACGAAAATAGTCTGAACTTCGCCTAGTTTATTAGCCATGTTAAAATATCAGATATGAAACATGCTAATCTTTTTGTTAATCAAGAGCATTTGGCAAATTTAGAAAACTTTGGACTTTGCTTTCTTTCTGCAATTTTCCAGTCTCTAATATTATAAAAGGAAGTGTTTGTCTGTTTGTTTTTTTCGCGGGCGCAAAAGCCGGACGATTCTATAGCACTTACAGCAATGAGATTTGGCACACAGGTAGTTTGCATTTTTTGCAATTTTTGGGTCGCGGCGAAATTTTAAAATTCAATCTAGAATATTAAAAAATAAATTTCATAGTTTTATTCTCAATCGGTTTTTTAAACGCGGAGAACTTTTTCTACTCATGCGACCGTGAAGTCAGGGTTTGGAATCATGCCAAGTTTTTTTCATCCGCAAAACGCGAAGAATATAATTTTTTTTTGTTTCCGCTTTGATTTTGCGCGATTGATTTCCCAGCCAGACAATAAATCTTTCAACGGAAGTCAAAGTTCTTTTTTCTATCTCCTAAACGGGTTAAAGATGAGTAAAAATTTCAAAGGATTTGAAATCTGCGGAAAATTTTACACCAGCTTAATACCTTACACCACGGGTACGGGCAACGCCGGGCAAGCCCAACAGTGGCTAGTATATTATATAACTGATATTTTGTTCAATGTGCTTCAGAATTCTTCATTTCATATTTCTTACTGTGGAAGCAATACAACAGAAACCAAAATTATAGTGAAATCTTTAAGAGACCACTTTCAAGGGGTATACGAAGAAACAATTTCAAATTTTGGAGAGACTCCGAAACTTGCCTACTAAAACACCGCCGTGTAGAGGGGACTGATGCATGTCAAATCCGTCGTGGCTCAAGTATCCTCACGTTGGCGTGGTGTGGAAGTTTGAAGAGTGGGATGCCAGCTCAGGTGTACCTTCGTTGTCTAACCGTGGTTCTGAATTACGAAGTGAAGATTTGGACTTCTTACATTCAAAAGTATTTTATTTTGTACTTTGGGGGGGGGGGAACCAACTTAGGAATATAACTTTTTATGAAAAATGAATATCTGAATTTCATTATATTTTGAAAAAGATATTGGTTTGCTAAGTCTTTGTATACTACATTAAAATTGGTACACCTCAGTTGTTTTCAGCACAGAAATGATCTTACGAGGATTGTTCGACAAATATTTACTGTTGGTTCAATACATGCAATTTTCTATGCGAAGTATAGAAATACTACAAGTAACAATTATTTTCATATAATTTAATAACTGTATTATTTGAAAGAAATCCGTACATTTTTTTTAGTATTTTATCTTGAAGACATTATAAAAATCCGATACCAACTCAGAATTGGTATCTGATCCCAGAGTTGGTTAGATCCCATTGCCTCTCCTTGGTCAAGAATAGGTGCTTTTTATGTTGACTAGATAACTTATTTTTATGATAAATGCAAATATTTAAATTATTAAAAAATATTAATCTCCCAAGGTCAACTGAAAATAAGGATATTTATTAATTTATACCATGTAGGCACTGCATATTGAATCTGGGAATTTGTCAAAACAATTCGAAGAAATTTAAAACGTCATACGATGTTATTTATCGGACCGCCTAGTCCATTTTTCAATCAATGCAGGTTTGTCCATTACACTCTGAAAAATTACTAACTCCGTAATATCTACTATTATAAAATGAAGTTCGTATATTGGGTGTTCGCCGTGTCCTGACGAATCTATGGCACTTACAATAATGAAATTTGGCACACAGGTAGTCCGAATTTTTTGCAATTTTATAGTCTAGCCCGAATTTAAAAATTTAATCTAGAACACTTTAAAAGGAATTTAAGGAAATTGAATTATTATTTTCTTTGGAATGGCAACAGCTTAAAGATATGACAGATGCAAAATTTATTTTTTCCGTTTTCATTTTGCGCGGAGGAATGATTTTCATGCAGACGACACAAAACAAAGTTTTACCTTCAGTTATGAAGTTCTTTTTTGTATCTCCTAGACCGTGGAAGAAGAGTACAAATTTCAACGTATTTCAAATGTGCGGAAAATTTCACATTAGATCGACGATATTCACATCGGGATTTCGAATTGTTTTAAATCCCACTTCACACCAAGGTCAAATAGAACTTGGGTTAATATGTTGCCAACGTTACACCCAGAGTTCTGAAGAATAAGTGTTTTCCAAATTTGAAGTGGACTGGTCAAACGGTGTAGATCTAGATGACAGACAGATGATATATATATATATATATATATATATATATATATATATATATATATATATATAATGTTTATAATTAAATGGTAGTATATCGCAGAGATAAAATAAAAAAAGCTATGCTCTTTTGATTTGGGGAATTCAGAAGATTTAAAAAATTTAGTCACCTGCTAGCAGCATAGTGTTAAAGAATTTTAGACAGGTATGTAAGGAACCAGTTTTTGGTTTAATCACTCCTTATAAGTAATTTGTATAAGGTTTTAGTACAAGACTGGTAAATTTTAACAATTTTAGGGTGGTGGAACGTCTCATTGTCTTCAAATTGTAAAAGCTCGGTATAGGCCTGTTCTAGGCACATTAAGACCATATATTTTCTCACTTGATAGTGTAATATCTAGTAGTTGCTCTAGAAGAAACATACAGGCACTCATCACCCCTTAAAAAAAACTTAATTTCGTTTTATGCAAATTACATTTATATAGTCTTTACCCAGTTTCATTTTCATTGTTTGCAAAACCTATTTAATTTAGTATGATTTTCAAAGGGTTAATTATCCATTTATAATAAATTTTTGTGAGATAGGACCAAATTCTTTATCGCATTTCTGTCCCATTGGTCATTCCCTTCACCAAGCCATTCAAACTCCACAAATAACCGCACTTCGTGAAGTTTTCAATACGTATTGAAATATTATAAACTAATCAATTGTGCGTAGTTTAAAGCTATGTCATGTGGTTTTGACAGAAACAAAAACCATTCGTTTAAATTTTTTTATTTCTAACCTGTTTCTTAGAATTTACGTCATTTCATTTTGTTAATTACCTTTCTTATTTTTTGTGTTTCGTAAGTTTTTAATCGTACTTAAGATGAAACAGTTTGAAAAGTTTTCATTTCAAAAAGTAAAGCAGAATAGCAATAATAATAGTTTCGAAAATGATTCTAAATTTTCAATTCAACTTCTTTTTCCCGAAGAGAAAGATTTTCCTGTAGACGATTCCAGTGGGCAGCTTACAAAGAAATCGCAGGAATGCCGTTTTATTCTCAACGAACACGCCAGAGGCATATAGTACAGTGATCTCTCACTTATGCGCGGGGGTTGGGGACAGCGAACAAAACGCGTATAAGTGAAAAACGCGCATAAGTGAAATACCACAAAAAGGAGCTTAAAAGTGAAAAATCAATACAGTGTACACAGTATATTGTTAATTAATACTATGTATATAGTACTACAGAAAAATGGAAATAAGGTTACGTAGTTTCAAAATGTAAATACTAACTATAATTGAAGAATTGGGATCGTTATCTCTCCTAAGATCCGGACCCCTCACATGATACCATGATAAATACGCATTGCCTACGGAATGGATGTCCACAGCTGTCTTGACAAAAGACCGGACCGCAGTCTCCCACAAGTAGACACTTTTCTGAGAAATCTTCCGTACCCCATTGGGAAAGATTCCAATGGCACATCCGGTCTACTGAGGGACAGAACATGAAAAGACAGGGCACACTCTAAATCAATTTTGTAGTGGAAAAGGAATGAACAAACATCAATTTAGCCTTTAACTGCTGTCATGGGTCTCACAGACCCCGAGGTCGTTTCCACCCCTTAAAGTGAATATTGGTCCCTGTCCTATTCAGTACCTTCCTACTACGTCCAACAGAACAGGTCCCGACAGAACCCACATTCCAATACTGGTTTGGCTGCCCCAACTATTTCGTGTTTTACACTATCTACATTTCACTATCTGTCTCAGAGACCCCTTCACAGCATTTGTGTAACCGTTCTTTCATTCTTTCTTTTCAAAACACGTTCCTTTTCCCCCCACCCCGCCGCTCGATGTCCGATTCTCACTCGAGGATTCTCGAAGAGGTCGGAGTCAGCGGTGCGTATATCAGCTGTTCCATTCATGCCGCCCGGGTTTCATTGATAAGATTTTACTATCGTACTACCGTCACATTAGCAGCTCCATCTGTGTTCTGAAACTGTACTATTGTGTTGCCATGTCCTTTCGGTGCATTATATTGCGCCCATGTGTTCTCCTGCAGATTTTCTCTGACGTCCCCGTTTCCAAGCTCTTATCAATGCCCATTTTTGCTACTATTTTAATTTATTTCTGCTAATAAAAAATATTCTGTGTATGATATTTTTCCTTTTAGCACCGGGAGATAGAGAGCCTTCGGCCCATAAGCTTCCATTAAATCTTCACCCTCTCCAACCGTTCTTGTTGAATGCAATCGTCTAAGTTGGAGTAGGGAATTTCGGCAGAGAGCC
This sequence comes from Metellina segmentata, assembly GCA_947359465.1. Classification (NCBI taxonomy): domain Eukaryota; kingdom Metazoa; phylum Arthropoda; class Arachnida; order Araneae; family Tetragnathidae; genus Metellina; species Metellina segmentata. Next base: position 60,570,451 of record OX375879.1, on the reverse strand, counting down.
TAAAATGGCAACAAACTTTACTAAAAAACGACCTATGTATCTTACACAAGAAGAAATTCAGGATATTGTTGATAATTGGTAGAAAATAGAGTACTGGGACAGTGAAATTTTGGATAATATTATTGAAAGCGCGCGCGAACACGACAGGCAGAAGAAGACATTCCAAGTGCGTCTTCACAAGAATAATATTTCTACGGAAAAAATAACTTCAAATGGGATGCCCGGGGGGGGGTGACATAATCGTGCCGTCAGAATACGAAAACACAACATAGTTTTACAGTTTCCAGGGTTGAAACGTCCTGCAAAATTAGGTCCGAAAGCTGAGCCTGAAGAGACATGGAATAACTTATATAGTAATATAAAATGTATTTCATGTCAAGAATTGAATAATCTAAATTTAAAATGTATAAATAATAATTATCTAAAGAGAATCTTTCATTAATATATTATATTAATCAACTTTATATGCACTTTAGTGAGCTAGGTCTGAGAGCCCCTTCCACACTAGTTACGAGACGGTTTGTGACACGGCAGTTAAGGGTTATTTAGTGTGGATCTAGGTCGTTTTTTTAACGACTTTTTTTCTACGGTAGTCGTATCTGGGATTTGGAGTATAGCTTCGTTATTATGGTTGGAGAGTTTTGTATAGAAATACATCGACCCATTTTGATGAAGCCAGTGGCCTGGAATTCAATTTCCGATCCATCCAATTAATCTTACAAACGGTGTTCAGATTCTGCGATTGAAAAGGTTAACATAATGTTCTTCACACCAAGATTGACTACGTTTTCATCGGTATCCCTTTTAAAAACTACAGTTTCACTGCATCAGTAACCATTTGCAGCTCAGAGTACATGCCCATGTGTTCTTTTCAAACTATGTGTAGGTGTCTCATTGAGACAATTCAGATTTTACATTCAGGCTTGGAATGTTTATTGCTCACTTTTAAAACATTTCATGGCAAGGGTGAAGATTGGAGTGCATGTGATCATTCACAACCCTTTGTGGGGACTGGTGTACGTTAAATCTGTAGTGCCGCATGAATCCTATCCATCCGGCGAGGGTTTCACAATGGTGAACAGTCAAACACCTTCACAGGTTTACGTTCGGTTCATGAGGGTATTCACATGATTCATTCTTTCTGGTGGAGTCCCACTAAAATCATTTCAAGGCAGAATGACCTCTGAAGAAATGTTTAGTTTCACGCCATTCGTTTGACAGGAATATGGGACGTGTTGGATATCGTCAACAATCGCTTGACATGGGGAGAAAACAATCTTGGAAGTGGCTGGTGCACCTTAAATTTGTTGTGGCGTCTATCTCGAGAAAAACTCAGCTCTATCAGAATGTGTTCAAAGCGTTCACAGACAGTACCAATTGTGTGACAACCCAACCAATTAATCCTACAGACGGTGTTCAGATTCTGCGATTGAAAAGGTATCCAGGTTAACATAATGTTCTTCACACCAAGATTGACTACGTTTTCATCAGCATCCCTTTTAGAAAACTAGAGTTTCACTGCATCAGTAACCCTTTGCAGCCATTCCCATGTGTTCTTTTCAAACAATGTGAAGATGTCTCATTTAGACAATTCAGATGAGAGATTTTATATTTGCTCAATGAGTATATCAGAATGTGTTCAAAGCGTTGATAGACAGGAATGGAAAAGATACCGGCCTCGAATAAGACCCACTAAATAATCTGATGAAGGGGTCTGCGATTGAAAATGAAATTTTAATTGGCTCATTCGATCGATATCCTGAATTTTTTAACAAAACTTTTTCTCACGCCTCAAGCAAACTGAGGCACCACAGGATACCAAAGTATGAAAAGGTAGGCATGCCCTTTCCAAATTTGGCCATTTACGATTGGTCGGCGGAAAACATTCAAAACACAAAAATATGATGCTATTTTTTAATTAACGTCACATTGGAGCAACACAACGGGCTATTGGTGACAGGACGGTCCGGTATCAACTCCGAAGGAAAGAGAGGTCTGATGACAGCTCCATGTTATTTGAACCACGGTCAGATGACGAGGATATACCTCAGCTGGCACCAGACTTTCTAAATTTCCACATTGCCATCGGACCGTGGTTCAGGACTACATGGTGTTGTACTAGGATCTTTCTCGTCGGGATTGATCTCGGACCGTCGTCAATAGTCTGCTGCGTTGCTTCAGTGCGACGTTAATTAAAATATATACTTTCTAAACTTCCACGCCAACGTGAGTATATTTGAGACCACGACAGATTTAACCTGCATCATCTCGTTTTGTATAGGATGGGCCGACCAACCGGTATAGTGGTTAAGGTGTTAGCCTCGGGATAGGAAGGTTCCTGGTTTGAATCCGGGTCCGGGCATGGATGTTAGTAAGCGTATGGTGTAGAGACGGCTGGTGCACCGTATATCTGTCGGGGCCAAAAGTCCTGACGTTGGCTTGGTGTGGACGTTTGGAGAGTGGGGTGCCAGCTCAGGTGTTGTCTCGTCATCTGACCGTGGTTCAAAATTATGAGGTGTTGTCCCCGGATCTTTCTCTTAAAGTATTAATCCCGGACCGTCATCAATAGCCCGTTGTGTTGCTCTTGTAAGTACGTTAATTAAAATTACCTTACATTACCTTGAACAGGATAGTTGTTGTTGGATTCGAACTCGCAACCCTCAAAAATTAAGTGTACCAAATTTATATTGAATTGGTTAAATTGTGATAGAGATGGATACTGAACGTTATTTCTATTTAGATCTCGGATCTTCCCCTTCGGTATTGATCCTGGATCGTCGCCAATAGCCCGTTGTGTTGCTCCAGTTCGACGTTAATTTAAATATGTAACTACTTACCTGTTTGGATTACGAATTGTTTTTACATCCTTCTCGTCCTAAGACAAATAAGGGTTAATTTTCGCCTATGTTTCCCGCAGGATTCTAAAGAATGAATGTATCAAATTTGGTCTGGCATCGTAAAAATACTCAATATTATTAATATAGGGATTTCGAATTGTTTTCAGCCTCTCTGTACGCCCAAGAGAAATATATTGGGGGTTAATATGTAGCCTGTGTTACTCGCAGGGTTCTTAAAGAGCAAGTATAGCAAATTTGGTGTGGATTGTGATCAAACGGTGTAGATTTGTATAGAGAACAGACAAACGAGAACGGGTTTATATATATATATATATATATATATATATATATATATATATATATATATATATATATATATATATATATATATATATATATATATATATATATATATATATATATATATATATATATATATATATATATATATATATATATCGAGACAATTAAGAAGTGGTTTTATATTTTGAACTAGTTTTAGATTATTAAAAAGTTATCGAGATTTTGCTATTTGTAACTTGATTCAAGTTAAATTTATTGGTTCAGGTTGATTACATTTTTATTTCCTGACAATGCATAGCTTTTATTTTCGACTTTGAGGTTATGTATCGCCTTTTTATTTAATTTTTCATTAATTATTTTCTTCAGTCTCATTTTAGAGAGTTCGTATCTGCTCAGGACCCCATTGCCTTTCCTTGGTCAATAATAGGTGCTTTTTATGTAGACTAGCTAACTCATTTTTATGATAAAGGCAAATATTTAAATTATTAAAAAATATTGTTCTTTCAAGGTCACCCGAAAAAAAAAAAGATATTTATTAATTTATAGTATGGAAATATACACTGGACATTGAATCTGGGAATTTGTGAAAACAATTCGAATAAATTTAAAACGTCATAAAAAGTTAATTATGCGACCGCCTAGTCCATTTTTCAATCAATGGAGGTTTGACGATTTCAGTCTGAAACATTACTATCCCCGTAATTAGTTATATTTATGGAAAATGTGTATGAAATATTAAACCCCAACTTTTGATATTTATGCTAAATTATTTTGCTATTTTATGCTAAATTTCCTGTGTCTAAACTCAAAACTTATGAATAATTACGTTTGAAATATTTGTTATATGACCATCTAACGCTAATGTTATGCAAAATTTGAGAAACACGACATTTGAAATCGTCAGTACTAATTCATCAATTCAAAATATAATTACAAAACGAGAATACACCAGTGAATGTTTTTTCGACATATTTATTAATTTTATCTCAGTAAATAATGCATTTCCAAATATGTAAGGACAATTTAAAAATAGTTCAAATTCAATGCAATACAAAATAGTTTCGAAAACGATGCACTCACTATGTTAGAATTTTAAACGTTCAAACAGTTTTATTTGTCCAAAAAACACTTGATAAAATTTTTCTTTCTTATCAGTGAAAAATCTTGCGAGGGCTGTGGAAACATTCCTGTTTTCAAACACGTGACAAAATCTCCTGTCACTGCTTCTTGCAAAAAATTTATTTTAGTGTTTTTCCCTTCATGTAAATTTGTCTTTGAAATTAAAAAAAAAAGATATTGCAAGGTTTAATCGAGAAAGTTTTTGGACACCTAACAATCAAAATTAAGCCACAGTTTTGTCAGCATTTATTCTGAGCAAAGTGGGTTTTGTATTTTGCTCAATCAGGGGGGTTCGTAGCATTTTGTCCACTCCACAATTTAAACAAATGGAGAGTTGCACAGTTTCTCCTTTTCAACACATGAATCCAAACAATTCTACAAAACAATGATGCACCACCACCCTGATGGTGTCCCCACTCCCCAGCAATTCGTATTTCGAAAGACGGGGAAAATACGACTCAATAATGACTTCCATAAGAAAACGTCTCAAAGAATCCAAAGCCAAAAGATGCTCCAAAGTATTTGCTAAGAAAGCGATAACTAATGAAATGTGATAGTTGCCAAATAGCGAAAACTGGCCAAAACAAATTACCATAAACACACACTAATTGCCCGCCTGAGGTGTTGCATTTCGCACCCATTCGATAGATTAATAAACCCGAAAGGAAAGAATCGAAAACACCACCACCCAATGGAACCACGGTCAGATGACGAGGTCACATCCGCGCTGTCAATCCCCTCTCCAAACTTCCACACCACACCAACACGATGACGTTCGTGGCCATGACAGATTTAACATGCACCAGCCCCCTCGATACATTTGTCTTTGGTTGTATTCACACTCCCGGTTGCTAATCCGTTACTTTTCAAGCGGGTTACATCGGACCTTATCACCTCGATGAAGACATCTACTACTATACTGCTAAAAGAAATACTACCATACTACGAAAATTCTGTTAAAAATAAAATACTTCAGTCATCAAGGAAAATAACTGGTTAAGTCGAAAAGTGGGAAAAAATGAGATAAGTGCGTCTGCTGAAGGATTTGTCAATGGGTCTTGCGCGTTGTGAAGTGGATAAGTAATGAACATGAAAAAAGTAATAAAGAATGAATAAATTATTACAAAAACTCGATTTTCAAGAAAAGGGCAAATCTAAAAACACTTGCGGATAAAAAGTAGTATTTAGACGTATCTAGTTATTTCCCTTGACAACAGATTTATCACCTGTTCTTTTTTTAAAGTAGCGCATTTACTAGAATATCTTGATCTTGAAGACATTTTTATCACTGTTACCCAGCTTTTCATGCCAGATATAGACAAAAGCTTTCGAGATTGCGCTTTCTGAATACGAAATAGATTTGATTTGAATACAAGTCGATATTAACTTTCGGTTGCACCATTGGAGATCCTCTCATAGAAGTTAACCCTTGTATGGATGTCTGTCTTCCGTCTTTGAAACGGCTACTGTTAGACACATAAGTGTTCTAGGTACATCGAGGCCAAGATTAATCCATTTTTATAAATATTGCATTACGAGTCCTAAATTACTTGTGTATTCTCTCATTTGATGTTTTGATGCTAGGAGTGCTCTAGATGGGCAGTGAGACATAATATGGCCAATCCCACCCTTTAAAATACTAAGAAAACTTAATTTGTTATGAGTAGAATCCATTTATATAGGGGTGATAGGTCATTTGTGATTCACTAAGTTTCTTGTTCATCACAAAAGCATTTTTTTTTAATCTTACGTTCGTTAGTCATCTGAGCGTCACGAGATATTCGAGAGAGTAGTTTGCCATCACCTTCGCTCCAGAACACACAAAATGACTAAATAACCACATCGCGATTGGATTAAAAAATTCTTCGAAAGATCCATTGGGCCAAGAAGCTCAAAAACGTTTGAAGTCATGCATGTTGCAGAACGGATACATGCATGTAAGTCTCTCAAAGAGTTATTGTTAATTTAAGGATTGTCAGACTTTCGAATTAAACTACCCGTAATATACAGACTACCAAATAATGTCATTACTAGAAATATTGAAATACAAATTTCCCGGATGGATGGCAAAACTTTTTAACGAACATTAGAAAGATTAAACGAAACTACATAATAAGTATTACGATTTAGATATTTTCCTAAAATGAGGGTTCAAATCTAAAACATTAACGAAATTTTATTTTTAGGAGCAATTAAAGTACACCAAAACGTCTATCTAAGGTCGAAGTATCAGCTATCCAGCTTCTCCAACTTATTTTGCCAAATGGTTTGACATTTTGGCTACATTACGAGGGTTTATTTTACTCTCCAAGCCTACTCAAGAGCTCGTTAGGGACATGGACTGAAATGGAAAATAGCATCGCTTTTCGGAAGAAAGGTAAAATCCTTACTTTATTTTGTTTATACACTCCCACAGCTATAGAATAAAAGCTGCCATCTTAAATTCTTTTCAAATAAATTTATGCAACTGTATTAGATTTCGGGGAAAATATGCTAGCGAATAACTGTTCATAAAAGAACAAATGAATCGGAACTCTAGAGGAAATATTTGTTATCCAAGATTTCAGCGTTTCCACACTTACCCCAAACAACTCTTAAATATAACTAAAACGAATTCAGAGGTGGGTACATATTCAAACTTTAAAGCATCATCACTATACTTGGGGTCAAGTTAACTTGATTATACAGGATACATTACAAACAGTGGCATAGCTACTGCGGCAATAGTGTAACGTTGAGCTACAGTTATACTTAGTTCTTCTAATTGTGCCTTAAGCGAATCCATTTCAGATGATACAATATGTGCATTAAGGTAATACACCTGAAATTGTGGTGTTTCGTGATCCATGTAAAACATTGGTCAAGCGAAGGGGTCAACTGCCCCGGGTGCCAATGTCTAATGGGACAGCACTTTAGAAATATTAAGGACGCTTTTTTCTTACAAAAATGTCTTGTGATTTCAGAGCAATTTTATTAGAGCTAATTACTGATGTCGGAATCATTAGTCCGTTTTATTTTAGCTGTAATAGTAGTATTAGTGTATATAGTAGTATTATATACATATACAAGGTGGGTGAAAAGTTCATGACACGCGTTTCAAAATTAAGTATACAATAAAATCAACCAATTGTCATAGAAGAGCCGCGGTAGCTCGGTCAGTAGAGCGTCGGGCTCGCATCAGAAGGGTTGTGGGTTCTGTCCTCGGCGGAGCCTGCAATTCTGATGATAGCGAGATCGGAGCTTCGACCTCGCTAAAGACCGTCGTGTTCACTAATGGTGACTGGGGCAAGTTAAATAGGTCGTGGTCACAAAGTCTCCTATGTTCCCATGCCAAATCAATACCTCTGGGGGTACCTGATCGTTATCGGCCTCTGATTGGGATCTAAATTACGATATGCGTGAGTGAATGGATGTATGAAAGGAACCTTCCTGTAAAACGGATGTGTCGTGTATGTCGAGCAAAGTCAGACTTCCTCCCAATGGGGCTCAATAACATGGAAGGCGTACCCCTTCGCCTCTTGCCGTCTTCGATGGGCCTGGCACTCCTCTGGTCTGCCAGTGTAGGCATGAGAAACAACAACAATTGTCATAGAAGAGTATATTTTTCATAAAATTTCTTTACATGGCATGAAGTTTTTATTTTGCATGAAAAATTCATAAAATGACGCATGGAAGACATTGTACCTGTACCAAAAAACAATATACAAAATATACACACAAAATTACAATACATGTTAGAATTTATTAAAGCATGTTTGTCACTACATACTACTATATTTTAATGTGGGTACCCTTTGTAGCTCGAGCCACATTTAACCGCTATTCAATTTCAATCCACGTATTTGCAAACAAGGATTGCGGAATAGGGCTGCTAATTTATGAGATTCTAGTCCTCAAATTCTTCAACCAACTGAACCATTTTTATGCCAACAAAAATCTTGATGCCATGTAAAGCTATTTAGTAAAAACCGCTCACTCATATCACAATTTTTGAATTTTATATTAAATTTTGAAATGTGTCGTGGACTTTTCGCACACCCTGTAAATTGATTCAAAGAAAATCAAGTCTATTTAGGTAAAAGCGTGAATTAAGAAAGAAAATTTTAAGAGAAAATGTTCACAATAACAACCCTTTATCACTTTTTATTTACCCAAATATTTTCCCTTTCGCTACACTGTAAATAAATATCACTCACATATCTGTTCATCAGCAGTTGCTGAGTTTTAGGCCATGTTCACGCGTTTCAACGCGCGTATGGCGAGGTTAGCAAGGTCCCGCCTGGTCTTCTATAAACCTTGAGAAAGAACCTATTTCTCCTCTATGGTCTGGACCCGAGATTTATAAAAGGGAAATCGGGAAGGAACAGGCTAGCCCCCACTGTTTCCCCAAAACATGATTTCTTCCCTTTCATCGGATAGGGGTTTGAGCGTTTGCAAAACGTGTTTCGTTGCATTCTTTCTCTTTCTGAGAAGCAACGATTGCTGGTCGTATAAGAATTTTCCTTATTCTTCAGGGAGCTATTGTAGCTCTGCTTTCGAGAGTCTATATATTTCAGACAAAATTGTACGTTAAACATTTAAAAGTCCTACCAAAGGCTTCAAAACTCTCGAGGCCAAGTCACGCCTGCTGGCTTAGAGACTGGTAGCCGGACCTCGTGGAAGAGTAGCTTGACCTATTCCTACCTAAGGCTTGTAGATTAGTCATATTTCCAGGGACGATCAGCTATTAGCTAATCCGCCAGTGAAATGGTTGACAATCGCTGAAAATAATGAGCAAAGACAAAAACATTTGTCTTAACTGATCTGTGAAAGGGTCCTTTAGGATTTGGATCATGTGAATCATCCGATCATTTACAATTCGGATCATATCAATAATCAAATCAGTTGGGATACGTTTCTTTGAAAGTCGAATCTTTTGATTTGGATCATTTAGAAGTTAACTTTTCGTTCGGATCTTTTAGGAGTCAACTCTCGATTTGAATAATTTAGGAGGCAAATGATCGTCAACTCACACGCTCTACTGAGACCATTTTGGCTCTTCGACCCTTATTTTTATTATCATTTAATTTTCTAAAAGAAGAGAAAGTTAGGCAGATCAAATCTGACCTATCAATCAAACAAGGTATAAAGAGAGGGTCAAAAGATTCCTCATCGCTTTGATGTGCTGATCCTTTAAACTTAATACAAATGCGAAATATTAAGGAGCTTTATTTCACATGTGTATCACAACCGGTAGCTAGGTAACAGAAATAAGGTCACACTGGAGGCATACAACGGGCCATTGGCTACGGTGGGGAATCAAGTTCAAAGGGAACGATCCGAGGGCCATCTCCTTTTGATTTTAAAACTGTCAGATGGATAAGTCACATCTGAAGTTGCACCTTATTCTATAAACTTCCACATCATGCCAATTTGAGACCACTACAGATTTAACATTCACCAGCCCACGTGGACACTGCGATCTTAGGTTGGATCAAGTTTCTAACATAGTGATGACTGGGAAAGTGGGCAGGGAAATTATCGACATCGCCAAAGCTGTATGAAATGTTCATGTAGGCACTTATTGAGAAATTGATACGATAACAACTGAGAAAATAAACAGAACAAAGAAGCTTTTACTATCTATATATATAATTCTCTTACGTGGCACGCAAAAAAGACGTTATTTGTTAGTAGTGGTCCGAGGCCGATGGTTGTTGATGAACTCCGTCGTGAAAGTTTAGTAAAAAACTCAAAAGACACAGAGTCAAAATTCTATATTTGGAGTATATTTTACTAAATTTAATCGATCGTCACGTAAGTTACATGTAGTATAAAGTAGCAATTATATTTGGATAGGCATTCAAAATTGTAACTTTCCTCCCACCGCTGTATAAAATCTTTACTTGATCTCCTGTTCTAAAGATGGATTTTATCTTTTAGTTGTCTCGGTAACTATTTATTGCTCTGACTTTTTTAATTGGCTTTTGCCGCACTTCCTCGGCTTGAAATCTTGTGGACGTTTCTTTTAATTGAAAAAGCTTTGTTCTTAGGTTGCCAGCTTGGCGTTTTCTATGTAGGGTTGCCAACTTGGCGTTTCACTTCTTGTAAGATGCGAGATGGCGAACCTTACATGTCCCTCCGGGGAAGCACATCCATCACTTAAGTCATAAGTGATGATGCTGCTGCCAATCGCCATCTAGAATCATAACTAAAAGTCATAATCAATTAGCTGGTCTTCATTACGATATCCAGTCCTTCGAGAGAAGCGTGACAACTCAAAAAAAATATCTACACTAACATTCATGAACTCCCACATAAAATACATAATACAAGTCACAAGAACGTTATCAAAATTATCTAAATCAGATTACAGTTTTGAGAAGAAAAAAAATATATACATATTGATATGAACTGAATAAAAACTAGGGTTCATCAATTTTGATGCGCGATAAGGCATCTGCATTGCCATGCTTACTACCCTTTCTGTACAATATATTCATGTTATATCTTTGCAATGCCAAAGCCCAACGTGCAAGTTTTGCACCCTGTGGCATTCCCTGGGTCAAATAAGTAAGGGGGTTATGATCGGAGACAATTTGGACTTGTGCTCCAAATATCCAAGTGTCAAATTTTTTCACCGCACTTAGAACAGCATACGCCTCCCGTTCGATAGTGGCCCAATGAGTTTGGCATGGGGTGAGTTTTCTACTGTAAAAGGCGATAGGACGTTCTTTTCCGTCTTCGTCTTGCTGAGCTAGACACGCTCCAATCGCTGTTGCAGAAGCATCGGTGTACAACTGGTATGGCTGATCTAACACTGGAGTATATAAGAATGGAATTTCCGTCAGCCTTTGCTTCAATTGTTGGAAGCTTGCTTCCTCTTCATCACTCCAAGGTATTTTGTTGGGCACCCTTTTCTTTGTTAAGTTTGTTAAGGGTAAAACCAAGGACGAGAAATCCTGAATGTACTCCCGATAGTAGCTTGCCAGACCAATTATGCCTCTTAACTCTTTCTTAGTAGTTGGACGTGCTAAGTTCTGCATGGCTTCGATTTTCTGGGGATCTGGTGCATGTCTTCCGGAACCTACAATGTGTCCCAGGAACCTCACTTGTTTTTTACCGAACTCGCACTTTTTAAGATTGACTGTTAATCCAACGGTCTGTAGAGTTCTCAGCACGTCTCTGATGTGACGCAAGTGATTCTCCCACGAGCTGGAAAAGATGGCCAGATCGTCGATATACGCACGGCAGTACTTTCTGTGTGTCTTAAGTACTTTGTCTATGGACTTTTGGAACGTACTTCCAGCATTTTTAAGTCCAAATGGTAAAACGTTCCATTGAAAATGACCAGAGTGTGTCACAAATGCCGAATATGGTTTAGCTTCTTCTTCTAAAGGGATTTGCCAATAACCCTTTGTCAAATCTAGAACGCTGATGAAAGGAGCACTACCAATTTCAAATAGTAACTCGGTGGCCTGTTGCATTGGATAAGCATCCGGGACAGTAAAACTGTTCAAAACTCGAAAGTCGACGCAAAGTCATATACTTCCGTCCTTTTTGGCCACACAGACGACTGGGTGTGCCCACTCACTGTCACTCTCTTCAATCAGTCCTTGTTCAAGTAACTCTTGGATTTGGCGATCCACCTCGGTTTGTAAGGCGATGGGAACCCGATAGGGATGCATTTTCTTTGGCACACAATCTTTAGTTAGTTTGATTGAATGTCCATCAACTCTGGCTCGGCCAGGTCGTGCACTGAAAATTTCTCGAAACCCTTCCAAGGTCTGAACTAATTGGTGTCGCTGTTCTTCGCACAACGCTTCTGTAGTCTGGAACACATGACCCTTAATATCGTCTGCAGATTGACTCTTATTTCGAGTAGGGGCATAAAAGATTTCCCCAAAGTCCTGATCTTGTTCGAAAATCAACCCCACCTGTTCAACTCGGGCTATACAAGGTCGTAGTTTGTTGAAATGCAACTCTTTTCGGCTTTTATCCTCCATCTCGACCAACGCAGAATGAGGTCGAGTTAGCTGGATAATAGTTGCAGGTCCTGACCAGTTCTTCAGAAGTTTGTGACTAGAAGATGGAATAAGGATCAGTACCTTATCACCAACCTTGAAAGTCTTTTCTCTCGCTCTCAGATTATATTTAGATGTGTATATATGTAAGATTCGTGTTGTTCTGTTTGGTAAGGTCTATATTAAAGACTTCGAATCTTACAGCACATTGACATTTAATGAATAAATATATACAATTATTATGTACAGTTGAGTTATATTTCAAAAAAGCTCCGTCATTATCGGCAGCAGTCGTCTCTGCTCGGAAAAAATACGTCAGCTCTCAATGGCGTCCAGGGGAAAAAGTGTCTGTTCTATTAATTTTCTCGTAACTGAATACCAGAATGTGAATGGCTCGTGACAGTCTTGCCTTGCATTCCTACTACAATGCAACTGACTCCTACCAGTCTCGTTGCTCTTATAATGAGTTCTTTCCAGACTAGTAGACAACTACCGTTGTTTAGTATTCCTACAATCGGCCATCCTGATGATCTTTCGTCCTCGAAAGGAACACGACAAACCTAAAAAAAACAAAACACAAAACAGTATCTGGGAATACATTGATTCAGTATTAGTTATTGAACCACGACTTCATATGGTCAGCTGCTGTCGACGTCAAGTTCGGTCCTTCATGGTTTCCAACTTTCTCAACGTCATAGCGATCATGGGGTTTCACTTTCTTCACTCGATATGGTCCTAAGAATTTCGGTCGTAATTTCATTCCGACACCAAATTGAGTCCGCTGAATAGCAATAAGATCGCCCTCTTTGTATTGATGAGGTTTCTTCCTCTTCTTATCATACGTTCTTTTATTCTCTTCCTGAATTTTTAGGATATTCTCTTTGGCATCGACTATTAATTTCTTCCTCTTCTCTAGAAAAACTTCAGTATATTCTTCTTCTAAAAGCTGGACAATCTTGAGATCTTCTTTGTTTCGCATTTTCACACAGTTTCGAAAGTTCCTTCTATCCGTCTTTTCCGTCAACTCGTCTTTTCCGTCTACGCGTTTTTTCGTCTACGCGTTTTTTCGTCTACGCGTTTTTTCGTCTACGCGTTTTTTCGTCTACGCGTTTTTTCGTCTACGCGTTTTCTTTTTTGTCGTTTCAGTCTATCATCAGCACCACGTCAGGAGAAGTCATGAAACTGTTCTTGCAGATGATTAAAACACAAGTCCAGGTTTGCATAGGTAGTCAAAACATTCCGCCGGCCGGTTCAATCGTCACTGCTTTCGGGGTCTGCTAATCCGTCGTTCAAGCCCTCGTACGAAGGAGGAGAATCGTCGCGGTCGTCAACGGTTTTTCACATCGCGGCCGAACCCTCATTTTTTGTAAGATTCGTGTTGTTCTGTTTGGTAAGGTCTATATTAAAGACTTCGAATCTTACAGCACATTGACATTTAATGAATAAATATATACAATTATTATGTACAGTTGAGTTATATTTCAAAAAAGCTCCGTCATTATCGGCAGCAGTCGTCTCTGCTCGGAAAAAATACGTCAGCTCTCAATGGCGTCCAGGGGAAAAAGTGTCTGTTCTATTAATTTTCTCGTAACTGAATACCAGAATGTGAATGGCTCGTGACAGTCTTGCCTTGCATTCCTACTACAATGCAACTGACTCCTACCAGTCTCGTTGCTCTTATAATGAGTTCTTTCCAGACTAGTAGACAACTACCGTTGTTTAGTATTCCTACATATATATATATATATATATATAATAGATGTGTGTATATATATATAGAATAGATTATATTTAGATATAATAGCCTTGTACCTTTTCGGCATTCCCTGCGGCAATCTCGTGTGCGGTTTTCATCCTTTGACGAAGGTCTTCTAAGTATTTTTCAACAGAAGGAGATGCTCCTGTTGGAATTTCGGTTTCTCCTAACCAACTCTCCTTAATTAATTTTAATGGACCTGGAGGTAACCTTCCATACACCAACTGAAATGGCGATACTCCCGTGGTACTGTGAGGTACTTCTCTGTATGCGAATAGTAATAAAGGGAGATGAATATCCCATTGTCGACCATTTTCTTGTATGTTCTTACTGAGCATATCCTTCAGGGTTTTGTTCCATCTCTCCACGGCTCCCATGCTTTCTGGATGCCCCGGAGTTGAAAATCTTGGTGACACCCCGATAACTTGCATGAAGCTTTTGGTGAGCTGTGCTGTGAAATTTGTCCCTTGATCGGTACAGATAGTTTTAGGAAACCCCGTCTGGGAGAAAATCTTCATCAGGACGTCGCAAGTTGTTTTCGCAGTAATGTTCTTGACTGGTATAGCTTCCGCCCATCTCGTGCACAAATCCACAGCACAAACGATAAACTTGTGCCCTCTTGAGGATGGTGGCTCTAGGGGACCAATACAATCTACACTCCACACTTCAAAAGGATTTTCAGGTCTCACAATAGGTTGGATAGGAATTCTGTCATTGTAAGTGGTACCTCTACGTAGCTGGCAGACCTTGCAGCTTTCACAAAAATGTTTGACATCAATCTTGATATTCGGCCAGTAAAAGGAATACTTTATCCGTTGTTTGGTTTTCTGTTCTCCTAAATGACCGGCCAATGGAATTTCGTGTGCCATTTTTAGGACATAGGGCCTTTTAAATTTAGGCAAAACTACCTGCTGAATTTTCTCTCCTCCTACGATTTCTGAGTGTACCAATAACCCATCTTGCACTTCGAATGCATTTCTTCTATTTCTTGCTAATTCCCAAATATCCTTTAAACTTTCATCTTCCAATTGAAATTGCACGAACTCGTTCCGTTTCTCATTAACCCCGGGGTGATTTGCGGTGTCACTACGGGCCAAGGTAAGTTCGTTTAAGGACGAAACTGAATAAATTTCTCCAACTCGAGAAACCCCTTCTTGGCTAATAATATTGCCATAAAGTTCCACATTCGAGTTTAAAGCGTCATACGCTGAAATGCTTACGAGCATGTCGCTTACTAATTTTTCAGACACTGCACATGTCACTGGAATTTCTCCGTGTCGTCCGTCATTGATTTTCACATGGATTATCTTGAGAGGTGCCATTTCTGTCTCACCAAATGCGGATACAATTTTAATTTTTCCTTCCCCTTCATTTTGAGAATCCTCAATCAGATCAGCCCGGATGACTGAAATCTGCGCTCCAGAGTCGATAATACCGTCGAAGATATTATTACCGCTTTTTAAACTCACTATCTTGAGTTCATCATTACCTCTTTGGTATTCTACAGGCTTTGTGACTGGAACGGTCACTTTTGCCGTCAACATCGATGGAGGCTCCACCATGTCTTCCCTTGCACATGATGTTGTAGCGTCTTGGGCTCCAATATTGCTCACAACTGCTGAAGTTTGTCTTCTTCCTAGCTTAGGACATGCGTTTCTAAGATGCTGAAATGATCCGCAAGAATAACACTGAATCTTCTTCTTCCTTCCAGACTCATTATTCGGGCTCATATTACGTTGATGATGAGTGCTCCTCTCGTGGAATTGTCCATATCTAGCAGGAAAATCAGAGTTCCTTTCTTGAAAGTGTCTTCTTTCTTGAAAATGTGGACTTTTTTCTTTATTTATTTTGTTTTCGGGTGATTGGTAGTTCTTCTTGAACCCTCGAACACTTTCGTATTTGTCAAGGAGTTCCGCTAGATCAGTAGGAGATTTTATTGTGCTCCACTCATCGACAAAATGCTCTCGCATTTCCGGAGGCACCTTACGTTTGAATTGATCCGTAATTACCAGATCCTTTAACGTTTGGAAATCCGCAACCTCAAGACCTTGAATCCATTCTTCAAAATAATTTGTCAATTCAAAGACAAAATCCTTCCACGATTTATCTTCAGTCCGCTTGAGCTGGACAAATTTCAATCGGAAGGTTTCTGGGCTTAATTTAAACCTTTTTAGCAATAACCCTTTCACGTGACTGTAGTCATTTGCGACGGCCGCTTCTTCTCTAGCAATTAACTGAGTAATGTCGTAGGGTAATAAACCCAAAAGCTGTGACACCCAGTCCTCCCTTTTTATGTGAGCATGTTCTGCCTGCCTCTCGAAAAGAACCAGATATAGACTGATGTCTCCTTCTTTAGGATCGAACTTCTGCATCACCCTTTGTAAATCGTAGATGTGCTTAGAGTTGCTCGAATTCCCTTCATTTGATGGTTCTGTATTGTGACGGCCTTCCATTTCGAGCCTTAGCTTTTCTAACTCAAAAACAGAACGTTTCTCGAGCTCCATCACAAAACGTCTTTCTTCAGACTCAGCAGCGATGCGCTTTTGCTCAGTTTCAGCAGCGATGCGCTTTTGCTCAGTTTCAGCAGCGATGCGCATTTGCTCAGTTTCAGCAGCGAAACGCTTTTCCTCACTTTCAGCCAAGAAACGCCTTTCCTCGGCATTTTTCCGATCTGTTATGATACTGTTTAAAAGATTTTCGGTAAACTCCTGTTCATATTCTTCGCTGTTCAATATTGAGTTCTTTAAATCGATGATTTTGTGTTGCGGCAACACATCTAACCCCAATTCATCTGCCAACACCTTCAAATCCTCCTTCCTTGCTTTCGCGAGATACGCCATCCCAAACGAATTTAACACAGGAATTAAATTTACGCCACAGAATGCAGAAATAAAAAAAAAGGGTTGGAAACCTCCCTCTAAATAGTCTAAAATTATGATTTATATTAACTTTACGCCTTACCAACAAGCATTCGCAGAAATCCCCGTTTACCAAAACGAAATAGTTATTCTCTAACCCAATAACACAAAAAGTATCTAGTTCTGATGAACTGTTTCTCAATTAACCATTAATCTAATTAACACCTGGTGTGCTAGTCAAAATTTGCATATATTAATACAATAGTACACATAAATAGCATTCACATACCTGCATTACCGAAACGAATGTAGTTATTCTTTAACTCAATAACACAAAAGGTATCTAGTTCTGGTGAACTTTTTATCAATTAACCTCTATACCAATTAACACATGGTGTGCTAATCAAAATTTTCATATATTAATACAATAATACAGATAAATCGCATTTACATACATGCATTACCGAAACGAAAGTAGCTATTCTTTTTAAAACCAAAACGCAACAGTTATCTAGTTCTGATGAACTTTTTCCCAATAAACCATTGAACTAATTAACACATGGTGTGCTAAATAAAATTTGCACTGTGGTGCACATAACACGTAAGTGTTCTAAACAAAAATGAATAGCATTATATTTCAACAAAGTCTACTTTCGCTCCGTAATTGTGTGGGAGTTGCATGAATTAAAAAAATAAAAACTCAGGATGAGCTCTCACCTTCATTTCCAGGGTTCGAAGATCCATGATGACTGCGCCAGTAGTAGTCCGAGGCCGATGGTTGTTGATGAACTCCGTCGTGAAAGTTTAGTAAAAAACTCAAAAGACACAGAGTCAAAATTCTATATTTGGAGTATATTTTACTAAATTTAATCGATCGTCACGTAAGTTACATGTAGTATAAAGTAGCAATTATATTTGGATAGGCATTCAAAATTGTAACTTTCCTCCCACCGCTGTATAAAATCTTTACTTGATCTCCTGTTCTAAAGATGGATTTTATCTTTTAGTTGTCTCGGTAACTATTTATTGCTCTGACTTTTTTAATTGGCTTTTGCCGCACTTCCTCGGCTTGAAATCTTGTGGACGTTTCTTTTAATTGAAAAAGCTTTGTTCTTAGGTTGCCAGCTTGGCGTTTTCTATGTAGGGTTGCCAACTTGGCGTTTCACTTCTTGTAAGATGCGAGATGGCGAACCTTACATTGTTATTGCGTTTTGGCAACATTGTGCGATTGTTTGTTTACCATCACGAAGTCTCGCGCCTCAATTGAATTCATAGCGTAATCGGATGAAATTTTATTGAAAAAAATTAATTTTAGTCGAGCTGTTGTAGTTTGTAATAGAAATCAAAGAAAACGGGGTATCTTTTCAGGGCCAACAATTGTAGTTCAACAATACGCTTGAACTTTAACTTTAGACAACAAACTCAATGAAAAAGTGAGTGTCTCAAGTGCTGGGGAAATGTACACACAAACAACATGCTGGGTATTCAATTTCCAAAGCAGCGATCACATTTCGAGTCAAAATTTGCACAGTTTTCATTTGAATTCTGATTTCAGAGGCACGGTATATATCTTTTCTGCAAACAGCAAATTTAGATTGGAAAAAAAAAATTTTTTTTTTTTTTTTTTTTGGAATATCATATTTTGTAAACAATCTTTTCTGCTAGGACACATGTCTTCATTGATGCGAGCGAAGCGAGCATAGGTTCGCGCAGCGAACCAGTGAGGATTGCAAAGCAATCCTTCGGGGGTTGGCGAGCGCTAGCGAGCAGGGGGCTGGCCCCCTAGTAATGGAAAAATTCGGAGTTAATAAAATGTGAAAACATAATTGCATTTGCGCTCATTGAGTACATTATAGCAATTTTAAATTCAAATAAAAATGCAATCTTGAAATTTTATTTCAAACAACGATTGATTTTCTAACTTTTCATTATGTTCAATCATTATTTTGCAATTTATATTGTTTGCGCGGGCCTTGAAAAGACTATTTTGTCCGTTTTCCCATTCTACATGTATGTTTGATTTTGTGTATATGTTTGAACAAATATCTCATACTTTTTTAAACATATTTTAGTGCAATGTTCTATATTTAAAACACCATATCTTAGTTTAGTGAATATTTTATTTTAAATTCCTTAGCTTACATCTTTACTACTATAAAAGGAAGTGTTTCTCTGTGTCTCTGTGCGCAGCGTCCTAACGAATATATGGCACTTACAATAACGAAATTTAGCACACAGGTAGTCGTAATTTTTGTGTAACTCCCGAATTTAAAAATTTAATCTAGAACATTTAAAAATTAATTAATTTTTTTCACCATTTGTTTCTCTGGAATGTGACGTCATTGAAGGAGGAGAGGATGTTGCGATTTTCCACCGCTGACATCATAAATGTTTTTCGTCCTAATGCCTTTGAAACCATGCCAAGTTTTCCGATTCTAGTGTGTTTTGATTAACGTTTTTAGATAATAGCCTCTGGTGTTGCCTGTGGAGTTCGTTTGCGAAGCAAAATAAAAGAAAATAAGTAGCAGTCACCGGGGGTTGGCGTGAAGTGCTACTGAAAAATCAATTATTTTCCAAAAACAATTTTAAACGGAATTAAAATTAAAATTTTTAGCTTTAGTTTTTTCAATGCTATAAAATGTTCTGGATGTTTCGGACAGACGATGAGGAGAATAAAACATTATAAGTCAATATACAGAACAAGACCGTTTAAAATTGGTCTGGTTGCTAGATATTTATTTTTATTTGTAATTGTATTTGCATTTATTTTATCCAAAAGTATCCAATTAGTCCCGACAGTTCTTCAGTTGTAAGAAAGATTTTTCTCTTCTGAGCAACAATTTTACGATTTTCTATGAAGCCAAGACATCATGGCGATGGCTCTCAGTAACTTGATTCAAGAGGAAAACTTGTTAAGGATCTCGTCAACAGAATCCGCTTGCTGATGTTCACTTGAGATGAGATTCACCTTCACTGTCTTAGATCGTGTTTCAACGATTACTTCAGGGTCTCTGGAACTGTTGCTCATTTTCATTGGAACCCCTTTGACCCACTGCGATTCGGGTAGACTTAACCAGGAGTTTGCCCTCCACCAGTTAGTGGTATCATTTAGAAGATCATCTGCTGAACAGCCTCTTGTAAGAAGGTCCGCTGGATTGTCGCTTCCTCTGCAGTGTCTTCAGTTAGCTTGTTCAGTTAGTTCTTGAATTTCATTCACACTATTGCTGACATAAGGTTCCAATTCCTAGCGTCACCCTTTATCCAGTGTAAGGCAACGGAAGAGTCACTCCACAAGGTGTAGTTGTTTCAGATCTTGAATATTTCTTTCTGAGAGTTGATAAATCCTGCGCCGATGGCTGCTGCTAAAAGTTCAAACCGTGGAAATGTTATCTTCTTTACGGGTACAACTCTGGCTTTAGCAGTGATGAAACTAACTGCACGATTGTCTGCAGCAGGATAGCAGATGTATGCAACGCAACCATAGGCAGCTTCACTTGCGTCACAAAACACGAGTATTTCGTATTCAGAGTCTAAGTAAGGAGATTTGAAAAAATATGATCGTGAAATCGACAAGTTCAAAAGTTTTGTAATATCCATCTTTGCTCTGAACGCAGCTATCAAACCCATTGGATCGAATATATAACTTGCAGGACATCTGCGAAATGCTTCTTTTAGTGTATTTATCCATTTCTAGGGCACGAAGAACGGAAGCCAAGACGTACTTGATCGGTAACAGTGTCCCATATGATGCCTAGTACCTTAATTGCAATTAAATTATCCTTAGGTTTTCCTTCAAAGTTAGTGTTTTGCCATAAAGTAGAGAGGTCAGTGGAATTAGTCCACCATTCACGCAAGTTTATATTGGCAGAAGCAAGAATAGTTTTTCTATTCATCCTGAATTTCAATAAAAAGGTCCATAAATTAGGATTTAAATTTTGCCCAGAATGTAGTTTGTCCTTTAATGAAAGACAACCCTTTCCTTTTGAAGACATATCAAATACTGTTCTAAATCGCGTACGATTACTTTCCTTTTGTTATCTTATGACTGGATGGTGGGGTGCATAATAGATACGGCCCACTGATTCATCCTTGGTTATATCGACCTCTCCAATTTCAACCGGACCTCAATTGTTCTTCAAACACTGACTTGTAATTTTCATACAGTACTGGATCCCTGTCAATACGTGATACCAAGATAGTTAATCTCCGTTTTGAAACCTCAATATCGTCGGGTAAATCCACTTCCCCTTTGAAGGGTAAATTTACCTCGTAGCACCCATTTTCATACTTCAAATTATTTTCAAAATCCTTTAGAACCTCTACTTTACAATTTAAAAGGCTGCCCTCGCTCTCATTAGAAATAAATAAGTTATCTAATTCCCACAATTTCTTGAGTTCAAAATTGAATTTCTCATCTGAATCCCTTTCATTCAAGATTTTTGTTTTACAATCCCATTCAATCTCATTTTGTCCAATACGCAAAGATTAATAAATGACTTCAAATTATTCCTCGATCTCACGGTTCCACTTACAAAGAAACCAAATACCGTTTCAATACAGTAAAGACCCCTTTCCAATTCAATCCTATTTCCTGTTTGGAGTCTCCACATTACGTCACATCCCAATAAAATATTGATATTACTTTTCCCCTCTACCAAAGCGATCTCCTTAGCCCGGATTGAAGCATTTGCCAACATCTGCTGAATATCGTTTTTCGGAATTCCTATTTTAGCATGAGAAATTTTGTCTGTAGTATAAACATCAATTTTTGCCCAACGATTAGGATCATTAATGTGGCAAACTGAAATAGTTGCCACATCAAAGCAGTTTTTGTTGGAGCATTGCCAAATGTGCATATATTTAAATTTTCCTTACGAATAACCGCTAAATGTAACTCATTTGAAGTATCATTAGTCACAAAACTGCACGAGCTAGCCGAATCAAATAGAACAGAAACGACCTTTGATCTTGAACCACCCCGACTTGGATTACGAACCCCTACTGCACACGTGTGCAAAATGGAATTGCTTCCCTCCTTTCCTGAGTGTGCTACACTTGAAATAATTGATTCAGAATTTTGAGCATTTTCGACCTCAGCTGAATTTTTGTTTTCAAAACAATTCATTGTGAGCATAGCTGTTACACGTTTTGCACGGGGGAATTTGTTCCTTGCAATTAGAACTCAAATGAGAACCCCTTTTTAAGCATCTATACTAAGTGATTTGTGGTGGAATGGACCGGACTTTCAGAGTGGAAATGAGTACCCTAATAGAATTATACCATAATCTGTGATTTAGAAAGACACTGATGAACTCAAAAACTGGATTGATTCTGAAATTGTACCGTGTTTAACTTTAACTGCGAATTCTTTTATCAACGATTTAGTGATTTGTAGTAATAAGTATTTGAAAATAAATCGTATTATAAGTTTTCTTCTTAGGTTTTGTAGAAATTGTAGGAACAAGCCACAAGGAAGGTAGGACCATTAGATACGGAAGAGATCAAAATACCAGAAGTAACACTACTAAGAGTACTTCAACGTGAGTATTTTAAAGCTGAGTTAAAAGGTCTTCAAAAATCAGGTATGATTCCAACTGATAGTTCGATTAAGAATCTTAATCCCTTTATTGATGACTTTGGACTCCTTAGAGTAGGAAGCAGACTAAAAAATAGTAATTTAACTTATGAGAAAAAGTTTCCAATTATTCTGCCTTCTAAATATAAGTTAACACAGGCCTCGAAATAGATTTTGTAATACAGGTGCACCTAAGTTTTTAAATTAGGTGCACATGTTATATTTTAGATGCACATTAAAAGAAACGTAATATAAGATCATTGATATAGTGTAAACTACTTTATTAGTTGGGTATGTTCAGATAGGTTAGTAGTTTAGATAGTAAATAAAAATATTTAAGAATCTAAATTCTCCGGCGCACGGCTGTCGCGACAGTCGCTTCAACAGAGCCATCTGGAAAATGTTTGGATCCTCGGAAAGTTCTGGTGGCAGTGGCACAAGTAAATATTCCTCCTGTATAAACCCGTTACGACCCAGCTATTTTGCTTTCGCATAGTGTGTATTTAGGAATTTTAATTACGTTCATTTATAGCAAGAGAGGTCGATACCAATAGTTTGTTCAAGCATCAAAATAACATAAAACGTGAAAAAGACTTAGACCATTTAACGTTAGCCGCACGGCATACAACTAGCAGGAAAAAATTAGGTGCAGAATTTTATTTTCATGTGCACAGTGCACCCGGGTACTTCGAGCCCTGAGTTAACAGAATTAATTGTTACTTATTATCATCTTAAATATTTACACGCAGGTCCACAAGCATTGTTATACCATGCGAGACAGAAATTTTGGATCGTAAACGGTAGAAATCTTTGTAGGAAAATTGTACATAATTGTGTTGTTTGTTTCAAGGTAAAATCGGTAACAATAAATAAAATTATGGGTGACTTACACAAAGAGAGAGTTACTCAGGATTTTCCCTTTAATGTTACAGGAGTTGATTTCTGTGGTCCTTTTTCTATTAAATATAGAAATCAACGTAAAGGTATTTTCCATAAAATGTATGAATGTATATTCGTTTGTTTCGCAACTAAGGCAATACATCTAGAGAGTGTTTCTGATTTCACTTCTGCTTCTTTCATTGAAACTTTGAAAAGATTTATCTCGAGAAAAGGTAATCCTGCTACGCTATTCACAGATAACGCAACAAATTTTGTGGGTGCTAACTGGGCATACAGGAATGCGTACAAGACGAAGCTATGTTTCAAATGCCATCTACTGGTAGATTTTAACAATTAAGATTCACCAAAAGGAATTTATTAAAAACGAAAGTGTTGGTGGATCAGGGCGTCATTAGGGAGGAGCCTGATCCATACAACACAAAATGGTGTTTTCTACGAATATGAGCCGCAAAATGCTAAGAAATTGCTCATATACTCCCCCAAACACCATTAAAAACAAATATACGAAAAAAAATTTGAATAATAAAATTTAAATCAAACCTGCAGCAGCAGTCGGGAGACCGGCAACACAAAGCCAGAAGATCGCATTAAATGCCGCAACTCACTTAGTTCAACAAGAAGTAAGGTTAAGAAGTAAGAATGTTTACACGCGCTCCGTTCGCAATACTTCGCACATGCGCATTACAAACTTGCGCAGAGATAGAAAGAGAGCGATATTACGCGAATCATCTGCTCCTGGCAAGGATAACTATTTTATATGCGTACTCTCCACAGAGTATCCCCCCAGTGAATGAGGGATACCGAGGAACGACATACAATCATAATAGTGGATTATATACATTGAAAATATAAAAAACACAAATTTAAGAAAAATACGCACATTTTCGTTTCAATAGAATGTACTAAAAATATGTGGAGTTATGCTTTTTCTCTTTTGAAAAAAAGAAAAAGTTTAAAAAAAAATTAAAAATGAATGAGTAAACACAAATATACAATGATAATCGTTAATATGTACAAATGCAACATTAAATGTATTCAATAAGCCTTTTGGGGAAATGTACATTTCTTCCACTTCTTGTTGTGAGAGGTTGAACAGGTTCCTTGGACTCTGTAGATTTAGAAGGCAAAGATAAGTTAATGTTGCTATCGTCACGCAGAATATGAGCAGGCTTTACTCTGTCTACCGTGACAGAAATTGTTTTGCCATTCACAATAATCCGACAGTTTTTTTTCGAACGATCGAGAACAGGATGTGGTCCAGTATAAGGCTGAGACAATGGAGGTATGTGACAGTCCACACGTAAAAACACATGAGAACATGTTTCCAATGAGGGATGAATATAGATTGAATCATTGCAATGTTTTGATGTTGCAATTGGATTTAAAGTTTGCATCAAAGTACGAAGTTGATCTACGTATGATGAAAAGGCTGTTGCAGAAACTTGTTCACTTAAGAAAATGTCAGATGGTAAACGAAGTGTTGTTCCATACACAAGTTGTGCGCACGTAGCGTTAATATCGTTCTTTATTGCAGATCCCTTTCCAGCAAAACAATTGGTAGTACCTCGGTCCATTTTGTATGCTCATGGCATTTAAGAGCACTTTTGAGGTGACGATAACAACGTTCTATTAATCCATTAGATTGGGGTCTATATGCTGCGGAATGGATGTGGTTGGTTCCAAGCACTTTAGTTAGCTGTCTAAAGAGATTTGATTCGAAACTTCTGCCCTGATCTGTTGTTATTCCCGGATAGCCGAATCTGGAAATCCAACCACTTAATAGTGCTCGACAAACTGTTTCGGCATTCATGTCAGTAGTCGGGATTACTTCAGGCCAGCGAGTGAAACGATCAATTATCGTAGGGCAATAACGTTGGCCGTCAGATGATGGCAGTGGTCCAATGAAGTCCAGATGTATATGGGGAAATCGAGCATCTGGTAGAGCGAATGTACCAAGTGGAGTCTTGGTGTGACGATGGACTTTAGAACGTTGGCAAGGAATACAACATTGTACCTGCACTTTAATCCATTTGTTCATTGCTGGCCAAACATATCAAGAAGTTATCAACTTATTTGTAGCGAAGATTCCTGGATGGGAAAGTCCATGAAGTTGATTGAATATGATTTTTCGATATGATTCTGGGACAAATGGTCGAGGTTGTCCGGTGGACATGTCGTACAACAGTTCCAAATTAACGATTGGAAAATAAGTCTTTTCCAAAATTAGTGAAGTGTCGTTTTTGGTTAGAATCGCCTTTAACTCTGAATCATTCGCTTGGGCTGAAGCAAATTCTTGAAAATTTAATGGAGAAGAGATAATGTCAATTTCTATGCGAGATAACGCATCAGCGACGACGTTGTTAGTGCCTTTTGTATGGCGGACATCTGTTGAAAATTTAGAGATATAGTCCAAATGACGGAGTTGTCTTGGCGAACACTGGACTGGCTACTGCTTGAAGGCGTAAATCAAAGGCTTTGGATCGGTGAAAATGATGAAATCACGACCTTCGAGCATATGTCTGAAGCATTTGACGGATGTGTATATTGCTAATAGTTCTCTGCCATACGTGGACCAGTTCCGTTGGCTTTTGGAAAGCTTGGCAGATAGAAATGAAATAGGCTCCTAGGTATCTTTATTCAGTTGCATAAGAGTACCAACAACAGCTAAATCGCTTGCATCGACCCAGACACTCAGCTTCGATCCAGGTATCGGATGTTGCAGAAGAGTTGCACTTGCTAAGGCATTTTTAGCATCCGTAAATGATTGCTCTGCCACATCAGTCCATTGAAGTAACACATTAGGTTTGGTTACTGTAATTAGTTCAGATTTCTTTTTAGTTTTGACGCCTTCTAAGAATTTATTTAAAGGGGCTAATATATGAGCTGCTTTGGGCACAAAACGTCTGTAGAAATTAAATAATCCAAGTAAACGCCTTAATTGTGTGATAGTGGTTGGCTTTGGAAAATATTTGATGCATTCTACACATTCTGTCAGAGGCTCAATACCCGATTCGGAAACTTTAAAACCTCTAAGAAATCAATGGAGGAAACTCCAAAAACACATTTTGATGGTTTTAAAGTAAGTCCATAATGTTGTATTCGTTCAAATAAAATCTGTAGATGTTCGATGTGCTCTTCTGATGATCGAGAAGCCACTAATATGTCATCAACAAAAACATAAACGAACGGGAGGTTTCGAGTTACTTCATTGATAAATCGTTGAAAAGTAGATGCGGCGTTATATAGACCAAATTGCATACGTAAGCTTTCGTATAAACCGAAGGGTATAATAATGGCAGTTTTATGAACATCCTCTGGATTTATAGGGATTTGATGATACGCTTTAATTATATCTATGTGCGAAAAAAATTTGGTTCCATGGAGTTCAGAAGTAAAGTCTAATATGTTAGGTACTCCATAATTATCCTTAATAGTGCTGGCGTTAAGTGCTCTATAGTCCTCTACTGGTCTCCACTCAATACTGTCTTTCTTGGGAACCATATGTAAGGGGGCTCACGTAGTTGCTTTTGAAAGGACGCATGTGACCTAGATCAATCATGCTTTGAAATTCCTCCCTAGCTATACGCAAATGATCAGGTGCCAAACGACGTGGTTTGGCAATTACAGGAGGACCAGTAGTTTCAATATAATGAACTACAGAGTGCTTTATTTCTTGATCAGGACGTGGTGGTTTAGTAATTTATGGATATTTCATTAAAAGTTTGTGATAAATACTATCTCCAGATACAGTTTTAATGGAATGAAAAACGCTGGTGCATAATTTACAAGGAGAACTAATGTTGGTTTGAGAATCTATAAGTTTTCTTTTAAAAAGATCAGGTACTAAATTATAGTTATATAGTAAATCAGCACGGATTATAGGGTTGGAAACATTACCAACTAAAAATGTCCATTTATAAACACGCCGGAGACCAAGATGTAAAGATAGGGTTTGAGTAGTATGAACGTGAATAGGAGAAGTATTGGCGGCATAAAGAGTCATTTGAGGATTGTTTCGTTTTTTCAATTTAGATGAAGGAATAATAGAAACACCGGATCCGGTATCGATCAAAAAATTTACATTGGTGCGTCTGTAACGCACGAAAAGGCGACGCGAATGCACATTTACACACACGGCTGCTTTTCTCCCGTTTAGAGTAGTTTTGCTCAGAGTGAGTTACCTTCGTGTGTGTAGCACAGTTTTTTTTAGCATCAATTGCATTAACCAGAAATGGAAACTCGAAACTACCCATGAAAGCGTGCTGAAGCTGCGGACATAGCATGGTAAGCAATGTAATTTCAAAAACACAGAAATTTCCAAAAACATTATAAGTCTTAAAAAAATGAAGAAATGTTGGTGGATTAGGGCGTCATCAGGGAAGAGCCTGACCCAGACAATATAAAATAGCGTTTTCTTGAGCAGCATTAGGCTGAAAACATTGCTCATACACTCCCCCAAACACCACCAAAAAGCAAGAAAAACAAAAACAAAACACCAAAACGGAGCAGGAACATAACGAAATCAAACCCGCAGCCGAGAGGTCAACAACAACAAGCCTAAAAATTACCACCAAATGCCACCAATTACAGAATACAACATGCTAACACCATACTTCCGTTGCAACGAGTACATCAAAAAAAAAGCAGAAAATAAAAATAAAATCCCCAGCCCCTATTCAAAAAGATATTTATAAACAGTAAAATAAAATTGAAAAGCAACTCACATGGCTCTGAGGAAATTACGAAAAAGAATTATTCATGGGTTGTGTAGCTGTTGTTATTAATAAATTTAATATATTGATATTAATCCGCCACTGACTGGAGTGTGATCGTATTTGTGAATAACTAAATCTCCTCTGAGCAGAGTTTCCCTTTTTGTCCCACTTTATATGATGATAGATAATCGGGTTTTTCGAGGTATAGTAGTAAATTTCACCGCCATGCTTACAGCTATGTCCCGTTGCGTAATTAAAATTTTATTTTGTCGATAATAAAATTTTTCCGCTGCTTTTTTTTTCGCTCATAAAGCCTTTTTTAAGATTATGTTTCCATCACGCGTGCCTTAGTACGCACGCGATTGAACACTTATAAATATTTTTTAGTCATTAGAATTGATTTCATTACAAACATAACTTTAATTAAGAATTCGAATTGCTTTTTGCAAATCGTAAATTATTTCGTAAAATTTTGCGGAATTTTTTCTTAATTTAATAGTAATATTTTAATGAAATAATATTACTTTTGTTGCTGTTTTTCTACGACGGTCTAGGATCTATCTCGAAGAGAAACGCACACGACTGCTTTTGGTTTTTGGATCGAGCTTTGAACTCGCATCTCTCCGGTTGTTAATCCGAGATTCTACCAACTGGGCTACCGTGTGGCCCCTGTACCTAGGTACAAAATGGTAACAGCTGATTTGATGGTTTTATTTCGTTAATTTTCAATTCAGCGTTCAAAAATACTTTTCACTGTTTTTATTCACTCACAATGTAGTAACAGGGCAGTCAATTTGTTTATAACTTTCAATGCATTGAAGTGATTTTGGGGACATAATAAAAAAATCAGCGAATTTGGACATTGATACTTCAGTAGCAAGGTGCAGATTTAATAATTACATACTAAATATATTTAATTTAAATTCACTGTCTGATATACTATATAGTTTATTAAAATTTCTCACATCTCTACTATCTCACAATTTTAAAATGTGTTGCAAAAGATTCTTTTCTCTTTTTTCCACCTTGATGCATTACATAGTTTTACATCTCAATATTTTACTGTGTCTTCCTCCCCAAAATATGTATACATAAATATAGAATTCAAACTTTGTAAAACAGGTGTCAACAACTAAAATTCTTGATTTCAACTCGATTATGCAAATTAAAAAGTATAAGCAATACAAATTTGTAAAGAAAAATAACGTTTTTAACAAAGTGATGTCAGTTTTCAATTTTAATCGTGAGTTATAAAAATTAGTATGCGTAAATCCGTACGAAAGTAAAATATAGTTGATTCGCCATTTCCTTTTGTATCGACATGGCAATAATAAACCATATGGTTAATAAACTCGGCATTCCCTCTCAGTGAACCTCGTTAGTTGTTTGTGTTTATAAGATATTAATTTTAATTAATTAATTGTACGTAAACCACATTTATTCTTCGTTCTCAGATCAGCCATCTAGGTGGTCCAGGTGCAGCTGGTTGGTTTCTACAACGATAACACACCTGTCGAAGATTATACTCCTTTGGTATTACTGGTCATTCAGAGATTTTACGGGAAACAGCGTCAAGGATCTCTAAGTCTAGTATACTCAGCAATCACATTAGTCAAGGTGTATTCGGTGTTTGGATCCGTGGGAAAACTGAAGCGACCCCTTTTGTTACTGATGTCCAATGGCTTCCAGATTTACCTGCCTTAGACATTGTAAGCAGAAGAAAATTTTTGCTCGAAACATTTCTTGTTGACATTTGTGAGATAAACTACATACAGCTCTACACCATGGATCCCTCAAGAAAATCATCTGAGTTTTCGGAAATCTTAAAACAAAAGTTAGAAGCCCTTCAAGACGATAGGAGGGATTGTTACACTTTTCAGTTGTTTGAAGATGATCATTTTTATGCCGATAACGAACGTTGCCAATATGAAAAAAGGACGTTTTCTCAAATAAACATTCCAAGAACTAATCTGCCTAGGGAAAGAGGTAATTCTTTTAATGTAGCGTTTAGTTTACGTTATTCTTAAGGAAAGATTTTTTTTCAAATGCAATCTACATTTATAAAACTGAATCAGTTTTGTAAAGTTTAAGGGTATGTAAAAATTATGGTGTTTATCTTTTCATTCATCTGTATCATTTCATTTGAAATAACCAGCACAC
This sequence comes from Metellina segmentata, assembly GCA_947359465.1. NCBI lineage: Eukaryota > Metazoa > Arthropoda > Arachnida > Araneae > Tetragnathidae > Metellina > Metellina segmentata. The sequence goes on along the minus strand of OX375879.1, from coordinate 60,540,225 downwards.
ACATTTATGAATACAAAGTATTAGAATAAGAAAATAATTTATTATCGAATGCATTTTCATATAAAATAATCTCTGTGTTCATCATTTTACCTAATTTAGAAAATAATGACAAGTTTTCTAAACTTCAATCTGGCAGACACATCTGTAAGTTAAGTTTGTAAGGTTTCAGAATACGTAAATAATTTGGAGTGATTTGTGCAATTCATATACAGTTTAAATTGAAAAATCTATAATTACGTTGAATTTGAAATAATCTAGATACAGTTTCTGTTAAAGACGAACCCTTTATTTGGAAAATACTCTTAAGGCATGGTATCGGCTTTTTGTAGTATGATGATGTAGACTTCAAATGAATTATTTTAGGGTTTTATTGGTTTTAATTATTTATAGTTTCCTCTTTTAATACTTTAATTATTTATATTTTGAGAAGTTGTTATCAAAGCACCATTTACTATTGTACAATTTATTAACTATATTTTGCAGTAGCAAATCCGTGATATAGTGTTTTACATAATTTTACTTCACTTATATTTATCATCATATTACTAATTACTATGCAATATGATGTCAGAACGTAAACTTTCAATTGACCACAACTTTGAAAGTTTGCTAATAATTGTCCCTTTCAATAATTTCTTTCAAGTGTGTTGATATTTACAAGATGTAAACGAAATTTTCTGGGACTAATATTTTACTTCAATAAAATAAAATTTTAAAACATTTAAGGGTCATAGCTTTAAAAGTGATCTACTCTGATGAAGTAGTTACATTGTCAGCTTGAAATGCATTATTTAGAATAGCTAAAACAATAGCTCGCTATTTTCCCTTACCTGGATGAGAAAATCTTGAAAAAGTTTTTTCAGTTTAGAAAAAAAAGTTTGGCTCAATTTGACATCTCAAGAATAAGAAGGTTGAGAAAAAAGTGTTGACTCATTACGCGTGTCAAAATCATATGGATGGCAAGGTTGTTCGTAGAGATTCATAATCCACTTTAAGGAATTGGCATAAGTCTTCCTATCCATTGGAGAGCAAAAAGAGACAGTAGTGATTTATTTGTAGTTCGTAGTACTTTGTAAAGATCTTTAAAATTTAGATCCGTGTCTACTTAGCCCTCCTCGGGTAGCAAGAACTAGTAGTAAAGCGACAAATGAAATAAAGAGCACAACCCCAAACGCAAACTTCCAATCCAGTTGCAAACAAAATTATGTAAATACAATTCTTTCATGCAAAGTTCAAACAAAATGGATCCCGTCAATTTCTTGATAGAAAATAGTATATTTAATTCTAAAACGTATGCGTAGGAAATAAATAAAATGTTGTAAAAAATGTAGGAAATAAATAAAAGCAATGGTGGATTATTTGCTTAGACGAGTGTTTCTATACGATCTGTACACTGGAGTTTGTACCCCTCACGTGGAGCCATTATCTTGTAGTGATGGTGATAATACTCCATTTATAACTGTCATGCTTCTCCTACGAAGGCCAGAAGTAATGATGGGTCCTATACATAAAAGGAGTACACCTATGCGATCTGTACACTGGAAATTTTTTTTACTCTACACTCAAAATGTGCAAACGTTTAACCTAGGGGTGCGTATTTAGTCAATTAACGTCGCACTGAACAAACACAACGGGATTTGGGCGAAAATCCGCGCTTTGTAATTTTGAACCATGTTCAGATGACGAGGTAACACCGGAACAGCCACCCAACACTCCAAACTTTTATAATATGCTAACGTGAGGACATTTGAGGCAACGACATATTTAACTTCCACCAGCCCAGTGTACACAACGGTCTTTGGTTAGACCGAGTTTGAACTAGGGATGCGGCATCGATAGCAAAACATCGGTTTTTTTTAAACATCGATGTTCGAAATTAAAACATCGATGTTGATAATACATCGACCCGAAAACATCGATGTTTTTAAAATTCAGTGTATTTAAACTTTTTCCCCATTTTTTAAAACTGGTTTACCAATTATTGATGCGACATCGACAGCAAAACATCGATGTGCAAAATTAAAACATCGATGTTGATAATACATCGCCCCCCAAACCATCGATGTTTTTAAAATTCAGTGTATTTAAACTTGTTTCCCCATTTCTTAAAACTTGTTTAGCAACTAGTGATGCGACATCGGCTCCAATACATGGATGTTTTTTTTTTCTAAAACATCAATGTTTAAAAAACAACGGCAATTATGTCGCATCCCTACTTTTTAGACCCTTCATCCTTGGTCACTTTGGTCTAAAAGTATGTTCATTGTGCTGATTATGAAAATTATGCTACTTGATTATTTTTAAAATTTTTATAATGGTACTTTTTTCATTTAAAAATAAAACATCGACAACGTAAAAACATCGACAAGTATAAACATCGATGTTACCAAAACATCGATCCCAATACATCGATGTTTTTTAAAAAACATCGACATCGATGTCGCATCCCTAGTTTGAACTCGCAATCCTTCGGTTGCTAATCCGTTGCTCTTCCAACTGAGCTACCGTGACTCGATTGTGCTTTAGGAGTGACAGAGTACATCAATGCTCCCGGACACCAATGGAAATGAATTTTGAAAACATTCGTTAAAAAGCCATGTGGTTTTATTTCGGAAAAAAATAACCTTTCTAAAAAATTTATTTACGTCTCAGAGTGGGTAAATAAGTGAGTCAATTTTTGTTTGGACTTTTTCTCTAATATCTAATGTAGATATGACTTTCAACGGATCCGGAGAGGACCAGGGGGCTCAGTGGGTGTTCCCACTGCTCTAGCAACCTGCTAGTTACAGGCGGCGTATGTTGAATTCCTGTCAGGTGCAAATTATCCCAGAGTGGATTTCTCTGTTCTGTGTCACTAAACACTTTCTTTGTGTGTGTAGGTCTATTACTTGATATTGTATGCCTTGTGTCTGGCGTAGCATGGCCAAAAATGGCCCCTGTGCCATTAAACCCCAATTAACTGGTTAGGACCAGTTCTATTGCGATAAGATTCTACTTCAGGAACATCTGAGTACTCCTTTTTAGCAATTCAGACAACAAAGAAAGTTTAGCAGGGAAATTGCCCACAATTAGAACTCTCCTTTATATTTTGTTTATTTATATTCCATTTTGCCAGGTATTCCTTTTCAAGGCATAGGAGGAGCTCTGTGATGTTCTAAGCTCTCTATGTGGTACGAACTTCCAAATATCTGCTATTGAGATGGTGGATATGGTCATATTATTTTTCAGGAAATCAAATTTATTTTATCTGCCTCTAATATAAGTACATTTTGTTGTAACAGTAACGTCGTTTTAGCAAACGTAATTTGTCAGAAATTATATTAAAATAATTGTTTATTTGAAAGAGATAATTAATTGAGCCCATAATTAATGTAAGCAATAATAATTTATTACAATTAATGTATTACTCATTTGGGAATGATCAAATAATCAGCTGATACTCTTGTGTACGCCCTTAATTTTTCTATCACAGAGTAAATATATCATAATAATCTCATAGTAAATATCTCATAATGAACATTAAAACGTTTTGCACAAGGTATTTGTTCATGGAGGCAATTAAATGAAGTTATAACTTAGTACATTCTGCTGATATGAAAGTATATTAATTTCAAAAACATGTTGTTGTCAGTAACGTATAATTGATTTCACCTATAATATTGTTTTTACTCCCCCTTGTGTATCAGCTGGATTTATAATTATCTAATCCATAGGACATTAATTTAAATGCAGTTAATCGTGTGCATTAATATCCGTTTATGTTTCTTTCATTTATCCCATGAAAGTATTGAAGTTTCTAAGTTGATAGCACTTTTATTTTATCTTGGTGTGTGTGCATTGGCTTTCCTCATTGCCTCTTAGCAACTTGCAAGTCGTTGCTGGCGCAGGTTCAATTCCTCACTAGATGTATTTTCTTATTCTGTATCAGTAAAATTTTATTTCTGTGTATCCATTACTTAACTTCGCCTAAGCCGGTCCCAAGCCCGGTTGAAAAAGAAGGAGGGTGCCTAAATTGTCCTTGGCATAATCTGCCGAGATCCAGATAATCTGTGTGCAGTCTTGTCTTTTCAAGACCCCACGGATATGATGGAGAAGGCAGATAAAGGCAACCTAAGTCCAAGGTGTGGATACCGTGCCGATGAGAATGTGAAAGTCACATGGCAACCAGGGTTAAAGGTTGTCGCAAACGGTTCACCTCGTGAAGTGGCGACCCACGTTGTAATAAGCCTTACGCCTGCATAGAGGGTCCATACAGGCGGTGACCTTTACTTACCCTCAGTAATTACATGCTTTATGGATAATAAAGAAAAAAAACATGGCGGGTCAAACCGCCCCCAAAACCGTCATAAACAGTCAAAACTTGACCAAAGTGACTACATCCCTCTGGGATCTACCACTAAGGTGCGTAGCAAGACTGTGACTGGCACTCAACCACTGGTCGATTGTGGCCCTTCAGGGCCTGCGACCAGTAGAAAACTATTTGACGTATGTGGTACCTCAAGACCCGCGTCGACTAATCCCCCATCCGGAAGACAAGAAGTGGTCGAGTCCTCTATGCTTGACCTCGTACCTGGATGGGAAACAATGTCTCGTGCACAAAAATACAAGCACAGGAGACGACTTAATAAGATTCGTCATACTGAATCTGGAAAGCCTCAACAGCAGCAGAAGGAGACCCCAGCCGGTAAAAGAGGTAGGCCGGATGATGGTACCCCTTCCCCTAGTACCTCGGTACAGACGAAGCGACCAAGGACATCTGCTCCATGGTCGTACTGTCAAGTAGCCGCAGGTATGAGAATGGCCATCGTTCAGGAGGCCTTCCCAGAAGCAAGGTTGTCTCCTGCAGATGGAATGGATATTCAGAGAGACATTGATAGAACCATCGACTCAATGGATCTCGATCTAATGGCCCCTCAGTTTGTAACTGCTGGTGTACTGAACGGTGCCCTCATGCTTCACTGTACCAATGAGTATTCAGTGAAATGGCTACAGGATAACTATGATGGAGGGAGGGTCGGTGGCTTTAAAATCAGGGTGCTGAAAGCGGCTGACCTTCCCAAACCAGTGAAAATAGCCCTCAAAACTCGTGATGTCTTCACCACAGAGGGTGAGGTTCTGCTTCGACGGCTTGCCCGATCGAACCCAGGCCTCAACACTGATGAGTGGAAAATCCGTGAGAGGGTCATTGTAGGGGATCGTGCCTACACTAGGTGGATAATCGAAATGGACGAAAGATCAGCCCAGCTCTTACGAGAGTGGAATTTCGAGATATTCACAGGAGCGTTCGGGAAAGGACTCTGCAAGATCTTGTCCGATCCAAATGCTACTCGTAAACTCCCCCCTCCTGTCGCCGTGGATAAACCACTTGCAGACTCTAGTGATGTGGCTCAGCCTGCACTGGATGAAGCTGTAGCGGGACTATCTGCAGAATCTGATGAGGTGGCTTCAAAGCCTGCATCGGACGAAGCTGTGATGGAACCGCTGGCGCAGAAGGTGGGTGGTGAACCTGAGGCATTTTTTGTGAGCTCAGTAGCCATGGAGGTCATGGAACCAGTTTCTGGGGAAATGACTCCAACAATAGGTATAGGAACAGGGCCTCAAAAGCCACAGTCTCCTTCCAGTTCAGTTAGTGACTCCACTGGGTCACTATTCAAACAAATTGATGATCTTGTGCTATCTGACTCAGGATCAGAGAAAACAGCTGTGTCTTTCTCTCCAACAAGAGATGACTCAGCCTTAATCGATTAATAAACTCCTCTCTAAGGGTTAGCCTTGTTGCTATTCATAACCAAACAACATGGTTATGTCTGAACCCCTTAAGAAAATAGGCAATCCCATAAGGATTGCACAAATTAATCTACACCATAGCCAGTCTCCTTCAGCTTTACTTAGCAAGAGACTGGTAGAAGGAAAGATAGATATTGCCCTAATACAGGAACCCTGGGTCAATCATGGAAGGATCCTAGGCCTGGGCAACTGTGGGAATCTATTCTTTGATCGCTCATGCAGCAAACCGAGAGCATGTATCATTGTAAATAAAAATCTTAATGCCCTCCTTTTGGCTGATTTCCTTGATGGGGACAATGTTGCTATCAAGGTGATCAGTGAAAACGGAGATACCACATGTATCATGTCAGCGTACCTTCCATATGAAGAAGAAATTCCTCTAGCGACTTCAGCCAGAAGATTTGTCAAGCACTGCTTACGCTCTAGGATGAAGTTTATCGTGGGATGTGACGCAAATGCACACCACACCATTTGGGGCAGTTCCAACTGCAACAAAAGAGGTGAGGAACTAATAGAATTTTTCTTATCTAATGACCTTTTTATTCTCAATACAGGTAACAAACCGACATTTGTCAACAGCAACAGAAGTGAAGTCATTGACATCACTTTCTGTAATGCTAAAGCAGTTAACTGTATAAAGGACTGGCATGTGTCTGACTGTACCACACTGTCAGACCATAGACAGATCCAAATGTCTTTAACAGGTCCTGCTATGAATATTCAGCAGGATCAAAGAAATCCCAGGCATACAAAATGGGATTCCTATAGGGAGGACCTTCGCCTCCTTTTAGAGGGTAGGAGTCACAACTTTCCCTCACTGGTAGACTTGGAATTGGCTGTTGACTCTGTGCAGCAGTCCATCCTCCAGTCCTACCAGTTAAATTGTAAGGCAGTCACCACAAGCTTACCAAGGCGAGTTCCTTGGTGGAATAAAAGTCTCTGTGGTCTTAAAAAGAACTGCAGAAGACTCTTTAACAGAGCTAAAAAAACAGGTGAGTGGTCAAGATACAAAGAAGCACTCACCAACTATAACAAGGCCATAAGGAAATCTAAACAGGAGTCATGGAAAAACTTCTGTGGCCAAGTGGACAGTATGTCTAGTGCGGCTAAGCTGACTAAAGTACTGACCAAAAACAACCAGTGCCAATTAGGCTCCATTAAAAAGGACGATGGCACATTCACGGAAAACGGTAGGAGCACCCTGGTAGAAATGCTTAGAGTGCACTTCCCTGATTCCAGAATTACAAATATTAATGATGAACTGACAGTTCCACTTATTCCCCTGCTACGTAGTGGAAAGGAGGACTGGGAACTGGCTAGAAGTATAATTACTCCAAAAAGAATAGCATGGGCGATTAACTCATTCATGCCCTTCAAAACACCTGGTGTAGATGGCATTATACCTGCTCTACTCCAACATGGCAAAGACATCATTATACCACACATATGTAGGATTTATAGATCTTGCGTGGTATATGGTTATATGCCGCATGCATGGAGAACCTGCAAGGTAATTTTTATACCTAAACCAGGTAAAACATGCTACAGTGAAGCAAAAGCCTTCAGACCTATTAGTCTGACATCATTTCTTCTTAAGACATTAGAGAAATTGATCGATAGATACATTAGGGACGAGGTTCTAAAAGCCGAACCCCTATCGAGATTTCAACACGCCTACCAGCCTGGGAAATCTACAGAGACTGCTCTATATGATCTTGTTACGGTCCTTGATAGAGCAGTCAATGGAAAGGAAATTGCCTTGGCAGCCTTTTTAGATATTGAGGGAGCCTTTGATAAGGTTCCAGTAAACGTAATTATTGATGCCCTCATCAGTCGAAATGTTAATCCATTGGTTTGCGCCTGGATTAAAAACATGCTCGAGACAAGGATGGCTCAGGCCTCCTTACTGGGAGACACACTAACTGTGGGAAACTGTAAAGGCTGCCCCCAGGGTGGTGTGTTATCCCCCTTACTATGGAGCCTTGTGGTTGACGAGCTCCTTAACAGGACTCACTTCTTGGGCCTGTATTGTCTGGGTTATGCTGATGACATAACGCTGGTCATAAGAGGGAAGTTCCAAAACACGGTAACAGACCTCATGAACACTGCCCTAAAAAAGATTGAACTTTGGTGCAAAAAGGTGAACTTGTCGGTTAACCCCAACAAAACTAGTCTAGTCCTCTTCACCCGGAAAAGGTTACGAGATATGCATTTGATAAAATTCTTTGGAACACCACTTGCATACTCGGATGAGGTTAAATATCTAGGAGTAATCTTTGATAAGACCTTGACATGGAGCTCACATCTCCAGTACTGCACGAGCAAGGCCAAGAGAGTGTTTTGGGCTTGTAGACGTGCCATTGGTAATAATTGGGGTCTAACACCGAAAATGGTGCATTGGATATATACCGGGATTATTGTTCCGATGATATCCTATGGCGCCATCGCTTGGTGGAATAGAACCCGTAATGAGACAGTGAAAAAAGAACTCACTAGTCTACAAAGAATGGCTACCATTGCAATTACTAGTGCAATGCGAACCACTCCCTCACAGAGTCTAGAACTGCTTCTGGGGCTTCTACCACTGCATAAACAAGTGGAACTAGAGGCAATTTCATGCTCACAACGCCTCAAACTCATGGGACTATGGAAGTCATCTTATGAAATGCCTGCCTTCAAAAATGTCGATCCGCAGGTGAAGGAACATCCCTATCTATTAATGAGATCTGACTGGATGTTAAAGCAATTTTGCTTTAAAGCCAAATATAATATCATCTTTCCCACCAGAGAAGAATGGAGATTCGTCTCCAGGCTGATAGGAAGGGGGGATGAAATTTGGTACACAGATGGTTCAAAAACATCTCATGGCACTGGGTCAGGTGCCTTCTGTCCTAATCGAAAAATAAGGCTATCTTTTTCTTTGGGTAAGCTGGCCACTGTATATCAGGCTGAGGTTCTGGCAATCTCTGCTTGTACTTACAACTGCCTCAATAGAGGTGTAGTTAAGAGGGTTATTAAAATCTTCTCTGACAGCCAGGCAGCCCTAAAGGCTTTGCAAAGTCACTGCTTTTCCTCAAAAGCAGTGTGGGAATGTCACAATGTGCTTGAGGACCTGGCTGAGAGAAACAAGGTCTCTCTGGTTTGGGTCCCTGGTCACTGTGGCATTGAAGGCAATGAAACGGCAGACCTATTAGCAAAACATGGGTCTGAAACACCATTTATTGGACCAGAGCCTGTTTTGGGTCTGCCTCACAATGTGGTTAGAGGGACTATAAGGGATTTGCTCCTTGCCGAGTCCTACCAAACATGGCTTCAGTCTAATAATCAAAGACAAGCCAAAGAGCTCAATCAGCAGTCTCCATGGGATAGATCAAGAGAGCTGCTGAATTTCAGTAGGAAAGAAATCAGGATAGCTATTGGCCTCCTAACTGGCCACTGTACCCTGAATAGACACCTCAACATTATGGGTGTTTTAGATGACCCACTATGTAGAGGTTGTCGGATGGTAGAGGAGAGTTCTGTACACGTTCTATGTAAATGTGACCATTACTCTGCACAACGATTTGAATATCTGGGATACCATTGTATCGAACCCTGGGAACTGTCAAACATTCCAATCAGGTACATGCTGAAATTTATTTCGGCCATCGGTCTTTAGTGGATCAGTAGGGGTCTCAGTACAATAGACTATTAGTCGCAGTGCTGGCACTCTTCGGAGTCACCCCTTTACAAGTCATAAGTCATAAGTCATCCATTACTTGATGCAATTTGTCTTACATTTGACTCAGCTTGGTCAAAACGGCACCTTGCACCATAAAACTCGACAAGTTTTTTACCTGGAAATCCTTGTAGCACATTTAGCCATTCTAAATCATAAGGTAATTAGGAATCGGGAAGGAAATTTATTGTTCGTATGCTTTTTTGTATCAGTCAAATAATTCATTTTCCCTTTACAGATTCATATGTGACGACTGCAAAAGTTAGATTTTCTGTCGAGGCATCTTCCCGAATTTCGATTTAAACGAATACAAGGAAATGGAGGACCGAGGAAAATAGTTTTGCTGAAAGATCCTTATTAAAAAATAAAAGTTGTCCTTCAACAAATCAAGAGCCGTGTGGCACTGAAAGTGTTCATCATTTAGTTGAAATGCCATCACAAGATCCCAACATCAAAGAGCAAAAACAGCAAATGGAAAGAAACAGCTATCGATGCCCTATTCTATCTATGTTATGTATGTGCAGAAATTTCTTCAAGAAAGAACAAACTACTGAAGCATATTGGGTATAACCTGTAGACATGAGAGAGTGTTATTTTTGATTAAGAGCGTTAAGTGTTATTGCTAACTTACTATAACAGTTATAAATAGCAGCTAGTATAAGTATTATTTCAGTTAAATATTAACACTAATTAAATTTAACGGTTATTCTCAACTTGAAAATATTAGGTTATACTACCTTTTATTAAAAATTTTTTTTATAAATTTCACATCTTTAATCTAAAATTTTAATTTGTTTATTACATCTCAATAGCATTTATAAGTTACTGTTAATATTTTCTAAAACAGGTGTTAACTTTTTTACAATAACACTATTATTTAAATTGCTATCGAAGTAAGAGCCCATCACTAATGAATAAATAATTTTAAGCTACTTGCTGAACAAATTGACAATTCAGATATATTTTTTGTACAGAACACAATGCCTATTTTCAGAGAAATAGGACGATAATACTAATTTTATATGCAATATCGACAAATTGTATAAAAGTGTAGGTTACTATTTCTTCACTCTTTTAGTTACACATTTAGTTAAAATGTTCATTCGTAAGAATCAAAGTGTTTCCATATTATGTACTTTATATAGGAATGGTAGATTTTGAAAGAATTTCATAACCACGAAATTATTTCTTTTTACATCATTTTTAAGAATATCGTATATCTAATAGAAAAAGTAAAATTCTGTGATTTAATTTAATTTTTAAATACTATTTTTTGTTTAGTTACAATTTTTTTTAAAAACCCTATTTTTCATTTTTGAATTTATGATCTGTTATCCTTTTAATTACAGTTAAGATTACAATTCGGACATAAAAGTAAGTGTGCAATCTTGTATTCTTGCAGAAAATTTTCAAAATAGAGTATCAAAGAAATCTTTTTAAACCACACTTTTATTGTAATTGTCTTGCAACATGAGTATTTATTTTGATGATCCTTAATTTGAACAAGATTTAAAAAAATTGTTTGTTTTAAGTAATTTGGTAACTTCTAGCTATGTTATGAAATAATATTGAACGAAATACCAGCTTAAAAGAACTCTTTGGTAATGTTTCTCTTTAAGTATATGATTGTATTAGTCATTTGTATATTTTATTCGGATATTGCAATTTGTGTCTTTGTTTTTAAACATTAATTTGTTACTTAAACATTGGAAATAAATAAATTTTGTTACATAAATTGTTTTAATTATATATTATTACTTGTATTGTATTAACATTTTTCAATTTCTTGGTTAAATTTGCCTTGCCGTAAGCAGATTTTTTTATATGCAACACAAGAATGCGATTTTGTTTAAAATGCTATTATGACCTTATAAACACAAAAATTTTATACAAATGTACACAATTTATACAATGTCTAAATAAATTTATATTTATAAAATGTCTAATTAAATAAAAATTTAACAACTAGGTAATTTAGGGAGTATAATTACTTAATAACTTATTTAGTAATACTTGGTATTCTTTACAGTTATTCTTTTAAGACAGGACTGCAATTTTTCGATCTATGTTATTTTTCCTCCTAGAAAATCTCCATTTGCAAAAAAAAGGATTTCAATATGTTTTTAAACTTTCGTATCGTTTAAAAAAACATGCCATCTTCCTGATCTCTACATATTAAATACGAAGTTATTTCACTCTAACATGATATAATCTCTATTTTGAAGCATTCTTTGACAATAAGGTACGCTTACGCGTTCTTCAAATCCAATTTTTAAAATTTTCCATTCGCTGCTTTAGACTATGCAGAAAGAATAGAAATCGTCCCAAGGCTTTCTGAGTATAATATAGCTACCAGAGACGAGCTTTAGTGCGAGAATATTATGCGCTTAAAATTTCTTTCAGAAAAGACGAGCTCAACAATCTAAACTCTTACTTAGGTCACAAGAACTATTGCACTGAAGAAAATGCGAACAATTTTTTCACGCTTTACACACACGGAAAAACTGAAACGAGTGGTATATAGCGACCTATACAATGTGAGTACGGTATCAACTGCTGCTTGCCATTCAGTTTTACTAATTATCTATTGGCAGATTAAACAATGAAAAGAAAAGAAACTATATTTTAGAGTTATTATCTGTCACATGTAAAACATACCCGTGTTTTAAAACAAGAGCAGAATATTATCCGGCGATGCTTGGGATATATGTATCAGAGTAGGGATAGTTCAATTCACGTCGAACTAGAGATATTGGTGACGGTCCACTATCAATCCTGATGGGAAAGATTCGTGGACTGCACCTCTAAATCTTGAATCAGTCAGATGACGATAAACTCCAATCGTTTGTTCAAAGATGTTCAATGGTCACGTGACATAGAACGGACAATCTTTTATTGAACACGCAACCATTTCAAAATTTTTAGAAGGAATATTTAATACATAACTTCTGAAGGGTACACTTACTTAAATATTTTTACTTGAATTCATTTGTACCTATATTTTGATAAAGTTAAAAATTACAAAACGTTAAATCAAACTAAGTTATGCTTTTAAATTTAACACGAACATTGCATTTGCTGTAACAAAAATTAACTTATAAAGTTAATGTGCTCTTCGCTTTTTTGATATGCCATATTTATAGGAATGGGAACTATGAATGGGGTCATGAAAAAGCAGCCGTCTCGGCCTTGTTACTGTATGTATAATATCACACGGAATATGGTAGAAGTCATGCCTGTGGGAAAATTTAAAAGGAAAAGAGTGTAGGCCAACTCATATAATCCCAAACAGCAATCAAAAAGTATACGCTTTATTTTTAAAATTTGCTTACAGACACATCTTTATAGCATATTTCACGAGATATTCCACATACACTCATGTCCAAAATTATCTTTACGTACACAAAAAATACTTATTTTCCATGAAATAATCCTGTTATTAATTCCCTGATAAAATCCATTTTTGCAGGGAATGTGTGAAGACAAGCCTAATTAGCATTATCCAATCAAACGAGATCAAACGGTTTCTCATATGCAAATCAAAGCTTTGCTATATTCGACGGTGAATTAAGCGCTTTGTGCTGAGTAAATATCCGTGTGAATTTCTGCAATACAGCGTTTCATTGCAGTGAGTAATGACTCAAAACGGTTTTTATGGCTCCAATGTATCATTTGGAATCATCTGTGAAGTGGCGCGTTATCAGCCATTTATAAGCAGGGCGGACAATCATGGAAGCAGCAGAATGCGTGAATATTTCAGGACAGATAGTCTCTGCTCTATGGAAACAATTTCAGAACTCTGGAACTGTTGTAAGCAGGCATGGACATGGTCGTACACGAATAACAACTGCTTCTGAAGATCGATATATGGATATAACTGCCCGTCGTAACATGAAGTCTATTGCTTGGCAGTTAAGTTCAGTGATAGCATACTCCACGGAAACTGCATACAGAAGGCTTAATGAAAAAGGTCTTTATGCCAGAAAGCCAAATGATGATGGTGTAGGGAGCAGTGACGGATTAAGTCAAATGAGGGCTCGAAGCGGTAAAATTTTTGGGGCCCCTCAAACTCAAGTTAGAAGAAAAAATGTTTCAAGAAAACTCATTAAGTTAATAACAAAAAAAAAATGTAATAAAAAATTTCATATCATAACATATTAAATAAATTTATTAAAAAAATATTATTTTTATATGAATTTCGGTCTTGCTTTATTTTTGGCAAATTCGTCAATTATATGACATAAAATGAATTGACTGTGAAATTCTCTCTTATTGTAAACTCCTGTCCGACTTCTTTGTTTTCATCAAAAAACATTTTTCTCTTTTCTTGTCTGCGAGTATGTCCCTCTTCCACATTAAATGACAGCCCTGATAAATCATTTGCCTCTATTTCAACTTCTTTTAAATTAATGATAAAATTTTCTAATGACTTTAGTAGGATGGATCCTTTCAATAGTTCGCATTCCATTGATTGCAGAGATTTACTTGTAGTATTTATTATTTATAACATAGTACTCCAAATAACTGTTAATAGGGCGGTTTCATATTTGTCCATTTTCTTCAGAAGGAAAGTCGCCTCCACTATGGTAAATTTTGTTTCTTTTGAATTACAAATTTTAGTTAAAGCCTATTTTATATGAGTGAAACCAAGTTTTATAGCTAATACATCATCTACTTTTGCTGATCATTTTGCTGATCTTTGTATTATGAACTCGGTTCACTGTTTTTAAAGACGCTGTCACAACTTTCCTCGAACCCTAATGAAATACATTTTAAAACTTCGGGGCCCCTTTGGAATTTCGGGGCCCTACGCGGCCGCTTAGTCTGCTTACCGCTTAATCCGCCACTGTTAGGAAGGAATATTGATCGATGGATGAACGGCCCTTACAGGTTTTCAACAGAGAATCTGTGGCCGGCCATAGACAGAAAGGGGCAAAGCCCCCCTTTTGCTAGGACGAAAACTCCCATTTCGCCTCGATTCTCGCCAAACAGGTGGAAATCCCCAAGTTCTGCCCATACACATGAAGAAGCGAGGGTAATCGAAGATCATAAGATAACAATTTTGAGTCTCAAAGTGTACCGAAATTATTTAGAATGGTTGTGTTCGTAATATGTAAGGCGTTTAATGAAAGGAAATTTTTAAACTTAGTTTTGAAAATTCGCTAGTTTATATATTTTTTTTGTCACTTTTGAACTTTGAGTAAATTGGGGCTATAGTTAAGTCAGTGAAGAAAATAACTGAATATTTGTACAGAAATATTACCTAGTGAATGATAAATATACTATAGTTCTTTAAATGTTTGTTACTCTTTATTTTATTTAATAAATAATTACTTGCATATATTGAGTAACTGAATTTGGTTGCGTTAGCCTGTCTGTTAATTGGTAATTTTTAATTAACGTCGTACTAGAGAAACAAAATGGCTATTGACGACGGTCCGAGATCAATCCCGTAAGGGAAAGATTCGAGGACAACATCACGTAACTTAGAACCACGGTCAGTAAGTCTGTCTGTCTTCTCGTTCTATGTTTGATATTCTCTTTGTGTCAGTGTACAGGTAACGCACGAATTTTATTTCTTAAATTTTTTACAGTTTAGTGATTGCAATATAAAATTTTTCTTTGTATACTTAAATAAGTTCCATGGTAAAACATCTTATTATTTATACTTAAATCAACCAAACTTTCGAAGTTTTGGAATAGCTGGAGGATATATTGAGCTTGCAGTTACTTGGATTGTTTTACCATTGCTGCTCAAAATTCAATTCGTTTCGCAAAAAATATTTTTACGGAATTGGAATTCTAAAACTTTTGTATTTTGAGCCTTATTTATTTTGTCTGCGAAATATAACCTAATGACACGAAATTCGAAGAGAGCCACAAATAAAAACATATTGACATGTAAATTATGCGTGCGAGAGTCGTCCATGTACATTCGTCATTTTTACGAATTGAGTTGATCAATTTTACAGGAGAAAAGAACTTAAGAAAAAGAATTCATAATCATCCCTCAAAATCGTCTTTTGAAGAAATGTCTGTCCTTAGAAGAAGTACCTTAGTGTCTGCCAACGTTTTGGTCAGTTTGTACATTTAGCAGCCGGGGTGTTATATATGTAATATGTATGGGATGGATTTATTTGCATTGTATAGGCTTTATTTCCAAAGTAGGTTGTAGAAACGATAAAAATGTCGAAAAAAAGGTGTTAAAAAATTATCTTCCATACGTTTAATTGATTTTTCTACATTTGATTGATTTTTTGCATTTTTCTACGAAAAGGCAAAGTTATTATTATCTGGTGACTTTCAATCTATATTAAACCAATTCAACCCGAGTTGAGAGTGTATGTATGTATAAATATATATATATATATATATATATATATATATATATATATATATATATATATATATATATATATATATATATATATATATATATATATATATATAAATATATAGCAATACGTTTAGAAAGGTACAGGACTAAATAGCTGGGTGTAATCTTCCAGAGAAAGAAAGTCGAAACCAACCATACAATCGAGCAATATAATATAATTTTAAAAATAAAAGTAAGTTCAAAATAAATGTAAAAACCAAAAATAAATAAATTTCAAACAGTACAAATACAAATACAACAAATACAAATATTGATGACCAGCTACAGGCTCGAGCCCAACAAGGCTGGTCCTTTGTTTATGAATTCCCCAATTCCCACTGACTATCCAATTGTGTCTTAAATTCGTACACTCCCTTTGAATTAACTATATTTTCTGGCAACGCGTTTCAACTGTCTATTACCCTATTAAAGTAGTAGTTTTTCCTTAAATCCCGATTAAAATGTGTCTTATTCAATTTATACCTTTGGCCCCTTGTTCTGTTATCCCTATTGAAATTTAAGCCCTCTGTGTCCCCTTGTTTTACAAACTTGAAAAGGCTGAATCAAATCCCCCCTCCTTCTTCTTCTTTCCAGTGTATACATGTTTAGCTTACTTAAACGTTCATTATAGTCGAAATTTGCTAGCCCCTTTATTATTTTTGTAGCTCTGTGCTGAACCCTTTCAATTGATTCTATGTCCTTTCTCATATATGGAGCCCAGAATTGTACAGCATATTCTAGATGTGGTCTTACTAAACCCTTATATAATGGCAAGATTATATTCTTATCCCTTGAAGTTACAGTCTTTTTAATATACCCCAATAACCTATTAGCCTTTTTACCCGTTATATAAGGGTTTAGTAAGACCACATCTAGAATATGCTGTACAATTCTGGGCTCCATATATGAGAAAGGACATAGAATCAATTCAAAGGGTTCAGCACAGAGCTACAAAAATAATAAAGGGACTAGCAAAAATAGTAGTAAAAATATTTCAAGATGTGCTTGAAAACGGAAGCGTTGGTGGATTTACTGGTGTTTGGGGAGTGAATGAGCAATTATTTAGCGTATTGCTGCTCTTTGCGGTCTTTTTTGGTTTTTATTTTAAATTTCATTCCATTAATTTTATATTTATAAATCCAAAATGTTCGTTTCAAGAAACAAACATTTTAGATTTATAAATTTTAACAAAATAATTCATTTCTTCGTTACATCAAACATAATGTATTCTCCACTTTGTGTACAAACCTGAAGTATTTGTAGGCATCTCACAATTTAATTCTTACAAACACAAGGATTTACTTCAAAGAATCAATATTTTGCATTTTTTCACTTTTTATTCTTAACTATCAGCATCTTACAGTTATTCTAACATACCTAATTCGCACAATACATCTGATCTTTGTATAAAGCTTGGCCGGCGAGAAATAAAGCACACTTTTCAATTCGAAATTCTTAACACTCCAATCGCAAATATTCCTGAATCTTTTCAGGCAGTCCAAGACTCGGTATACCGTACGGAAACTTGTAACAATCAAACAAATTCTTACGAATGACACATCGACAGTTGTGTTGTAGAGACCTCGGTTGTGATATATCTGAAGCATCCAGGGAAACATTGTCTTTAAAAAAATTGGACACCATTTCTTTTTCTTCCTGGCGAATTGGAAATTCCTGGTTTCCATACATGGGTACGAGCAAAATATCTCTGTATTTAACCATGAAAGTGTTGAGCTCTTTTGTTGTGGGATATATATCTGGAAGGGACCTCCAGATAAGTTGGATGCATTTTGGGGCATCTTTTGGCGAGGTATCATAACCCCAGCGAAAAATCATGGCCAAGTTCACTATGTGATAAATGAGCATGTCCCTCCTTGAGTTAAAATAGCCGTGAAAAATGAGAGGTCCTGAGTAGAAGATTGAACGCCCCCTGAAAATGAGAAAGACAAAATTTATTGCAGTGTAATTGAAAACACAACCATACTCATAGTATGCAGGGAAGACTGCTGGTTTTAGAACGGATTTATACGAATGAACCGCTCAAAGGGTTGAAGCGCTCGAGATGTCTTACATCTTATGTCATGTTTTTCCTTTTTCCCAGTAGCTTATTTTGAGACCTCAAAAGAATGAATCTAAAGCACCTGAGAATGGTCTTGTTCGTCAAATATTTGAGGCATTAGATAACAGTAAGAAAATTTTAAAAACTTAGTTCTGTGAATGATCACTGTTTATTTACTCCTTCGTCACTTTTCAGTCTTGAGTGTGCAACTGAGAATATGGTTACTCTTCAGTGAAGCGGGAGAGTAAATGGTATTCATACTGTAATATTAAATAGTGAATGACTAAACTATTATGGTAATCATCTTTAAATGCCTTTTTTACGCGTTATAAGTTCAAAGATTACTACCAAAAGTATTCGATACTTTTACGGCCATATTCCAAGTCTCGAGTTAACTCGAGGATCAGTTGATTTTTTTTATGCTGTAAAACATTTAAATGTATGCGTAGAAAATAACTTAGTCTGCAGTAATCGTAGTATGATAATTATATTGTAAAAACATTCACAGACATGTATTAATCATGCAAATAAAGCATATTGTAAGAGAAAGAGACAGAGGAGACTCGATTGCTTTCGTTTGGTAATTAGGTATTTAAATTAACCTTTACGCTGCGACTCATACGGCCATTTTCACAAGTCTCGAGTTAATTCGAGGATTATTTGATAAAGGTTAGAGCTGGTAAGAGTTAACTCGAGGATTATCAAGAACGGTATTCTCAAACGGCGTGTTAAGTGATCCGGGGATTAAAATGAGACGCTCGCTGTGATTGGCTACTACCATCTCCTCACGATCACGTGGTATTGTTTATATTGGTTACGACGCCCGAATCTGCATTCATACTGATCAAGCACGTACTTCGCCATAGAATTGATTCCAAATTGTGATTCCATAAGACTCACACATCATTTTAATATGGGTTTGGGAAAAGAAACGCAAAGGTATTTAATTTCAAATTGGATTTTTATGAAAACCATAATTTTGCAAGAAAGAATTGTACAGAATGTCTTGACAGATGTATGTAATCCGATTATCTTTGCACTTGTCAGTATGGGTGTGTGTTGGTTTCGTGAAAAGTAACTTGCACTGTCAATTTTCTTTCATTCGTAATAAATCAACAGAATAATTTTTATTCTACGACGAATTTGTTCTGCCATGTTCATATTCTACCTTTCGATCTCTCCGGCTTTGTGGACGGAGGTGCCGTCAACTATCGCTTCGCCTAGCTGCTTATTTATGATTGCGCAGCTACATTTCTTTTCATTTTTCTTTTGAATTTCAATAAAATTATGTTTTAAATTTTCCATTAAAGCAGTATTATGATGTGGACATGAGCTGCTATGCAGCAGGTGCTCCGTAATGATACGTCTAATCTAGTCGTCGTAAGAATACTGTAATTTAGCATAGAATGAAATGTGTCATCCATTTTGTTTCGCTGAAAAGGTAGTACTGCGCATGCGTAACTCTTACTCGCGAGTTAACTCGCCGATATCGGAGTATCAAAATGTAACACCGAACCGGCAGTTTAAACCACGGATCAGGACTTGTGAATACGGTTTTTTCGATAACTCGCGGATTATCGTTGATACTCGAGTTAACTCGGACTTGTGAATATGTTCGTTATAATTTTAATTTATAGAAATATGAAAATAAAGAATTTACACACGTGGGTCAGAGCCCTACTTGCTGTGCCACTGGATCTGACACTGGACTCTACAAGCGGGTTTCCGTTACAAAGGAAAGTCACCAGGAGAATTAAATCATACTTGTTTCATGCGATTCACATATTTATACCCTGGAACTAGAGTTCCATATTTCAGAATCTGTGCCAAACCAAAAATTTTCTGATCAAATTACGCCACACAAAAAAGATTTGAAAAAGAAATAAAACGATTTTTTTTGTGTGATTTTATAGACAGTATGAAAGTTTTAACCTTTTAGGTTAAATTTGTTTGAATATTTTTTGTTTCTCATAGTATGGGACTCCAGAAGAAAAGTGTCCAATCACATTCTTTTTCTTGAACTTGAGGAGATACAATGCAAGACTCAAAGTCACTAAATACATTTCTCCAACTTACCAAAATTTCTGAAAATGTCATCACGCGTAAAATGTTTAATCAAAGAATGCCGTTACAAAAATATTTAAATACTTTCGTTTATCACAAGCACTTTTATATTGAACGGACGAGCCATTTTTGTCGGAAAATATTGAAATTCTAGACTCTGAAAATTTACATATTGTTTGGCAAAAGATCGCAACTTACGTCGCATTGGAGAAACACACACAACGGGCCATTGGTGACAGTTCGGGATCAAACCCAAATGGAAAGATCGCAACCCAACACCACGGGCAACGATGCAAGGTATTAATCTGGTGTACAATTTTCTACAGATTTCAAATCCGTTGAAGATATATTCAATTTAAAAATTATTTATTTAAAAAAAAAATTATATTTTTAGGTATCAAGCTAAGCTGAAATTTTGCGCAGATTTCAAATCCGTTGAAATTTTTACTCTATCTTCAACAGTCTAGGAGATAGAAAAAAGAACTAAGTGACTGCAGTTAGGATTTATCGTCTGGCTGGAAAATCATTCCTCCGCGCAAAATCAAAGCGAAAACGAAATAAATAATTATCTCCGAGTTCTCCGCAATGAAAATAACTTGGTATGCTTCCAAAGCCTGACGGCAGGGTCACGTGGGTATAATAGTCTAGATTCTGGTGTTTCTGCTCTCTCCTGTATAAACGTGTTGGAGAATAAAACTATTAAATTCATTTAAAAATTTTCTAGATTAAATTTTAAAATTCGCCGCCATCCAAAAATTGCAAAAAATTTGGACTACCTGTGTGCCAAATCTCATTGCTATAAGTGCCATAGATCGTCAGAATTTTGAGGCTGCGAAACAAACAAACACTTCCTTAGATAATAGAAGAGAAGGAAATGTTTGTCTGTCTGTTTCTTGCCGCAAAATCCTGACGCTTCTATGACACTTACAGCAATGAAGTTTGGCACACAGGTAGTCCAAATTTTTTGCAATTTTTGGATAGCGGCGAATTTTAAAATTGGCGGGTTATTGGCGAGCGTTAGCGAGTTCTCTTACGTGGCACGCGCGTAAGCTCTTACGTGGCACGCAAAAAAGACGTTATTTGTTAACGCGTTTTGGCAACATTGTATGATTGTTTGTTTACCACAAACACTCACGCATCAATTGAATTTAAAAACGTTATGGGATGAAATGTTATTGAAAAAAACTGAATTTTAGTTGAGCTGTAGAAATTAAAGAATGCGGAGGATCTTCTCATGGCCATTTTAAAACTGTTTTTTTCAGGGCTAACAATTTTAGTTCAACAAGACGCTTGCACTACAACTTTCGGCAACAAACTTAATGAAAAAGTGTGGGTGGTTCGAGTGCTGGGGAATGTTCACAAACATGATGGGTATACAATTTCCGAAGCAGCGCTCACATTTCGAGTCAAAATTTGCTCAAAATTTTCATTTGAATTTTGATTTTAGAGGTACTGTATATATATTTGCTGTAATACAGCAATTTTAGATTTGAAAATCATTTTCTTGGAATATCATATTTTGTAAACAATCCCTTCTGCTAGGACACATGTCTTCATTGATGCGAGCGAAGCGAGCACAGGTTCGCTCAGCGAAACAATGTGGATTGCGTAGTAATCCTCTGGGGGTTGGCGAGAGCGAGCGAGCAGGGGGCGGGCCCCCTAATATGTTATTTATTTAACAATTTCCTTTTTTATGTGAAAATGAGATGTTTTGTTCTTGACATTTTTTAAAACATTTTGTTTTCATTTACACTATATTTTCATGTATGAGCCGAGAATTTTTGGAAGTTTACTAAAGCTAAAGTACTTGGATCGGCTTATATACGAATCCGCTTATCTTGCAAAAGAAGTAGGCAATTTTCCGTTACTCGGGCGCATGCGATAAATATCGCAATGGGGAAGGAAGGAGACCTTCAGTTAATGTTCGTACTAGAGGTCCGGGATCAATCCAGCAGCGATCCATATGGGAATGGATCTGTGAAGCAATCCCCTACCCCCTCATTGTTGAAAGGTATAGTTCGCAAAGCGAGCTAAATATAATTGAGTAGCAATCATCGGGGGTTTACGAGCGACAGCTAGCAGGGAGCGGAGCCCCTAATAGTTAAAATAAAAAACACGTTCTCAAATAAAATAAAAATGCTCTGATAGCAAGACATACTAATCGAAAATGTTTAAAAGGACTTCCTTCGTGAAGTAGAGTTTGAAAACGAATGTATAATATCAATATCATCAAATTTTAATCTTTCGGTTAGCTCCGATTTGATAGTCAGAATTGCCACATCCTTCAGGCAATCTTCTGTAATAGTGGATTATGATATATATATATATATATATATATATATATATATATATATATATATATATATATATATATATATATATTATACATATATTAGTTATATATAATTTTTTTAAAACATAAATTGAAACTTTCATTCGCGGCAAACAATCTTGCCAAGAAAAATAGATATGTTCAGCATAGATAGAAATAATATCATAAATATGATCATAAAAAGTTAAATATCTCAGGCAATAAGAAGAGTGTTTGCGATCGAACACAACAGTTTTAATTGAAAAAACTCCCGTTTGAAAACAAACGAGCGTAATCGTGTATATAAAAGCCTTTAAACAATAATTTTACTAGCCTGAACCATGAGAGCTCTGTTCGAATGATAAAAACATCACAGTTCATATAAAGGAGAAATAATGAGAAATTGTTTGTATACTGCTATCGCAGAATCCATTATAACCGATCAAACATAAAAAAAACTAATTGTAAATCAATATGCGTGTAACATACACACACACAAACTACGTTTATAAATATATAAATTATTTAAAATCTCCTTAAGAATATCTAAATATATATCTAAAGCAGGCCTCGAAATAGATTTTTTAATACAGGTGCACGCTGTGCACCTAAGTTTTTAAATTAGTTGCAGAGGTTATATGTTAGGTGCACATTAAAAAATAGCGTAATATAAGAGTAGTAATGCAATGTAAACTACAGTATTAGTTGGTTTGTATAGGTTCGTAGTAGATAGTAAATAAAAAAATATTTTAACAAAGCGAAATTCTACGGTGCACGGCTGTCGAGACAGTCGCTTTAACAGAGCCATGTGGAAAATGTTTCTATCATCGGAAAGTTATGGTGGCAGTGACACAAGTAAACCTTCCTCCTGTATAAACCCGTTACGGCACAGCGATTTTGTTTTCGCTTAGTGTGTATTTAGGAATTTTAATTACGTTCCCTTAGAGCGAGAGATGTCAATACTAATATTTTGTTCAAACATCAAAATAACATAAAACACGTTTCCCCCTTTTTTTAAACGATAGGTGCACTGTGTGCACCTAGCTGGAAAAAATTAGGTGCACAATTTTATTTTCATGTGCACAGTGCACCTGTGCACCCGGGTATTTCGAGCCCTGATCTAAAGCATTATTTGCATTGCATACTACCCAAGATTCCGCTTTTGCACAAACTCACTTTTGAATATGGCTGTAAAAATAATTAAGTAATCTATATTTAATGCTTTTAATCGCCCGAAAATACCACAAGATATTTTAGGATTCACGAACAAACAATTCATTGCAGATAAGATAAATGAGTGAGAGCTGAAATGAAGAGGTAATCAAAAATTACTGACCATTTATTTATTGGAGGCGCTCCCAGAGTCATAACCTTTTCTATCGGAAATCCATACTTGATGAAGGTGGACACGGCTTCAAATTTGTTTTCCACACAAAAGTTATTGGCGAGCTGAGTTTGTTCATCAAAATCCATGACCGTTGATAAAACTGCACACAGATTAAATCGAGCCTTTTGTGCGTGGTACAAAAAGAATTCCAAAGGCGTTGGTCTTGAGAATAAGCAGCGTTTTAAACCACTGTTGGAGAATATTTTTAGGAAATCTATCACTACTTGTGAGTCTTCACAATGGTGCATCAAGAGTGACAGGAACCAGCCAAAGATATCCACTTTTTCGAACTCAACGTATGATTCATCCACCAACACTATGGACCGAAAGAATATCAGGGGCCTCAAATAACGACGAATTACGGCACTTTTATCTCTGGATTTAAGTACACGATTCCACACATCGAATTTTATCGAGTGAAAGCGAATTGATTGTTTTCGCTTTTCACTCGGCGATATGTCTAGATAATTTCGCGATTCGTTCATGAGGCTTGCCAGCAGCATTTTACAATCCTCATGTAAAACCCTAACTTTTACATTATGATTGAATTTATCGTCCTCGGAAAGGAGTATCCATTCCCATGTTGTGAAGGATAACCACTCGTAGTGGAGCAATGTATTTATACTGCTTGCATTTAATGTTATGAATTCCATAATAGTAGAAATGGAGTAATTAGAAAATATTAGTAGAAACAGTGTATTCAACAGCTCCTATAAGGAATAATCTGTGGAAGGGAGATCCTAAGCCGAAGGCATTCTATCCTTTCACTAGACAGTCAAACAGAAACCGTAAGGCAAGCTGCACAATGGACAGACCGAAAAGAGACACGCGATACGTACTGGATTTCAGGTTTCTAGTCCTCTGTGTATATCCAAGGTTTATAGAAGGGGAATAGGTTTGCTATTTCAGAGCGGAAACACGTTCTGAGAGCGAAAGTAATCGTGACGTAATGGCGGGGAAGTGAGACCCTGGCGCCACGACCTTTTTCTACACAACTGAATGGGATTTCGCCTTGAATTGTTAAACTCGCTGAAAACGAATCCTACCCCACAAAATGACGATTTTTGTTTCAATCAATAGCTGATAATATAAAGCATTTATACAGGGATTCTCATCACCGACATGAATACCATTTTTGAGTGAAACGCTGCTGAAAAGTATGTAAAGCAGAAATCAAACTTATTAACCACTCCCCCCTGATGCTTTATTAGCCTTGTGAATTGGACTCCCTAGTTCCCTCGTTTCGCGGTTTTACCAGGCATGCATCTGTATTAGGGATGCGACATCGACAACAAAACATCGATGTTCAAAATTAAAACATCGATGTTGATAATACATCGTTCCAAAAACATTGATGTTTTGAAACATCGATGTTTTTAAAATTCAGTGTATTTAAACTTTTCCCCCATTTCTTAAAACTGGTTTAGCAACTGGTGATGCTACATCGACTGACAAACATCGATGTTATGAAACTTTGATGTTCAAAATTAAAACGTCGATGTTGATAATACAACGCCCCAAAACCATTGATGTTTTTAAAATTCAGTGTATTTGAACTTTTCCCCCCATTTCTTAAAATTGGTTTAGAACCTAGTGATACAACATCAACAGCAAAACATCGATGATGATAATGCATCACTCTCAAACTATGGATGTTTTTAAAATTCAGTGTATTCAAACTTTTTCCCCCATTTCTTAAAACTGGTTTAGCAACTAGTGATGCGACATCGGCTCCACTACATGGAAGTTTTTTATAAAACATTGACATCGATGTTTATTAAAAAACATCGATGTTTTGAAAACATCGACATCGATGTCGCATCCCTAATCTGTATATCCTCAAGGGATTTGCTTCGTGAAAGGCAATTGTTAGCTGTTCAACAGTGTAGTATTCGTTTTCGTCATCATAAAATTTAATGTAAGTTGAAAATAAGAATCGTTGGAAAACAAATAATGGTCTTTTTATTTGATTTTATTGCTCTATTTAATAAAAAATATAGCATATTTTGTACATCATACAAACAGATTACAATTCCTATGCGCTAAGTTCTTATGTTTAATTAGCGCAGCATAAATGTAATTTAGTTGTGTTCACACATATTTGAGTATGTATTCAATTCATTGAACGCGATTAACACTCAATTAAGGACGTCCTATTTTACTTAAAAATCGATTTGCAACTCCAGATTACTGACTACGCGTGATAAGTAGTTGTCAGAACGTCTGAACCCACAGGCTTCCACTCGCTATGACCGCACACCAAAAAGACAGGCAACAGAGAATCTCTTTCCGGTCGCTTTCCTCTAGCGTCGCTTGTCGCCTGTCGTTTGTTGCGTGCAGCATTTTTCGACAAGTCGCTTACGTGTCGCGCTAAAATTGAAGTCCAGAACATGGGCAGTGTAATGAGCGACGACCCTGATTTCAACATTTTTTTTTGTTGGGGTGATAGAGAGTTTTCCTCTCATTTACAATCAGTTTCTCCCAGAACATGCGAACCGGAATGCTTTCGATAAAACTTAGCAAGATGTAGAGAAGAAAGTTGATTTTTCAGGTAAATATCATTTCAATATTCCAACTAACCTCATTGAGTTTCTTCATTAACATTAATTAGATTTCAAATTTGCTTGTTTTTCTGTTGAATTTCTCTCGCAGTAAACCTATTATATCTTTTCAGTTTCATAATGTAGAGTTGATTTATATGGTTTTGGAGTAAATACTCCTTTTTTAATATGAAATATAAATTTACTTGATTCAAGTAACCCTATTAAATTACCCTGTCTCCTATGTAAATTAATAATTTCCTTATTTGTTATACTAGCTGAAATACCCTGAGTAGCACAGGGTTTTTTAAAGAAAATTATCTGGCTCAAAGAACAATTTATTTTTATTACCTTCATCTAAATCATCATCTCACATCTGCAATAAATTTCTCCCGGACCGGCCCTGTTGACATCCCTAGTACAAGCTGAAGAGAACCACTAGTACTCTTCCCTTGACCATACGCTCTCCACTACGCACCGTCGAATTCAGCCGCGTTTCGTTGCGTTTGTTGACAGAACTTATGTTTTAATACTCATAATGTTGACTTATTGAAATTAATTGTCAACTGATGTTAATAAACTTGTTTTAAGTATGATATTTTTTTTTTAAATTATCGCGTGAGCCACTCCCATTTTTTAATTAAAAAACACATTTTTGCCATTTTGTCACCCTGTCTGTGATAACACCCGGGGCGGCCCGCACCCCCTTTCCTACGCCACTGACTGCATACAAAGCTCAAAAGTGCAGGAAAAGTTACGGAAGGACATATTTCTGATCCTATATTTTCAAACAAAAGTGTTCCATCAAATTTTGCTGTCGAGTCCAATAAACCCGACTGGCAGTCAGAAGATTAATTGAACTAGGTTATGATCACTTATTAAAAGTTGTATTCTAAAGTACCTTTTAATCTATAATAATCTAATTTTTTCTAAATTTAATATTTAGTTCATGTATTTCACGAAGTTAAAGCTTTTCGTTAACAATAAGAATTTAAAAAAACTAAAAAGCACACACACAAATACTTAATTTCAATAATTATTTATTTATGATGGACCTGAAATACTTCTGGAAACACATTAATTTTCATTCCATGGAAAATAAGTTTGAAAACCTCTTGAAAGGCAATTTAACTGTCTTTTGTATTGCATAAGAACTACTTCAACGTTCCCGAATAAATATCAATAATATAATCTTACAAAGTGTTAAAATGTTTCAAATCATTCGAATGAATTCGAAAAATAGTACGATAGGTTACTTTAAAGTTTATTTGAATGGCAAATTTCAGTGTTCTGATTTGTATTATTTTCATTTGGAAAATGAAAGTACCTGAAATATCAAATCAAAGAAATATGTGATAAAAGTATGCGATGTTTTTTATTCATATGTAGATACTAAAACTCAAAAAAATTTTTACAAAAATTATGAAATGACATTATATTTGAGAAATTATTTCACATTATTGTTTTAACAATGATCACTTATTCACAGTTCGTAAGATAAATTATTTAATTGTATAAGAAATCTCTACATTAAGAAAAGCATTGATAATTATGTGGTTTATGTGGATAAGGTACTAAATTTTCTATTGTAAAATGGGGGGGGGGAATTATATAGAATATTGTGAAAGTAATTACTCTTCACTTCCAAGCTCTTCATGAACTGGAGTCATTTCTTACCGTCAGAACGTGTGGTTTCTCACATCCAGTCTGTGTAGTTGCAGTTTGTGTACTAAAAAGTCTTTCAGAACTATTTTAAGTGCCCACCTCTGAATGTACTTCTTGAAGGATCAACATGACCCGAACGATTATAGTTATCTTTCTCTCCTATCTTACTGAAAGCATCACAGGTACCGATGTCAATGATGATTTAGTATCAAGGTGTGTCTGCTACTATAGCTTAGCACATTTTAGAATCTTGAATACACAAATGGTCTTTAACGGTCAAAGGACGGCCGTCGCCTTAGAATACGAACAAAAGGCATTTCACAGGGGCTAGTTAGGTGAAACTACCATTGAAACACGCATTCAGCCACAAAGAAAGAAAGAAAGAGCGTCATTGAGAAATGTATATCTTTTCGATTTCTCTCGTCAACGTTCTCGAATAACGAACCAATTACGAATTTCAATCCAGTAAAATTCTCCATTCAAAGATCAAAGAAGAATATCCGATCTGAAAACAAACTGAAGAAACGAACGGTCGTAGAAATCGACTCCCTATCAACAGATTCTCAACGAGCACTCCTTCGGGTGACAAGCGGGACAGTGATTTACAACGGTGTGAAAGTTTACCCCTTCTTCAAAGCAGTTAAGTGACACTTCTAATTCAAAGGAACACAAAGAAGCTACACTCCCTTCAAATGCTAGAGGCATTGCTCACAACACATACCTTCTACACCGAATCCGACCGGAGGAAGATCGGCTTGGGCATTTTTCAACAGGACGACTTTGGTCGGTTTGGGATCGAAAGAGTTTGAAAGAACCGAGGACAACACTTCGTAATTTTGAACCACGGTCAGATGCAAGGTTTATAGAAGGGGAATAGGTTTGCTCCTTCACAGCGGAAACTCGTTCTGAACGCGAAAGTGATCGTGACGTACCGGCGGGGAAGTCCAACCCTGGCGCCACGACGTTTTCTACACAACTGAATCGGATTTCGTCTTGAATTGTAAAACTCGCTGAAGACGAATCCTACACCACAAAACGACGATTTTTGTTTTAATCAATAGCTGATAATTTAATGCATTTACACACGAATGCTCATCAACCACATGAGTACCGTTTTTGAGTAAAACGTTGCTGAAAAGTGTGAAAAACTGAAATCTCCAAGTCCATTAACCACTTCCCCCTGCTGTTTTATTGGCCTTGTGAATTGGACTCCCTGGTTCCCTTGTTTCGCGGTTTTACCAGGCATCTGTATATCCTCAAGGGATTTGCTTCGTGAAAGGCGATTGTTAGCTGTTCAACAGTGTAGTATTCGTTTCAGTTATGATAAAATTAAAAAAATTTTAAAATAAGAATGGTTGGAAAACAAAGAATATTCTTTTTTTTATTTGATTTTATTGCTCAATTTAATAAAAAAATATAGCATATTTTGTGCATCATATAAATAGATTACAATTGGTATGAGCTAAGTTCTTGCGTTTAATTAGCGCAGTAATTTAGGTATGTTTACACATATTTGAGTATGTATTTAATTCATTGAACGCGATTAACCCTCAATTAAAGACACCCTATTTTAATTTAAAATAACCGGTTTGCAATCTGCAGATTACGTAGAAGATTTATTCTTTAAAAAAAATCAGGGTGTGAAACATAAGAGGACAACTAAACAAAATTGGAAATCATTAACTACAGTATTGTTTGAAAAGTGCACGACTACTGTGGAACAAAACTATATAGTATTTATGACAATTTTGTTCAATCAAACTGCAGGAAGAGTTCTTAAACCTGAAAGAAATATTCTACAAGTAACTTTAAGTTTGAAAGGGTTTATCAATTTCCACAGAATACTTAATGTGATTTAAAGGAAAGTGTTTTAATTTTTTTTAATTGATAACATTTTAATTGAAGAGAGGAATAGAAATGAAGCACAGTGTGTTTCTTTTTTTTTCTTAAGTATCGCTAAGATATATTGCGAGGAGTACTAGACTTTCGAGGGGTTTCCATTGAAGTGTGTGTGTGTGTGTGTGTGTGCGCGCGCTATTTAGTTATTGGAGTCTTGTTTAGAGATTCATAGGAAATATACGCGTCAATAATCCACAAATTAAATTTTAAAACAATCAATTAATATCAACACTATATTTCTGTATAAAATATATAAAATTGCGACTAAGCAATGGAATGCATGGAAAGTAAAATTATTTTGTTTTCTCTCATTTGAATTGGTATCAGTAAGAACTTGATCCATATATAATGTTCGAAATATATTCTTTAATAATTAGATTCATGTTAAACTATTTGTAGAAAGAATATTTTGAAAAAGAGCTTTATATAAAAAACAGCATACAACAAAAACTCCAAAATATCCCTAAAAGAATGTACTAATAGAAATAAGCAAAAAACATTTGAAAACTATTTTTAGATGAACTAGGGGGCTCCGCCCCCTGCTCGTTTACGCTCGTCAACCCCCGGGGATTGCTACGCAATCCCAATTGGTTTGCTTCGCAAACCAACACTCCTTTTACAGATGCCATTTGGTTTGCTTCGCAAACCAACATTCCTTTCGCAGAGTGAAACTATATGAATAATTCGTATTAATCTGGTTTCACTTTCCGGCGGCGGGAACTTTTTTTTAATATAGAGAGATTCGAGCATTATATATAAGTATGGATCCATGAATAGAAACTTCCAATATAGTAATTATATTGCAATAGCCAGATTTCAATGCAGTACTGTTTAGAGACATTCTGAGCACTTACCCATTTTTCTGCAGAATCTTCAATGGTTTTCAACTTTGAGGATGCTGCCCACTTTTTAGGTTTGCGTTGTTGAGCCCGTTCTGCTCGACGTATACAAGTCTTTTTATTCGAGTGCCGAATGCGAATAAATGTTCTTATTCTCACGTACAACTTGATCACTTCGATGTTTATATGCTCATACTTTTCGGTTATCAAGGAGCACATTTTTTTGACAACCCCTTTTTCTTTTGATAAGGAATTAGACCCATGAATTCCGGTATTACCTCAAATTCCGAGATTTTCTTCAGCCACTACTCAGATGAATCGCTCATCTCGATTGTAACAGTTATCCTCAAGCGTAGAAGTATGGTGGAAATTAAAATAAATAATCAAGGCTTTGTACGGCGCGGAATATTTTTTTGTAAGGTGTGGGGTAGGTTGTTAAATTTACCTCGCACTGGAAGCAACAAACAGACGGGTTATTGGCAACGGTCCGGAATCTATCGCAAAGGGAAAGATTCGAGGGCAATACTTGGCAATTTTGAACCACGGTTCGATGACGAGTTCAACACCTGAGTTGGTACCCACTCTCCTAACTTTCACACAGCGCCAAAGTTCGGAAATTTGAGGCCAAAGCAGATTTAACGTGCACCAGTCCCCACCTTCACGACGGTCTTTTAGTTGGTTGGATTTCGCAACCCTCCGTTTGCTAATCTGCGACTCTTATCAAACAAGGTTACCGCGGCCACTACAAGGTGGGCTATGATAAACAAATTTTTTCTAATGCTCTTATAACCTTCTCGTAGTTGCATGGTTACCCGTGTTACGCATTTCCAAAGAGAAGTTTGTTTTAGCATTCCGTGAACTCGTCGACACTAGATCAGTTCTTGGTTACGCAAACTCACAAAGAATTTAAAAACGTTTACTTGAATTTTCATTATTTTCAAAATGCAAGTCGATTATTTTGAAAAATCGAACAAAAATATGAAATCTCTTTATTTGTTGGATGGATTATGTTCGATGAAAGTATCGATAGTAGATTAAAGTGTATAAGAAATCACTATAGTTTTTTTCTCAGAACGTTTTGAGATTGAGCGTGTTCCAGCTATTCCAAACAAGTGGTCAAAATGACCTTCCCCAGGAGAAACGTAAAGATGTTTCCGAAATTGCACTGTTGAATGATCTACAATCCCCTTTTACTAACCCCCCTAGTAAAACCGCAAACCCAGAGAGTTCCAATCCACAAGGCCAATAAAACAGCAGGGGGGAGTGGTTAATGGTCTCTGAGATTGCTGTTTTCTTACTTTTCAGTAGCGTTTTTCTCAAAAATGGTACTCATTTCATTAATGAGCCTCCGTGTGTAAATACTTCATATTATTAGCTATTGATTAAAACAAAAATCGCCGTTGTGTGGGGTCGGATACATCTTCAGTGAGTTCAACAATTCAAGACGAAATCCGATTTAGATGTGCGGGAAATGTCGTGGCGCCAGGGTCGGACTTTCCCGCCGGTACGTCACGATACTAAGGGGAAACGCCTCTTTCTGCAACTCGCTTTTCGGGCAGAAGGCGCCCCCGTGGGTCAGATGATGAATACTGGAGCATGCTGAAAACAACAAACAAAAACACAGCTGAATGCTTAGGGGAGATACGGAACAAAATGTATGGGCAGGGGCTTTTCCCAGTAACCCTCTTTCTTTGGACAGAAATGTCAGTTCGCCTCAGGGAAGAAGAGGACAAATGACCGTCGCGACCTCCTCTTCAGAAGAGGTTGTTCACACAGTGATAAAACAAAAAGTTACAGAATGACAAAAGCAAAAAAAAGAAGAAATCCACGTGTTTGTTTCTGGTCAAATAGAAGAAAGCGGTAGAATGAAATAAAGAAAACTAAGTTGGTGGGTGGTTTATTTTATTCCGACAACTTATATAGATAGGGAGAAAGTTGATGAGAGTGATTTTCCTTCCAACTCTTAGCAGTAGCGTTTAATTTCTTACTAGGAAATGTGAATGTTTACCTCTTTCGAAATTTTCTTGATTACTTTAAAATTTCCTAATGCTCTTTTGCCGATTTAGCCTCCAACTGCGATGTAAAAATGCAAGTGTCGGACGTTAGTTAAGTTAAGTATTGTACTATACAAAAATTCATGTCAGGTTTTGAAGCTCACAGCTCTGAATTGAATCTGGCTACCACGAGAACTAATCCCGACCCCAAGTCTGGGTAGTGATGGTCTTATAGAAACAGGGCTCATTGGTTTGTAGTGGAGGCGACTCTTTTGATGACGTAGTTTTATTTTGTATTCTCAAATGTTGACGACGGAAGAAGATATTAAAAGAAGTTAACTGCTGCAGATCTTCGGTGTGACAAATAACATTATTTCCAAATATATTAACAAATTGTTACAAAGTGTTCTAATATGACAAACTAATAGGTTTCTTCAATCACCCCTGTGGGAAATGGGATAAGATCCGTTTCCTCGGCAACATACAAGGGCAGAATTTGTGTCCAGAGCAGTTCTCATGATAGACAGATAGTATAGTAAGATAGCTACTGATCATATCTTTTTACCATTATCAAGACCGTCTCTTATGGTTTTCTAACTAATCATGCAGTAAACTTGAATCGCATTAAATTTAATACAGTCGAACGATGTTTTTAAGCCTTTTTTACTAATCTGGTACCACTATAAGAAAGGATGGATTAGGACCTGTATTAGTTAACATGTATTTTAAATGATAATTTCTCACTGAACCGGGCCACGCAGAAGGTGACCTTAAGAGGTTCAAGCCCTACCATTTTTGAGTTAAAAGAGCCTTTTTGCAAAAATATCTGTATAGTGAAATTTGATTGAAATATTTCTAATTGAAAAATATCTAAACTTTGAGTCAACTTAACTTGAAGGAAATTTATTACAGCGATGAAGTCTTTTCTCTATAAGATGATACTATGTTCTTAAAATAGACACTATATAAATAAATTTTAAAATAAGTGAATGGGCTTGAATACGTTTTGAATAAAAATTAGAAATATGGAATATATTTTTTTAAATAATAATATATTTTGAATTAAGTTATCGATATTCGAATATAATGTTTCAACGAATATAATAATGAAGTTGGTTTTATTCTTAGCAAATCAGAGCTTCACGTTTAAGCTCGTGAGACGTTTTACCTATTTGTTGTCAGAGGCGATGATGTACTTTCTTGAGACCGTGGCTAATAATGGTTTTGCCGCCCTTAGTCCTAATTAAAATTTATGTATTAAAAATATACAAAGAATTATACAAACTAACTACATAAATATATTATAGGAGATAAATTATCCTAATTATACCATATTAATGTTCATTAAATAATTGCTAATCGTGTTACTAATTATCGATAACAATTAATTATACTTTAGTTTCTAATATAATTTCTTTTTGCCGATACATTACTCTTTCTGAAACGAACTTAGTTTCACGTGACTTTAAAATATGCGATTTTCATTAGAATTCATGCTGTTTTCTAAATTGAAAAAAGGAAATTTAGCATATTGTAAGTATTTGACATGCAATCGACAGATTTAATGAATTCTGTTAAAAAACACATTTACTCGTGAAGCCCAGCTCTAATTTAAAATATTCAAATGTTTTATGCATGAACAATATCACAAATCATTTGTTGCACTCGGCTACTCATTTTTTAATCAAAAGATTTAATATAGAGCATAACGTAAAAAACTGGGACCTTTAAGGAATTTTACTTAAGCCAACATTTGATTTTGTAGTTCCGTCTAGAAACGTCTAATTCTATTGTTTACTTGCAGTTGCGGTCAAAAAATTTAATATGTACTTTTTAGCACTTTAGAACGATTAAAAAATTATTTTATAATTCATTTAATTACTTGCTTTAAATAGGTTGATACCATTTATGGCTGACTGTTTTGTAATTTTATGGCGTAATGGCCATACTGCGCCACTCATAAGACAAAGAATATCAAGTAAGAGACATACCTACAGTCCCGATATGATTAATGCAAACAAAAATTATGTAACATGCTTTCCTCAGTAGCTCAGAAAAATTAGGATGATAAAAACTACTGATTTGACGTCCGTTTTGGAAGAGGTGCCATCGGGACTCAATGGATATACCTGATGTGTTAGCAAGTTGCGAGTTGTAGGCGGTGCAAGCGTAAGCGAACAGGAGGTAGAACCCTCTAGTTCTTTAAATATGTTTGTTACTCTTTACTGTATTCAATAAGTAAGTAATACTTACATTTTTTGAATAACAGAATTTGGTTGCGATAGTCTGTCTTCTTGTTCTGTGTCTGATTTTATCTTTGTATGCGTGTACAGGTATAACACAAATTTTGTTCCATAAATTTTTTGCAATCTTCTAAATTTTATACATAGTAGTTTAGTTTAGTCAATACAATGTTAAATTTTTCTTTGCTTGTATAATTAAATGAGTTCCATGCTAAAGCATCTGATTAACTATACTTAAATCAACCAATCTTTCGTTGTTTTGGAATAGCTGGAATGTATATTGACCTTGGATTGTTTTACCTAGATTGCTCATCAAAATTTAATTCGTTTTATGAAATCAATTTTTACGGAATTGAAATTCAAACTATTGTTTTTTGAGCCTTATCTTTGCGAAATATAATCTAATAACATGAAATTCGAAGAGAGCAACAAATAAAAACATATTAGCATGTAAATTATGCGTGCATGAGTCGTCCCTGTACATTCGCCATTTTCACGAATTGAGGTGATCAATTTTACAGGAGAAAAGAACTTACAGAAAAGGAATTCCTAATCATTCCTTAAAATCGTCTTTTGTAGAAGTTACATAACTGTCTGTCAATTTTTGTCAGTTTGTATATTTAGCAGGGGTGTTATATATGTAAAATGTATTGGATGGATGTATTTACATGTATATGCTTTGTTTTCAAAGTAGGTCGTAAAAACTATAAAAATGTCGAAAAGGTGTTAAAAAATTATATTACACAGTTAATTCATATGCAAGATGGCTGACAGATCGCGTCTCTGCCTTTAATAAAACTCCTTTTATTTTGGTCGGACGTGTGTAGTGGCCTTAATCTCAGTTGGAACAGTTTTGGTGGAGTGACTTAAATCGAAAATGGAATTCCCAGAATTTAAAAAATAGTAAAAATAATGTAAAATAAGTTGTTTGGAATTAAATAAGTGGCTATGAAGTGGTAATTAATGTTTAAAGAGTACTATTGCATCAGTAAACAGATTGCCGGTCGTGGGAGGTTGCGTGTTCACCCTCCCAAGTACTGACCGCGACCGGAGATGCTTAAAAATGCGCTGACTGTCCTAGCTTATTGCTGATATAAGGGGAATATTTAAAAAGGAGTTGGTTTTCGACAAGGAAAAAATAGTTCTAAGAGCGACTTTATAATGTCTCTTAAAGAAGTGTTAGATTTTAATCAGCTATCTGCATTAAGTATCGCGGTTTATAACGATTTTCTTGAAGATTTTCATCGTAGTTAGGATCTGCTGAATGGAGACATTATCGATATTGTACAAGTTTTGGTACAATTTTTTCGAAAGTTTAGCGATATGGGTTTTAAGGGACGCAATAATTTCGGTGTTTCGTGTGAACCATATTGCTTTGGCGATGGTTCGGAGCTCAATACTCTACCAATCGGATACCAATACTCTAAGGAGACCCCGTGATTATACTGAAACATGCCGTCTTTCTGTATGATAAAAGAAACCTTGGGTCATAATTTACTAATTCACCTCCCCTCAGTGCCCTTTCCATAGAAATTTATGGACGGTTTAAACAGCCCCCCTCCCCCTATAACCACAGGGTTAGTTAGTAAAATTTCTCTCACATTTATTATTTGGAGCTGCTTTTTCAAAATGCTCTTTCCACAAATAGTTTATCATGAATCTAATGATTAAAGAATATATTTCGAACATTATATATGTATCATGTTCTTACTGATACCAATTGAAATGAGAGAAATCAAAAGAATTTTACTTTCTATGCATTCCATTGCTTAGTCACAATTTTTCATGCATGGAGCTTACTTCACCACAAATGACAGAAATAAAGTTTGGATATTATTGTGATTGTTTTAAAATTTAATAAGTGGATTATTGATGCGTATATTTTCTATTAATCTTTAAACAAGACTCCAATAACTGAAGAATACAACACACACACACACGCACCCCCCCCCCACACGCACTTCAATGCAAACCCCTCGAAAGTCTAGTACTCCTCGCAATATGTCTTAGCGATTCTTAAGAAGAAAAAAAAGGAAACATCGTGCTTCATTTTTATTCCTCTCTACAGACTGTTATCAAATTTGTTCTTTCCACTAAGCCACATTAAGTATTCTGTGGAAATTGATAAACCCTTTCAAAATTAAAGTTAATTGTAGAATATTTCATTCAGGTCTAAGAACACTACCTACGCTTTGGTTGAACTAAATTGTTATTAAAATTCCAGTTTTGTTCCACAGTACTCATGCAGTTTTCAAACAATACTGTAGTTAATGATTTCCCATTTTGTATAGTTCTCCTCTTATATTTCACAAGGGATCTACATATGGTGAGTAAATGTTAACAACTACGATGACACTGATTTTTTTAAAGAATATATCTTCTACGTAATCTGCAGATTGCAAACCGGTTATTTTAAATTAAAATAAGATGTCCTTAATTGAGTGTTAAACGCGTTCAATGAATTGAATACATACTCAAATATGTGTAAACATAACTAAATTACTGCGCTAATTGAACACAAGAACTTAGCGCATAGGAATTATAATATATTTATATGATGCAAAAAAAGATGTTATATTTTTTATTAAATAAGGCAATAAAATCAAATAAAAAGATCATTATTTTTTTCCGACCATTCTTTTTTTCAAATCATATTAAATTTTATCATGACAGAAACGAATACTACACTGTTGAACAGCTAACAATCACCTTTCCCGAAGCAAATCCCTTGAGGATATACAGATGCCTTGTAAAACCGCGAAACGAGGGAACCATGGAGTCCAATTCACAAGGCCAATAAAGCAGCAGGGGGGGAGTGGTTAAAAAACTTGATTTCTGCTTTACACATTTTTCAGCAGCGTTTTACTCAAAAATAGTACTCATGTCGTTAATGAGTATCCATGTGTAAATGCTTTATATTACCAGTTACTGATTAAATGAAAAATCGTCGTTTTGTGGTGTAGGATTCATCTTCAGCGAGTTTAACAATTCAAATCGAAATCCGATTGAGTTGTGTAGATAACGTCGTGGCTGCAGGGTCTGACTTCTCTGCCGATACGTCACGATCACTTTCGCGCTCAGAACGAGTTTCCGCTGTGAAGGGGCAAACCTAATCCCCTCCAATAAACCTTGGGTGTGAAGCCACATTATCTTACAGGTGATTTGAAACGAAAAGTGGTCGTGGGAGGTCAGTCATACTGGGAGGTCCGGAGGTGAAAGGGGATGGCAAGATATATGACCTATTGGACAAAAGAGACGAAAGACTGATGAGGCGAAAATCTGAGGGGCAAGGTCTGGTGATTATAGGGATGACACGAAATATATCATTCATACTCAATAAGTCTTTGGTTGACATTCAGTGAAATCATGCTGGAAGAAAATACCTCTACGATTGGCCAGTTCTGGCCGCTTTGCTTCAATTTTTGCTTTTAATATTGCCATATAAGAACTCTTTTTTCCAAATTTTTTGACGAACATTAGCAACAATTCATAATAAACAATTCCTTCTAGTCCCACCATACAGAAAGCCGTTTACAGAGGATGATCGTCCAGAACGGGCGTCATTTCCAAGGCTGAAATTTACACGCTTAAATTTATCAAACCACCTTCGAAATGTGGTCTCAGAAACAACACTATATCCATATACATCACACATTTTACGAGCAGTCTGACTAGCATTTTTTCCTTTCTTAAAAAAACAACAACATAATATGACGAAAATGAACTTTCTGGTTCTACATTCTAGTGCACTATATTAGCACTGCAGTGAAACAAAAATTATGCCACACCACATGCTATAATTATGCAGTGCAAGCAGAAAAGGGCTACCCAATTTAAACATCTGCTTCAATCAAGGTCGCTCCTTATCAGCGGTAGCAAAATAATAACAACAAAGATAGCTTCGATTTGAAAACGCGCAGAACTTTACAGATGAGCAAATATATTAAAATCCAACATGCAAGTACTTCATTGGATCAATTGTGAAAAAGGAATTATGTTGAAGAGTACCGGATCAGCAACCGGAGGGTTGCGAATTCGAAACTCGTTCCAACAAAGACTGCCGCGTACAAGGTGCTCAATGCACGTTAAATCTGACGTGGCCTCAAATGTCCTCTCTTTGGCGTGGTGTTGATGTTTGGAGAGAAGGGTCCCAGATCAATGTTGGCGTCCTTATCTGACCGAGGTTCAAAATTACGTGCTGTTGTCCCCCGAAACATTCTCCTCGGGATTGATCCAGGACCGACGCCAATACGAGGCTCTGTGGTTTCAGTGTGCATCGTTAAAAAAATACCTACCTACCTTATGGTAATGGTAATTTTAGTAAACGCCGTACTAGAGCAATACAAGGGGCTAATGACGACGGTCCGGGATCAGTCCCTTAAAGGAAAGATATGAGGATAACACCTCGTAATTTCGAACCACGGTCAGATGACGAAGCAACACTTGAGCTGGTACTTCACTGTCCAAACTTCCACACCAACCTATCATAAGGACTTTCGGCCACGACAGATTTAAGGTGCACCAGCCGCCTCTACACCATACGTTTACAAACATCCATGCCCGGATCCGGATTCGAACCAGGAACCTTCCGATTTAGAGGCTAACACCTTAACAACTATACCGATTGGTCGGCACTTACCTTATGGTAACGTGGCAGTGGTAGCCAAGTTGGTAGAGTAGTGCATTAACAACCCGAGGGTCCAGAGTTTGAAACTCGATCCAACCAAGGAACTTCGTGTTCGTATGAGGCTGATGCATCTTAAATCTGACACGGCCTTAAAACTCCTCACGGTAAATTGGTGTGAAAGAGTACCAGTTCAGGTGTTGACCTCATCATCCGACCGTGGTTTAGATAGACCGTTGTATTACCCAGTGAAACGTAAATTCAAATACCATTGTGGCAATAATACGTGAAAGAAGGCGATAGATAAAACATTTAAATTTAGACGCACGAATTTTTTTGAACAAAATGTTGAATGTCAGACATTAATTTTAATTTAGGGACGCGTACTGGTGACATACTCGAGCGTGGATCGTATTTGTGATAAACTAAATCTCCTCTAATGGTAGAGTTTCCCTTTTTGTTCTGTTTTATCTGATGGTAGATATTTGGATTTTTCGAGGTATAGTAGTAAAATTCACCGCCATGCTTACAGCCGCGCCCCGTCGTGTAATTAAAATTTATTATGTCGATAATACAATTTTTCCGCTGCTTCTTTTCGCTCATAAAGCCTTTTTTAACATTATGTTTCCATCCCGCGTGCCTTAGTACGCACGCGATTGACTACTTACATATATTTTTTAGACGTTTAAGTAATTTAAATTGTTCGCATTAGAAACATAACTCTAATTCTGAATATTCGAAATACTTATAATAAAACGTTTTTTCCTCTTCGTAAGTTTTTGCGGCATTTTTTCTTAATTTAAGAGTAATATTTTAATGTAATTATATTACTTTTTTTTTACTGTTTTTCTAGGACGGTAAGAGATCTATCTCGAAGAGAAACGCACACGACTGCTTTTGGTTTTTGGATCGAGCTTTGAACTCGCATCTCTCTGGTTGCTAATCCGAGATTCTACCAACTGGGCTACCGTGTGGCCCGTGTACCTAGGTACGAAAAGATAACAATTGATTTAATGGTTTTATTTTGTAAAATTTCAATACAGCGTACAAAAATACTTTCCACTGTTTTGATTCACACAAAAATATTAACAGGACATTCAACTTATTTATAACTTTCAATGCATTGAAGTAATTTTTTAGACATAACCAAAATTCATCGAATTTGGACGTTGACCCTTTTGTAGCAAGGTACAGATTTAATAATTATATAATATTTAGAGATTACATTAGTTAAATTAATAATTTAATAATTCATAATAAATCAATTTAATTTAAATTTTTGGCCTGATATACTATACACACACAGTTATTTAAAATTTATCATACCTTTACTATCGCATATTTTTTAAATGAATTATATTATGATTCGTTTTTCTTTTTTTCACCTTGATTGATTACATAGTTTTAAATTCAAACCATTTTACTGTGTGTTCCTCAAAATACATACATGGGAACTGTCTTTGAAATGTTTAGATGGAAGTAATGTAAAGAAATCAAACAGGCAGTTTCATTAGGAACAATTAAATGTGGTTTATTCCTAAAATCCTCTAAGCTTTTAAGTAGACTTCCAGATGACTAAATACGTATAAATTCTTGGTTTAAACTCCTTTAAGTAAATGTAAAAGTATAAGCAATAAAAATGAAACGACATTAATGGAAAAGGTTGCATAAGATATTATTTTATTAATTTTAAACTTTTTTTTAAGTATTTTTTTTGTAAAGAAAACTAACGTATTTAAAAAGGCGCAATTTTAATCGTGAGTTAAAAAAAATAAGTTTGCGTAAACCCGAACGAAAGGAAAATATATTTGATTCCATTTTTGTAAGTATCAACTTCGCAATAATAAACTGTGGTTAACAAACTCGGCATTGCCTCTCAGTAAATCTTGTTAGAAGTTGTTTATGTTTAAAATTAAATTTAACTAATTAATTATACGTAAACCACATTTATTATTATTTTTCAGATCAGCCACCAAGGTGGTCCAGGTGCAGCTGGTTGGTTTCTACAGCGATGCCACACATGTTGAAGCTTATATTCTTTTGAGTTGAATGAGTATTCCTTTGGCATTGGTCATTCAGAGATCCTACGGGAAACAGTGTTAAGGATCTCTTAAGTCTAGTATACTCATAAATCACATTAGTCAAGGTGTATTCGCAGGGACGAGACAACGATTTGAATAGAGGGGGGGGGGCAAGCATAGGCGTAACTAGGGTTGTCGAACGAGTGGGGGGTTGGTTATCCCGAAAAGTATGGCCTGTACCCCAATAAAAAGATGAAAGAATAAATTAATTATATTAATATCTATCAATTATTAATAATAAATTATCTTCATATGATTACTATAGATAAATGATTAATTAATTATTTTACTAAATATTCATTAATTAACACTGGATTTTTAAAAAATCCAAATTTTTTCCTTGTACAGAACTTACTAAATGACTTTATGGTGAATTTTAAAACTTACAATACATTTAAATTAGAAATTAAAACGTCGATTTTTTCGTAAAATTTTTTATTTTTCTGAACTTCTAAGATTTATATTTGATTTGCTTGAAGAACATCGGTAAAAATAAACTTGATTCTGACTCTGCCCCGTATGAGTGCTCATAATTTTTTTAAACAGTGTCTATATTTAAAAATTTGATTTCAAAGAAGCACAGTAGGCAATATTTTTTAAACCAATGGAATAAAATAAACATTAATTTGAAAAAGTTAAAAACTGATGACAATAATTAAAATATAATATGTATTTGAAAATTTGGTTATAGAAAAGCACAGTTGACAAAAATAAAAAGTGTCATTTTTATAGGAATATTTTTTGCTGACTTTTTACTCTGCAGACAGAATGCATCCCAGAACTCGTGTTCGATAGTTATCATAGCCAATCTACTTAGTCTATGTTGAGTTATTGTGGATCTGAAATAATTTTTGATGATTTTTAATTTCGAAAAACTTTTTTCACCACTTGCAACTTTCTTAGGCAAAGTTAATAAAATTCTAAATGCAATATTAATATAAATGTGATAGATAATAATAAACCTGCAAAAAAATATCTTGAAAATTCCCCGTTTTTTCAAAAATGGGGAAATGAGTAAATTTTCTATCAATTAAATTTTAAGGCTCATTTGTCGGACGAAAGTTTGAAATATAATGGTTCATGTAGGCAAATTTATTAGATGTATTATTGCTGACTACAA
This sequence comes from Metellina segmentata, assembly GCA_947359465.1. Classification (NCBI taxonomy): domain Eukaryota; kingdom Metazoa; phylum Arthropoda; class Arachnida; order Araneae; family Tetragnathidae; genus Metellina; species Metellina segmentata. Next base: position 60,497,518 of record OX375879.1, on the reverse strand, counting down.
CTTGGAATAGGTATTTTTTGTTAGAAACCCATTTTTAAATAATTGTGTATCACTATTGTTTTAAGTTTAAAATATTTAAGAATCTCTCTAAATTAAAAAAAAGTTGCCGCTGTCGCAGGATTGTAAACAGGGTTTTTACGCTAGTTTCTTAGACGGTTTCTAGAAAAATTACGGATCAGAAAATTACGAAATTAACATGGTTTGTTGTTCATCGTATTCCTTGGACAATTTTGAAGATTTTTTTTCTGATGGGGCTATTAGTTTAGGGTTTATTAAGTGTCAAAATTGAAAAAGCGAAATTTCTAACGCGAGTGAGCAAAAGACGTAGAAATTTTCAGTCTTCGGTCGTGATTTTTTTAGAGTACCTCTAAACGTGAATTTGTGCAGCTCTTCGAGTTTTTTGATACTTCAATTTGGTTCCTGATAAAATTTATTTGAAATTCGGGAAAAAGCGGGACATTTTCGTTACTTTGTTATAACTGTCATATCTATATCTTATTACTATTAGTCTTTAAATTTGAATTCATCGCAGTATACCTTAAAATGTACTCTTTCTGTTACTGTACAATTATTTTTCAAATTAGTTCATAAATATATTTGATGCTATCAAAAGTTGGTTAAACAAATTTCGTATTTTTTAGAACACTTAGCGATTGCGTTCATTCTTATTCACGGAAATTAAGGTTAAATTTTCTGATTAATGTGTTTGCCAGATGCCCTTGAAACTCGCTGTAACGTCATGCTCGTTTTTTCGCTCGATTCTCAAGACTGTTTGCCGATTGAATACAGATCAGAATATTACTAGATTAACATGGTTTATTCAAAATCGTACAGGGAAGAAGATGGAGATGGTATTTTACTGTTGTGGCTATTAGTTTAGGGTGTATTAAGTGTTAAAGTAAAAAGAAACGAAATATCATTTACGACAGGAGTGTTGGTTTGCGAAGCAAACCAAATGGGATTATGTAGCAATCACCGGGAGTTGACGAGCGTTAGCGAGCAGGGGTTGAGCACTCGCTGTGACGTCATGGACCGGAAAGACCGTTCTTAACAATGCAGTTCTGACGTTTCCATCCCTTAATTAATTCACAAATTTAAACGTTCACTTTCAAAACCTTAAGCTCGGAACCTCACTCGTCAAGGAAGTCCGTAAGACTAAATAATCAATCAGGCAAAAATTCAGAACAGTTCACTTGCAGGCAGTTAGGCGTCTTAAGAGGGGGGCGAAATATGGCTTTAGCCTCTTCTCCTCAGTGTCAGGAGGGGCCAAATACACTCTCCCCCCCACTTCCCCCTGGTGGCACGCGCCTGTTTATTCGAGTTTGGAGAAGTGGGAAAACTGAAGCCACCCCATTGGTTACTGATATCCAATGACTTCCAGATTTAACTGGCTTCGACATTGCAAGCAGAACATTCACAAACCAAGAATCATTCAAGCTTCGGTTCCCCAGGGATCAAAGCTAGGTCCATATCTGTTCAATCTCTACATGAATGACATTCCACAACAATACAACACTCAAATCGCCATGTACGCAGATGACACAGCTATACTAGCTCAAAATCAAAATCCAAAATATCTCCAATCTTATCTACAGAAACACATCACCACACTCGAAACATGGTTGTTCAACCGGAAAATCCAACTCAATGTGGACAAAACAATTGCCATAATTTTCTCTAAACAGAGAAAAACTCCGAAATTACTAGAAATAAATGGAACACAAATCCCATGGGCTCAGGAAGCAAAGTACCTAGGTATTATCCGAGATAAAAAACTCACTTTCAATCAGAATACACAACACTTAATTCAAAAATTCCGAGAAGTCAAAGGAAAACTTTACCACCTAATTGCTCGGAATTCGACAATGTCGTTAGATAATAAGTTACTTGTTTACTTGAGTTATCTCAGACCAGTTATCACATACGCAAGCCAAATTTGGGCTCGACATCCAACCAAAACATCAAATCACTAGTAACCCTGCAAAATACTACGCTCCGGTCTATCATCAATGCGAGATGGTTCCAAAGAAATTCGGATATCAGACATGATCTCCAAATCATTTCCCTCAAAACCCACATTGCTAAAATCTCGAAGAAATTCTTCAATAACATTCCAAACATCGAAAACCATTCTTTGCAGCAAATCCCCACTTACGATGAAAAACTACCTAAAAACCGGAAGAAACCGCGCTACGCCACCCAACTTGAAAACGAAACTTAACCCTCTCCTTACAGGGCACAACGGAATCATTCTCAGAACTGAAATATTCACCAGTTAAATACAGGTCTTTCCTTTTCTTCTCTTTCATAACATGACAACATGGAGCAATCCGCCAGGCGACGTCCCAAACTAGGGTCACAAAAGCTAAGCACCACCGGTCGAGGTCACTACTTGGGAGGGTGACCGACTGAGTACCCATGACCGAAACAGTGTCAGCTCCGACAATACTTTTGTCAAAATTCACAGTTAATTCTTAAAATTACAAGAATTTAATTCTTGTCATTCTGTTTTTATTTTTATCATCCTGGGCATTTCATTTTATGTAAAGTCTTTCCACCAAATTCAGCTCTACCGGAGATTAAGGCCGCTACGCGGCCATGCACTCCGCGCTACGCGCGTCCCACCAGCAGCAGAACATTCTTGCTCGGAACATTTCTAGACGACGTTTGTAGGACTAACAACACACAGCAACACCATGGATCCCGCAAGAAATTCATCTGAGTTTTCGGTGTTAGAAGCCCTTCAAGATGTTAGGAGAAATTCTAACTCAATTCAGTTATTTCAAGATGACCATTTTTCTGCTGATAAATAAAGATTGCTGCCAATTTCAAAAGAGGACGTTTTCTCAAGTTAACAATCCAAGACCTAAATTTCCTAGGAAAAGAGGTAATTATCTTTTTCTGTAGAGTTTAATTTATCTTATACTTTAGAAAGTATTTTTTTTAAATGAAATCTACTTTTGTAAAACTGAATCCGTTTTGTCAAGTTTAGGGTATGTAAATAATATGGTGTTTATCTTTTCATTCATATGTATAATTTAATTTGAAATTACCAGCACACACATTAAAATTTATTAGAATACGTAAATAATTTATTATCAAATGCATTTCTATTTAAAATAATATCTACATGTTCATGTTAAAGAATTTGTCTTAATTTTACCTGATTTAGGAAATAATGACATGTTTAAAAAACTTCAATCTGCAGACGCATTTGTAAGTTAGTATTGTTAGGTTTTAGAATACGCATATTATTTGGGGTTGTCCGTGCAATTGATATGCAGTTTAATTTGAAAAATCCATAATATTTATCATCATATTACTGTGCAATATGATGTCAGAACGTAAACTTTCAATTCAACAGAACTTTGAATGTGTGCTAATAAAAAAAAATTGCCCCTTAATATAAATTCTTTCAAGCGTGTTGATATTTACATGAGTAGGTCAAAATTTCCTCCCTAAACTGCTATTTTGCTACAATAAAATAAAATTTTAAAACATTTAATGGTCATAGCTTTACAAATGATCTACAATGAAGAATTAGTTACATTGTCAGCTTGAAATGCATTATTTAGAATAGCTAAAACAATATCTCGCAATTTTTCTCTTACCTGGATTAGAAAGTCTTTAAAAAGATTTTTCAGTTTGGAAGGAAAAGTTTGGTTAAATTTGACACCTCGAGAATCAGAAGTTTGCGAAAAAAGTGTTGCCTTAATACGCGTGTAAAATTACTATGGATGGCAAGAATGTTCATATAGGTTCGTAATTCACTTTAAAGCATTGGTACAAGTATTCTTATCCACTGAGTAGCAAAAAGAGACAATAGTGATTTATTTGTAATTCGTAGTGCTTTGTAAAGATTTTTCAAATTTAGATCCGTGTCTACTTAGCCTTCCTCGGGTAGCAAGGACTAGTATTAAAGCGACAAATGAAATTAAGAGCACAATCCCAAACGTTAACTTACACCCCTCCAGTTGCAAATAAAATTAAGTAAATTCAATTATTTCTTGCAGTGTTCAAACAAAATGATCCCGCTAATTTCTTGATAGAAAATATGTGTATTTAATTCTTAAACGTATGCATGGAAAATAAACAAAATGTTTTAAGAGTATCAACTCTGAAGGGATCAGCTTTCAAAGTTTTCGCTGTTGGAGATATTTCAATGCCAAGAAAACCTGTTTAAATAGCTAGAAAAGGCTGAATTTTCTCCGTCATTTCTGAACTTTAAAATCCTTCCCTTCGTTCTTCAGTCATAATACCAAAGAAAAACGACTCCCAGCCGTTGAACAGTTCAGTTGTTGGCACACATTGAAAACTATTCCCTCACCTTGAGCTATTTATTTTGTCCTGATGGTACCCGATTCATGACTGTCATGCTTCCCCAGCTTTGCATAAGCAATGATGGATTATTTGCTTAGAGGAGTGCTTCTCTCTATACAATCTGTACACTGGAGTTTGTACCCCTCCCTGGAGCAATTATCTTGTCCTGATGATGATAGTACTCTATTGATGACTGTCATGCTTCTTTTAAGGAAGCCAGAAGTAATGATGAGTCCTATGCATAAGAGGAGTGCATCTATACGATCTGTACACTGGAAATTTGTTTTCACTCCACACTCCAGATTTGCAATGGTTTAGCCAGGTTGTACGTAGGTAGTCAATTAAAGTCGCACTGGAGATATACAACGGACTATTAGCGACAATCCGGGATCAATCTCTATAGTAAAAGATTCAAGGACAGCGCTTTGTAATTCAGAACATCGGAGAAGGCACCCAACACTCCAAACTTCAATAACATGCTAACGTGAGGACATTTGAGGCAACGATAGATTTAACTTGCACCAGCTCCGCGTACGCAACGGTCTTTGGATGAACCGTGTTTTGAACTCGTAATCCTTCGGTTGATAATCCGTTGCTCTTACAATGGGGCTAGCGTGGCTCGATTGTGCTTTAGGAATGACAGGGTAAGTTAAGGGGTTAGTAACCTTTTAAATTTCCAAAAAAAAATCACAAAAAATTATTATGATCTAATTTTAATGCTCTGTTTCTTGGCAACGTTTTAAAACAAACAACCTGGTGTAAAATTTCACTCTAGAACGGAAGTTATGGTTAAAAGAGTGAAGCCCTTGATCAAACATTTAGCTCCAGATGGTTTGTTACATTTTGTACTTCGTCGATATCAGCGATCATAAAAATGTATTTTGACTACGCTCCATATTGCTAAAGCCATCTCCAAGTACATTGTTTTATTAATTTTATTTTTTATCTGGAAACAATGTACTTTGACTACTACTTTGACTACAACTTTAAGTTTCATTTGTTTCATTCCTTTACTGCGAAAAAATTTCACAAGCGAATTGTTTTTAAACGACGATATCTCAATACTGTGATTTTACCACTTGCGCGCAAGATTTCTCTGGGATGGTTGGTTAGAATTACATGAAATTTTAATTGATTATGTAAACTATATATATGTTTAAAATGACCAACTTTTTTATCTATGCTGTTGAAAGTTTTTGAAAAAAGGTTAACTTTGTGTTGAAAAAAAAATTCAGTTTTTTTGTATAAAATTTTTTTTTAATAATTTAAAAAAAAAAATACAAGAGTTCGTTATTGTAATTATACTATATATTTTTAAGTGTATAAAAAAATTCAGCTCAGAATAATAATTATTTTGCCCAGAATACTGCGCGCAATGCACCATATAATATTCTAACAACAAAAACAATGCATTTCATTTTGGTCCAATTTACAATATTGTTAAGGGGTAGAAATTTTTTAAAAATAGTTTACAAAAGATAAAGGTAGTTAAAATCTGCATACAAAATTTCATTTATGTAAATAATTTATTCATGGAGATATTAAGATTCGAAACGTAGTGATTTTTTTTTGCATATTTTGTGACATTTAAAATGTACCTAACCCCTTAATGCTCCCGGACGGCAATGGGGCTGAATTTCGGAAATATTAGTTAAAGCCATTTCTTATTTGTGGAAAATATATGGTTTCTAAAAAATGGCTATGTGTAGTTTACGTCTCAGAGAGGGTAAATTAATGAGCAACCTGCTATTATAGTTACAGACGGCGAGTGTTCGAATTCTTATCAGATACAAATTCTCCGGGGGTGTATTTCTCTCTCTTGTGTCAATAAACACTTTCATTGCATGTGTAGGTCTAGTACTTGATATTGTATGTCTTGTGCCTGGTACAGCATGACCAAATGTAGTCCCTGTGCCATGAAAACCCATTCAACTAGTTAGGACCAAGGCTATCGCGATACGATCTTATTTCAGGGACATCTGAGTAAGTCCTTTTTAGCAATACAGACAACGAAGAAAGTTTAGCAGGGTAAATGCCCACAATTGGAACTCTCCCTTACATTTTGTTTATTTATATTCCAGTTAGCCCTTGATTACTTATCAAGGCCTAGGAGGTGCTCTATGGTTTACAAAGTTCTCTTTGTAGGAAGAACATACAAATATATTTTATCTGCTATTTTATCTAATAAATACATTTTACTTTCTAGTTATACAAATATTCTTAGTGGGTTGTTGGTTGCAGTAGTTTAAAAATTCTATACAAAGTTACTATGCAACAGTAATAATAGTATATTGCAAATTACTATCGGATCTAAATTGTATTTGAAATTAGTCCAAACCATTAAAAGCACTAGGTAAAAGTATCGTCCTCTTGTTTTCATGTTGTCATGTTTTTATGTTGTAAAGTCGTTTTAGCAAACGTAGTTTGTCAGAAATTATATTAAAATAATTGTATGTTTGAAAGATTTTTTTTATCGAACCCATAATTAATTTCAGAAATAATAAGCTATTAAAATCAATGTATTATTCATTTGGGAATGATCAAAGAATCAGTTGATACTCTTGTGTACGCCCTTAATTTTTGTATCACAGATCAAATATTTTTTCTATTTCATAATAAACATTAAAACGTTTTGCATAAGGTATATGTTCATGGAGGCAATTCAATGAAGTTATGATTTAGGTAATTTATGATTAGCTATGATTTAACATATTAGTACATTATGTTATTATCAAAGCACGTTAATTTTAAAAAACATGTTGTTATCGGTAACATATAATTAAATTCCCCCATAAAATTATTTTGAATTCCCCTTGTGTATCAGCTGGAATTACAAGTATTTTATCCATGGGACATTAACAATTAATTAACTTGTGTATTAATTATCGTTAATGTTTCTTTCATTTATCCCATGATAGTACTGAAGTTTCTAGTTTAATAGTTCTTAGCTTTAGGTTGATAGACCTTGGGGGAGGGGTGCTTTGGCTTTCCTCATTGCCTCTTACAACTTGCGAGTCGTTGCTGACGTAGTTTCAATTCCTCTGGATGTATTTCCTTATTCTTTATCAGTAAAACTTTATTTGTGTGTGTGACCATCGTTTGATGCAATTTGTCTTACATTTGACTCAGCTTGGCCAAAACGGAACCTTGCATCATAAAACTCGACAAGTTTTTTACCTGGAAATCCTTGTAGCACATTTAGCCATTCTAAATCATAGCGTAATTAGGAATCGGGAAGGAAATTTATTGTTCGTATGCTTTTTTGTATTAGTCAAGTAATTAATTTTCCCTTTACAGTTTCAAATGTGACGACTGCAAAAAAAAAGATTTTCAGTCGAGGCATGTTCCCGAGCTTTGATTCTAAAAGTATATACAAGGAAAGGGAAGATCGAGAAATATTGTCCTACCAAAAGAAGCTGTTGTCCTTCAACATATCATGAGCAGTGTGGCCCCAACAGATGTCCTCGTTTTGTTAAAATGCCATCACAACATCACGTCACCAAAGAGCAGAAACAGCAAATGGAAATAAACAGTTATACATGGCCTATTCAATTTATGTTAAATATGTGCAGAAATTTCTTTACTTCTTTTCTTTTCTTTCAAGAAAAAACAAGCCACTGAAGCCAATTGCAAATAACTTATCGGCATGAGAGTTTTTTATTTTGATCAGAGTGTTAAGTGTTATTGCTAACTTACTATAACAGTTTTAACTTACTATATAAGTTTTGTTTCAGTTACCTATTAACACTAAGTTAACAACTAAATTTAACGGTTTTTCTCAACTTTTAGACACTAAGGGTTGTTTTTAACATGTAACTGTTCAAATTTCCATAAAAGTAATCATGAAAATATTTGGTTATACTACTTTTTATTTTTATATTTTTTTTTTATAAATTTCAAATTTGTAATGTAAAATTTTAATTTGTTTATTATATCTCAATGGCTTTTATAAGTTAGTGTTAATATTTTCTAAAACAGGTGTTAACTTTTTTACAATAACACTATTATTTAAATTGCTATCGAAGTAAGAGCCCATCACTAATAAATAGATAATTTTAAGCTACTTGCTGAACAAATCGACAGTATAGATAAATTTTTTTGTACAAAAAACTATGCCAATACATTCAGAGAAATAGGACGATAAAACTAATTTTACATGCAATATCGACAGCTTATACAAAAGTGTAGGTTACTATTTCTTCTTTCTTTTTGTTACAAATTTAGGTAAAATGTTCATTTGTACGCGTAAAAGTTTTTCCATATTATGTACTTTACATAGGAATGGTAGATTTTGAAACAATTTCATATCTACGAAATTATTTATTTTTACATCATTTTTAAGTATATCGTATAGCTAATAAATGAAGTAAAATTCTGTAATTTAATTTGATTTTTAAATAGTATTTTTTGTTTAAATCCAAATTTTTATTTAAACTTATTTCTCGTTTTTGAATTTATGCTCTGTTGTCATTTTAATTGCAGTTAAGATTATTATTCGTGCATAAAAAAATAAGTATTTAATCTTGTATTCTGGTAGAAAATTTTCAAAATAGAGTATCACAGGGAAAGTTAAATCACACTTTTAATGTAATTGTCTTGCAACGAGATTATTTATTTTGACTGTCTTTAATTTGAATTAAAAAAATGGTTTATTTTAAGTAATTTGGTAACTTCTAGCAATATCTTAAAATAATATTGAACGAAATCCCAGCTTTAAAGAACTCTTTGATCATGTTTCTCTTTAAGTATATGATTGTATTAGTCATTTGTATATTTTATTCGGATATTGTGCAGTTTGTGTCTTTGTTTTGAAACATTAATTTGTTACTTAAACATTAGAAATAAATAAATTTTGTTACACAAGGAGTTGTTCTAATCATGCATTATTACTTGTATTGTATTAAAATTTTTCAGTTGATTGGTTAAATTTACCTTGCTGTAAGCTGATGTATATTGTATGAACACGATGCGATTTTGTTTAAAATTTGATTATGACCTTACATACAGAAATTTTTTTAACAACTGTGCATTTTAGCGTAAGTGAATAGAACTCTTTTCTCTCATTATTATTCTTGTTCAAGCATATTTCTAGAATATTTTAGTATACTAAATCTCACTCATATTACAAATAATAATAGTGATGATGGTACTGATCCCTTTGGACTATGAATAATTGAGACCAAGTCCAAAAGAGACCACGTTTCTCAAGTTGCACAGAGATCAACTGCTAATATAGGAGCTATCCACAGACGCTTATACATTCTAAAATATGGTGAGGAATTGATGGGGAGATTGTTGAATAACAATTGCTGTAAAAAATGTCTTGCATCTTGTGTGCCTCTTCTAAGTTTTGCCAGAGCAGTCTGGTGCATTCATAACCCTCCTGGTGGTTGTGTTCAACGAGGTATCTGGTCATTTGCAAACCTGACTAGATCATGACAGACGAGATATTTCGTTCTTAGAACAAAACTGAAGAGATCTTGATTTGGTCATTATAAAGAAATCGGCAGTATCTTGATGCCGAGGTACCTCGTCACATTAGCAAATTGGTCAGATCTTCGTGACCAAGATATCTCGTTGAAACTACTTGGCGAGTGAAATTCAATGACAATCCATGGTTATTTGCAGTGTTAGCAACAATCTATATATATAAAATTCAAATATCCCTCACTGACTGACTGACTGACTCATCACTGTATCTCAAGAACTACAAGTCCTAGGAAGCTGAAATTTTGCAGGGTGTTTCTTCTTATACCGTAGGGGTGCACTAAGAAAGGATTTTGAAAAATTCGAATCCTTAGAAGCCTAAAATTGACCTAAGGCCGAAGCCAAAAGCAATTTGAAATCGACATAGAAATAACATTGAGTATAAAACGATTGCTATACGCATCTCAGATTGTTTTACCAGTGTTGATCGAAAAACAATTTTCTTAAAACAAATTAAATTATAATGTTCATATTTGAACTGAATTTTTACTTCTTGCCATGATAAAAATAATATTTACAAATATTTGATTAATGAAGAAGGAATATTTAAAAAATTTAAATTCATATTTACTTAAATTTTATAATGGAGCACGAAATGCCTAAACGATAAACTCATTGATCATAAAAGCGTAATTTTGATACTCGGTATCTGGCAGTCTCAGAATTATTTTTTAATTTGATTTATAATTCTTTTTGCGGTATTTGAGTTGAAAACGAGATGATTGCGATCATATTTGAGGATTCCCAAGTATTATAAATATGAGTTCTTTTTTGCTTATAATTCATTGTCTTCATCAATATCGTTCAAGTTTTTTGTAGAATTGTTTTACTTCAGAATATTTTCTGGAAGTCGAAATTCAACACGCTAGAACAGATATTTTTTTCAGAATTCTGCCTTTTTTAAGGATTTGAATTTTGTTTCTGTTTGCATTATGTGTTCCGTTATATTACCTATACCAGAAATATTATTTAGGAGTTGGATTTCATTTATTTATTTCCTGCAAAATATCACTAGACATGGGTACTTTCGTGGTGGATATGTATATTTCCATCAACTTTCTTTAAATTTTTGGTTAAATTCGTAATAGTGTGTAGATTAAAAAAAAATAAAATTTACGAATCGAAAAATTTTTAAGTGTGTAATTTGTTATTTTAAAATGACATGAAAAATTTCAAAAATAACTTTAAAACAAGATGGGTTACGTTAAATTAAAACTGGTAGTCATACTTTGTAGTTCAAAATATATTTCAATATTTTGATATAACTTTTCATTGAAAGACGATTAAAATAAATTAAATTTCATTTGTTTTTCGTGTTTCATGGGTGTTGATTTAGATTAGCCACAAGAGGTCTGATATACATTGCTAACTAATGTGGCAAGAAGATTATGCATTTATTTACTATGATAATGTAGCTCTCTTAGAGCTACAAGACAAAGAGATGAAAACAAGCAATATCTCCAAGTAATAATATTTATTACTGCATGCAAAGAACGAACATATTGACTACAACAGAACTGCTGCTCAACTGCTTTTTTTAAATCAGAATTATAAGCAGAACAACAATCTTTCGTTTGCAAGAATTTATATTCTTTTTAATTGGTATTGCCAGGTTTTGATGTAGAGCCTTTAAGAAAAGAAAGATTATACTCAGCATTCATAGATGCTTCTAAGTTATATTGACCGCTACATCACTCCCTTCCCAGTAACTAAGTTACGATGAAGAGAGGAGCAGGAATAAGATCAATTTACAGTTATATACAAATTATTAAAGTATCTAAAGAAAATCTTATTTTACAATAATCCAAAATCCTTTTTTAAAACATCTTGAAATATAACAATATATGTATATACAATATATGATATGGATAAAAGAAATAATAATATATAGTTAAAGTTAACAATAATTTGTACATTCAGTCTCTAAAACGAACAGGTCGTTGAATCTTTCTTCCAACATGGGAAAATTTTTGTTCTAGAGGTTTATCTTTGGTAACGTCCGGTGTATCCGCTTGCACAGGTACTGGTGGTTCTGGATGCTTTTCATCGGTGGCCAAAATGTAAGCAGGTTTAAGCCGGTCAATAGAAATGTTAACTTCTTTACCTTTTATACAGACTAGGAAGTATTTCTCAGTTTTCAGAATCACTTTGAAGGGTCCTTCATATGGAGGCTCAAATGGCTTCTTGACTCTGTCTGTTCTGATGAACACATGGGAACACGTTTTGAGATCCTTATGTATAAATGCTTTGAATTTATTTCTGTGCCTTGTAGTTTTAGGTTTGAAAGACTGCATCTGCTCTTGTAATTTGTGCAGAAACGTCTCTGGCGTCGTAGAAATAGTCGGATCATCAAAAAATTCTCCAGGGAGTTTTATGGTTTTTCCATAAACCATTTGTGAGATTGAATGTTCAGAATCCTCTTTTATAGCTGCTCTGAGGCCCAAAAGTATAGTTGGAATAGATTCTGTCCATCGAAGAGTATTGTGTGACCGTATAGCTGCTTTCAGTGTCCTATGAAGTCTTTCGATTTTGCCATTACACTGTGGATGATATGCAGTTGTATGTTTAAGTTTCATTCCACAAATAGCTGCCAAGGTTCTAAAAAGTTCGGATGTAAATTGCAAACCTCGGTCTGTGATGACTTCGTAAGGTACTCCAAATCGGGTTATCCAACCTTCGTAAAATGATCTTGCCACGGTTTCGGAGGTTATATCACGTAAAGGGATAACCTCCATCCAACTAGTAAAGCGATCTATGCAAGTTAAACAGTAAACAAAGTCATTAGATGGTGAGTAAGGTCCAATGATATCAATATGAACTGTGCTGAATCGTTCATCCGGTTCTTTGTAGGTTCCTAATGGTGAGTTAGTGTGCCTCGTAATTTTGTTTTTCTGGCAACCGATGCATGTTTGCGACCATTTTCTTACGTCTTTCCGAATGTTTGTCCAAATAAATCTTGATGTCATTTGTTTCACTGTTGCTTTGATACCTGGATGGGCTAAACCATGGATTTTATCAAACATTATCCTTCTAAATATTAGAGGTAAAAAGGGTCTAATGGTTGAAGTTGAGGTATCACACCAGAGAAGTTTTCCTGACGGAAGTGGATATTGCTTAAAAGCGAATAAAGTATTATTGCGTAATTTGTTAAGCTCTTCACAGTCAATTTGTTTATCTGCAATTGCATCATAATCTAACCCGATTACGGATTCTATCCTAGACATCGAGTCTGCAACAACGTTTTCATGTCCACTGATGTGGCGTATTTCTGTTGAATACTGCGATATATATTGAAGATGTCTCAGTTGTCTAGGCGAAGCCTTTTCGTTTTTCTGATTAAAAGCAAATATAATTGGCTTATGATCGGTGTATATAATAAAATTCTGTCCTTCTAACATATGTTTAAATTGCTTAATTGAGAGGTAGATTCCTAAAAGTTCCCTATCGTATGTGCTGTACCGTGTTTGTGTTTCGTTAAGTTTTTTTGAAAAAAAGGCGATCGGTTTCCAATTTCCTTCTTCAAACTGCTGCAAAACAGATCCTACAGCGAAATCTGAGGCATCTGTAAATAAAGCTAAAGGCAAATCAGGATTAGGAAATGTTAATAATGCGGCATTCGCTAAATCTTGTTTGCATTTTTCAAACATTTCTTTAGTTTCTTCGGTCCACGGAACTTTTCTCGCGTCTTTTTTTCTTGCTCCACGTAAATAATCGTTTAGTGGTGCATGAGTATTAGCAGCGTCTTTTAAGTAACGACGATAAAAGTTAATCATGCCGAGAAAAGTGCGCAATTCATGAATTGTTTCAGGCAATTTATAATCTAATATTGATTGAACTTTAGCAGGAAGTGGGCGTGAACCTTCTGGTGTAATTAAATACCCTAAAAATTCCAATTTCTTAACTCCTAACTCTGATTTAGAAATATTTATTCTTAAACCATATTTTTCCAAGCGATTAAAAACTAATTTCAAATTATCTTTATGTTCATCTATAGTTGAAGAGGCTATCAAAATATCATCTAAATAAGGAAATACGAAACTCAATCCACAGAAAACTTCATTAATAAAGCGTTGAAATGTGGAAGGCGCGTTTCGTAAACCAAAACTCATAACATTAAATTCATAAAGTCCGAAGGGTGTAATAATCGCAGTTTTTTGCTTATCTTCTTCAGCAATCGGTATTTGAAAATACGCTTTAAATAAATCAATTTTTGAGAAAATCTTCTTACCTTTTAAAATATGCTGGAAATCTTCAATTCTCGGTATCGGATAACGATCAGGAATAGTTTGTGCATTTAACCTTCTATAATCACCACACGGCCGTAATGTACCATCTTTTTTATGCACTAAATGCAGTGGACTAGCCCATGGCGATTTTGAAGGTCGAATTATGTTATTGTCTAGCATATATTTAAATTCCCGTTTCGCAATTTCTAATCTTTTGGTATCTAACTGTCGAGCTCTCGAATATACTGGCTGACCTTCAGTGGCAATATAATGTTTGACATTGTGCGGAGTATTATTTATCAACAGATTAGGTTGCATCAAATTTGGGTACAAGGAAATGATATCAGAAAAATTAGAAGAGTGATTCATAACACTTAAATTATTTTCTGCCTCTATAGATGAAATTTCACCAGTTACAAAAAGGTTAGTTAGTCCATCAATAAGGCGTTTTTTGTTAATATCTACCAACAATTTGAACTTATTTAAGAAGTCGGCTCCAAGTATTCCTTTATCCACTTTTGCTATAATGAAAGGCCACTGGAAATCACGGCGAAGTCCCAAATTGAGTGTCAAAATTTTATGTCCGAAAGTTTGAATTTCGGAACCATTAGCTGCATAAAGTTTAAAAGAATTACATACTTTATGTTTTTCTGAAGCTGGAATGATTGATACATCCGCTCCACTATCAACTAGAAAGCGCAAGCCGGTGTTCTTGTCCTTCACAAATAAACGGTAATTGCGGCAATCTTGAATATCATCATCAGCAGAGCTCGCCGTTCCTTCTACTGCTGACTTATGTTTTCCGACGACTTCCAACTGCAAGGACCTTTGCATTTGTTTGGATAACAATTAGCTCCGAATTTGAAATGGTAATAGCAGTATTTGCCTTCTGGGTAGAATCGCTGTTTCGATCGACTTCTATTTCGCCTCATATTTGGAACACGAATGTCAGTTCTAGATTGTCTGTCAATGTTCAGAGCAGAGATTTGTTGTTCTAAAGAAGAAATTTTTTCGAGGATTTTGGTTGTTTCCGAGTTATTGGGAGTTGCAGAAAAAAGTTCCGTTTTCGGATTCATTTCCAAAATTTTATCAGCCATAACTGAAAGATTATCAAGGCTTTCTACGCTCACCAACAAAATGTTCTGAATGGATTCTGGTAATTTTTCGAGCCATAACGTGCGTAAAACCTTCTCGGAGATGTTCATTCCGCCAAGCGATTTCATTTTACGTAGTAATTGACTAGGCTTTACATCACCTAGTGAAATTCCAGTAAGTAGACGCTTGATACTTTTTTCTTCGCTTTCTTGAAAAATATTTAAAAGTCTTTCCTTTGCTGCAGAATACTTGTCACTTCGACCACTTCGGATTATGTCCCAGATGTTTTCAACCACTTTAGGTTCCATCTGTGCAACCAGGTAATTGAATTTCGTTTCCTCTGTCACAATATTCGCGATAGAAAACTGGGCTTCCACTTGATAAAACCAAATTTCAGGTTTTTCTTCCCAAAATGGAGGAATTTTGATGCTTACGCGATTTGTTTCCAGGTTCAAATCAGTTTTGTCAACTTTTTTTTCCATGCTTCCTTTTTGGGCGGGATCAGTATCAACCATTTTTGCTCGTTCTCCTGATTCAGAAAATATTGTTATTCCGGGTCACCAGTTTGTAGCTCTCTTAGAGCTACAAGACAAAGAGATGAAAACAAGCAATATCTCCAAGTAATAATATTTATTACTGCATGCAAAGAACGAACATATTGACTACAACAGAACTGCTGCTCAACTGCTTTTTTTAAATCAGAATTATAAGCAGAACAACAATCTTTCGTTTGCAAGAATTTATATTCTTTTTAATTGGTATTGCCAGGTTTTGATGTAGAGCCTTTAAGAAAAGAAAGATTATACTCAGCATTCATAGATGCTTCTAAGTTATATTGACCGCTACAATAATATGAGTGAGTGCGAACTCTCCGTGGATTTAATTTTATAACGCGCTCAACTATTACTAGTGTATTTGCAAACATTGTTGCATTTTGATATATTTGTTATGCAGCGCACATGACGATACTGTGAATGTATTTTTAATCAGGAAAACTGTAACCATTATATATCATTTAAAAAATAAGAATTCCGTCTACGCACAAAAAAGTCACCTGCGCATGTTTGTCTTATACTTTATACTTTAAACAAAGAATCGCATTACATCGAAACTAGTGTTCTGTCTTTATTTCGTCCACTGATGATAGCTCTTGGGGAACAAGGTGAGTCAACCTTTAATCTTTGTAGTCACCTAATTCGTATAAATTCAATGCTCTAAATCTCATATCCGTAACTCTGTATACTTAAACTTTCATTTGGTCCGTCGAGCCGGAGTTCCGCCGTGGAATTATGGCACCTAAAAATGCGAAAACTACGCAGAATTTTGAAATTCTGTGTAAAGAAATTGACAGAATTGGGGAGAAGATCCAACGATGTCAAATAACTGAGCAAAGTATGGTACAGGCGCTAAAAACTAAAGTCAATTCATTCGATACTCGGCTATCCAATTCATTTTCGGAGTTGTCTTCGAAGGACACAGATGATTATTTGGATACGTATCTTAATTATCAGGACATACTTCTAAATTTATCCGTTGATTTGGAAAATAAAACTGTCAATGATAAACATGAACAAGTCTCAACAGTGGGAAGTGGCAATAATGTTCAAAATTCAGCTAATAAGTCTAAAACAAAACTGCCTAAATTGGAACTTCCACATTTTTCCGGTGAACTGGAACAGTGGATTACCTTTAGGGAGTTATTTCAAACCTCTGTTCTCGACAACACCGAGTTGTCGGACATCGAGAAATTACAATACCTGTTTGCATCTACACGTGGCAATGCTGCAAAATTAATTCGCGGATTTCAAATGCAATCAGGGAATTTGAGGCATTGCTGGGAGATATTATGCGATAGGTATGAAGACAAAATTCAATTGGCATTTGTCCACATAAATAAAATTTTTGGCATGAAAATTAACAAAGCCAATAACACTAAAGCTTTGTTGGATGTTTTAGACAATTGCAACGAAGCAGTTCGAAATCTGCAAACCATAGGGTTAAAATCAGATTCTTTGAGTGAGTTAATCATCATTTCTCACATCTTAACGAAAATCGATGACGCAGTTAAACAGCGATGGCATTTGACCTTGAGGAAGGACATTTATCCCGATCTCGAATCGTTCCGAACCTTTTTGGAGTGTGAAGCTCGTTCTGTTTCTTCTTTTTCTGCGTTGCCTAGCGGGGGGAGTGAAAGGCCAGGGAGAAACGCTAATGTAAACAGGTTCGGGGGGAGTAAAAAACCGGAAAGGAGCAGTTCGTTTGCTAGACCTCTAGTAGCGAGTGCGGTCGCTGTAAATTGGAAAGCTTGCGTTCTTTGTGGGGACAATAACATCCATCCTCTTTATAAGTGTACATGTTTCAATCGCATGTCCGTAACTGATCGGTGGAAAGTTGTAGAAACGAATAAACTCTGTGCAAATTGCCTGCGTGGGCACACTGATCCCTGTCGGATAAAAAGTGGGTGTAAAAATTGTTCTTCGAATGAACATCATACCTTATTGCACATTTATAGAGTAGGAAATTCTGAAGTAAACAACGCGATTGCCCCTCCGGAACATCCATCATCATCCATTTCTACAACTCTCCAATGCCAATCACATATACAAACAAGTAATGTTTTATTATCCACCGCACAAATAAAAATAAAATCAAAAACTGGGGAATTTTTGCAATTTAATGCTTTAATTGATGTAGCTAGCCAAAATTCTCTCTTGACTCGTGAATGTGCGGAGCGCTTACAAGTACCCTTGCGGGAAACTACACATCGCTTAATGGGAATTAATGGGGTCACGGCGGAAACATCGTTGCACATCGCCAACGTTGTTTTTTCTCCTCACTTCTCGTCAGATTCTTTTCACATTGAAGTATTAGTAGTAAGCAAAGTGACTCCACCTCTCCCTAACTTCTATATTCAGAAACGTAAATGGACACATTTATATGGACTCATACTAGCCGATCCAGACTATACAAGTCAAAAACCGATAGATATTCTTCTGGGAGCAGACATTTTCCCTCTGCTACTAAACGGCTCTCCAATTGTTGGACAAAGTGGTTCACCAGTTGCTATTCCTACAAAATTAGGACATTTACTCACCGGAAAAATAAACTCTGCCGTACACTCGAACATTTCTATCGGCTGTCTTTCTGTTAATGCCAGTATTGATAGCACACTGCAAAAATTCTGGCAAATTGAATCGATTCCGTGTGAAGAACTGGTAAATAATGAAGAAATTCAGTGTGAAGATCTTACACAAATTCATTACAACGAAATAGTGAGGGAAGATACATAGTAAAACTCCCTTTTCGTAATGACAGAGACTTAGGTGAAAGTCGATCGAAAGCTCTCAACCGTTTTCTTTCATTAGAGAATAAACTTGCTAAAAAGCCAGATTTAAAACTCGAATATAGTGAGTTCATGAATGAATATCTAGCCCTAGGGCATATGTCACCTCTACCTCCTTCCACCTTGGAGATAGATCAGAACCACTATTATCTTCCTCACCATTGTGTTGAAAATCTTCATTCAACCACAACTGCTCTTCGCGTTGTTTTTGATGGGTCGAGTAAAACATCCAATGGGCATGCAATCAACGACCTTCTACTGAAAGGTCGTAAATTACAAACCGAAATATTTGACAATTTAATTCACTTTAGAAGTTATAAAGTTGCAGTGTCTGCAGACATATGTAAAATGTACCGTCAAATCCTCATTGCGGAAGAAGACCGCGCGTTCCAAAGAATATTTTGGAGACAAAACCCGTCCGATCCATTGATTACCTACGAACTAAACACTATAACTTATGGAATGTCTTCTTCGCCTTTCCTAGCACTTCGTACGTTGCAACAATTGTGCAAAGACGAACAAGACAACTTTCCGAACGCCTCTAAAATTGCTGAAAATCATTTCTACGTTGATGATCTTTTAGCAGGTGCAGACACCGTAGAAGCCGCAAAATCCTTAATCGATGAAATGCTACGTTTCATGAATGCAGGATGTTTACCTCTTCGGAAATGGTCATCTAGTCATGAAGAGGTACTAAGCGAATTGCCTTATTCGTTAAAAGCCAAAAGCCTTAACCAATCGTTCAGTGATGCTGAAGAGTCTTCACAAAAAATCTTGGGACTCGTTTGGAATCTTCCAACCGATTCGCTGCAAGTTCGGACTGTGGAAGAGCCAACCGTCTCCACCAAACGTGAACTGTTATCGGTCATAGCGCGTAGTTTTGATCCTCTGGGACTAATGGCACCTGCCATATTGCTTCTGAAGATTATGCTTCAGGACTTGTGGAAGTCAAAATTGGCTTGGGACGATCCCGTTCCACCAGACATTCTAGAACGGTGGAATAAATTCCAAGCAGAAATGCATCACTTTAAACAAATTAAAGTTCCTCGCTACATACATACGTCAGAGGATTGTATTCTTGAACTTCATGGCTTTTGCGACGCTTCCTTTAAAGCTTATGCTTCAGTAGTTTATTTAAAGGTCATTTCTGAGTCGACACATGTATCCTTACTCACAGCAAAAACAAGAGTTGCGCCTGTTAAACCAGTAACTCTACCCCGGCTGGAGCTTCAGGGTTGTTTACTGCTAGCCGAACTAATTTCAGCAATTCTAAAAGTAATCCCAGTTCCAAACCCACAAATATTCCTTTGGTGCGACTCAACAATCGCATTGAGTTGGATCACAAACACTCCGTCTTCAGGAAATCAGTTTGTACAACATCGAGTGGGAAAAATACTTTCCCTGACGTCAGTAACTTCTTGGAACCACATTCCTGGCAAAGAAAACCCAGCAGACTGTGCTAGTCGAGGACTTTATTCTTCACAGTTGTTGGCTCATTTAGAGTGGTTCACTGGTCCAAACTGGATTGTTGTCAACAATAAATACGGAGCTCTCACTTCTTTTGAACTCTCTACTTCTTCAGTACTTATTCGTGACGAGAATAAGGATTTGGTTCCACAAACAGTTAAAGAATCACCTCCAATCTCTCATGCTATCTTGAAGTATTCTTCATACACAACATTATTACGTGTCACAGCCTGGATCTTACGTTTCATTCACAACCTCAAATCTAGAAATAAGCTTAAAGGTACTCTTCAAACTTCTGAACTGACCGGTGCACGAACGGCTATTCTAAAAATTGTATAGCAAGAAGAATTCGCTTCCGACCTTAAGCTTATAGCAAAAAATAAACCTCTCCCTAAATCCAGCAAACTACTGTCTTTAAATGTCTTTCTTGACGAAGTAGGACTTCTTCGCGTTGGAGGACGTTTATCACATCATCAGACATTAGCATTCGATCATAAATTTCCTATTCTACTTCCTAAGAGACACCCAATTACTGCCTTAGTGATTCGACATTTCCATCTTACAAGTCTTCATTCGGGACCCGAACTTGTCTTATCGTTGATCCGTCAAATCTTCTGGATTCCGGATGGCAAATCCACAGTACGCAGTGTAGTGCGCAGTTGCATCACATGCTTTAAATCATTGGCCAGGCCAGTATACCAAAAGATGGGTGATTTACCTATTGCAAGAATCATGCAGTCACGCCCCTTTGACAAAGTTGGAATTGATTTCGCTGGTCCAATTAGTACAAAATGCCAGCACCAGCGAAAAGCGACAACATTCAAGACATACATTTGCCTTTTCATATGTATGTGTACCCGTGCCGTACATCTGGAAGCCGTCTCCAGTCTCTCTACTGACTCGTTCTTGGCTGCATTGAGACGATTCGTCGCACGTCGAGGATTTCCCTCGGAAATATTCTCAGACAATGGTACTAATTTCCGCGGTGCGTCTGCCTATCTAAAAGCACTTTTTAAACTCACAAAAGAGCAATCCGTCCAGAACTTCTCATCGGAAAGAAACATTCATTGGCATTTTATTCCACCCTATGCCCCTAACCAAGGTGGGTTATGGGAAGCTTCAATTAAACTTGCTAAGCGGCATCTCACAAAAACTTGTCAAGGCACACTTCTCAATTTCGAGGAATTCTCTACAGTGTTATGTCAAATAGAGGCTTGCATAAACTCAAGGCCTCTGGTACCTTTATCCTCGGCAACTAGTGATCTTCGTGCACTTACCCCTGGACACTTCCTAATCGGAGTTCCCCTTCTGGAACTTCCAGAAAACACTGACAGTTCTACAAACACTAATCGAAAAATTCTAAGTCTCTCTTGCAGATGGAGACTCTTATTGCAGGTTAAGGAATCCTTCTGGCGCCGCTGGACACGAGACCTCCTGCATACACTCCAGCCTCGTCAAAAGTGGAATTCAACGAAACAACCTCTGCAAATTGGAGACATGGTTCTTCTTCAAGAGGCAAATTCTGCTCCTTGTTCCTGGACTCTTGGTCGCGTAACCAACATCTTCCCGGGCAAAGATCAGATCACCAGGGTAGCCAGCGTGCGGACCAGGGATGGAGAAAAGCTTCGTGCTCAGAATCGACTGGTGGTCCTTCCTCTCCCCTCATGCCGGCCCTCGCAGGATGTTGATTTAGATTAGCCACAAGAGGTCTGATATACATTGCTAACTAATGTGGCAAGAAGATTATGCATTTATTTACTATGATAATATGAGTGAGTGCGAACTCTTCGTGGATTTAATTTTATAACGCGCTCAACTATTACTAGTGTATTTGCAAACATTGTTGCATTTTGATATATTTGTTATGCAGCGCACATGACGATACTGTGAATGTATTTTTAATCAGGAAAACTGTAACCATTATATCATTTAAAAAATAAGAATTCCGTCTACGCACAAAAAAGTCGCCTGCGCATGTTTGTCTTATACTTTATACTTTAAACAAAGAATCGCATTACATCGAAACTAGTGTTCTGTCTTTATTTCGTCCACTGATGATAGCTCTTGGGGAACAAGGTGAGTCAACCTTTAATCTTTGTAGTCACCTAATTCGTATAAATTCAATGCTCTAAATCTCATATCCGTAACTCTGTATACTTAAACTTTCAATGGGTGTTATTGAAAGTTGTACGCAATAGTCAAGTAACTACATATATCACTCTAAATAGATACGTGCTTTCCATTTAGAAACCAAATTTCTGATCTTAAAAAAAGTATCATAAGGGTTCAATTTAAAACTGTATGTGCGTTGGAGAAAAGGGAATTTGTAACAAGACTTTGTTTATCTTGGAATACTATCACATTAAGTAATTTAAAAAAAATCGAAATTTTATGTCTCAAGAGGCAGAAAGTCGAGGTTGCTTACTCTTTATTGAAGCTGTTCTTACGCAACTTAGATGCATGTGAATCGTTCGTTGAAAGTGATTTTCTTTTTGTAAAAGCGCTGTAAAATCAACCTTGTGTTTATTAAAAGATTGTTATCGATTGGGTTTAATTTGTCTACTCTGATGACATGTAATATAAACAAAAGCTCTGTTATTCCACATGCCAATGAATGGAATTTTCTGGAAAAAGTGCCGTTTGCTTTAAATTAAATTAGTCCCGAATGCTGTAACAATTTAATTTACCATCTTCTCATATTGATGACGAAAATCGAAAATATCGCATACTTGGTGAAAGAATGGCACAATGAAAACATATTCATAGGAAAACTAAGTGCAAGACTACCCTCCGAAAATTCGCCATTTTTACTAAAATTGAATGCACGGGAATATTCGTAGTCACTCGAAAACTTAAAACCAACTTCGCAGAAATGTAACGAATATGAAATGGTTTATATGGTTGGATACAACATATATGCATATTTGCGTCCGAAGTAAATTGTAGAAACAATCGAGAAGTTAAATTGGTATTAAATTTTTTTTCCCTGAACACTTAATTGATGCTAAGATTATTTTATGAAAAACAATTGTGATGATGACTTTTCAATCAACTTTTTATTAATTCAACCCGAGCAATGCCGGGTCTTTCTGCTAGTAGTAGAAATATAAGAAAGAAAATGTTAAAATATATGGAGAAAGTAAATTTTCGAAAGCACTTCACCATTATTACTATAAATACTAAGAAAACATTTCTAAGATTTTCGAACTAAGGAAACATGCATCATATTCTGAAAAATCCCTCAAGATGGTAGCACTGGTCATTAGACTAGCAAGGATTTCATTGCTGAGTCCCAAAGTTAGAAAAATAATATTTTAAGTCGAATTTAGATAAGGGACATTTTAAAATGTTATATGCTTTGTCTTAAGAGTTCTGAAATCTTATAAGTTTCTAATTTAGTCTTTTTATACCGTATATTACGTCATTCGAACATTAAAGTTCGTCGATCTTTAAAGTTGAGGATAGCATCAGCATTAAAAGTGACGCATCTCTGCTCATCTCGACGTACAGAAATCCTTTTATAATAGTTGTGTCGTCAAATTTTGTGGCTATTAATTAAAATTAACAAAATATCCATACCTTGTTTTTAAAATTCAAATATTTTTTTTTTTTGTTAATGTAAAATAAGCATTTTGTGTCAGAATATATGTATGTCAGTTAATGAATTTCTGCTCTGAGTCTGATATTGATAATACTTAAAGTTAAGACCAGTCATTAGAATAGTAGTTTATAATCAATCTTTTGACAAGTCACATCACAAACACGAAAAACTCAGTTTTCTTTCGATTCCTGGTGAACAGCATGAACAGGATCTGCAGAAAAATTCTCCAATTTATTACGCTTTCCTCCTTTTATTTACTTCACCAAGATGAAGTTCGTTTACTGGCGTCATCTAGAAAATTACAAACCAAAGAAGCATTTCTCCACTTTCTAGGTGAAGAGCAGCAAAATTATAATGAGCGTTTTCTCCAAAGAATTATGGGACTCTATGTACACACTGCACCTATGTTAAAATCTTAATGAAATCGTCAAACGATAGCTAGCCAGCAGTGAGCTGTTTTCTGGTAAGCAATATTATTTCCTGTCAAGTCTCCTTTATTCGCGTTGCAATTTGAAACAGAATATGGTTAGCTTCGGCGGCCATCAAAGGATCACCCTTAAAAAGCTTACGTCGTTCTTTGTAAAGTGTAACTCGCGTTTATTTACGGAAGTCTTTTTACCGATTAAAACGGAAATTGCTGTAGCCAAGGTACTCGGAAGTAAAAGTTAGCTGGAAAAATGAAAACAAAGCAGAATCTAGAGGAGGAAAATACATTAAGAATCAGTGGGGCTTCGTACAGTATAAATATGCATGCAGATTTTTCACTTCGACATATTAGAGTGTCTTAACTTGTTCTACCGTACTATCATTTTATCTGGATATGATAGGGCTTCCTTTTGATACATATTTTAAGCAAAA
Organism: Metellina segmentata; assembly: GCA_947359465.1. Classification (NCBI taxonomy): domain Eukaryota; kingdom Metazoa; phylum Arthropoda; class Arachnida; order Araneae; family Tetragnathidae; genus Metellina; species Metellina segmentata. Next base: position 60,473,121 of record OX375879.1, on the reverse strand, counting down.
ATTACGACTAGAAAAATAAATTATAGCTGAATTCGTTCTTTTGAATACAAAAGAGGAAGTGGCATATTTATCTTACTTCTATCGTATTGAAAAGAAGCAGTAGTCAACCTAATTTATTGAGACAAAAAAAAATACTAAAACAATACCATGAACCTGAAATGAGGAAAAATTGTTAGATGCTATCCAAACTAAATGTGTTCGAAAAAAATCTAAAAACTTTTGGACGTAAGTTATCTTTAACACTAAACTGTATGGAAAGACAAACACAACAGTATTTTCAATTTAAATTTTGAAGGAGATTATACAATGTGACCCGTAAAGTCCCTTTTTCTTTGAAACAGCGTCTCGTATTGTCCAGGAAGTAGCGTGTACCTATAGTAAAGTGACCATGCTGCATTTATTGAAATAGCGCTGAAATAAGAAGGGGATATTAAAAAGATAAACTGAAAACTAAAGGAAATAGGTCAAAAATTTCAATTAGAAAGATGTGCACAATACCTTATAATAAAAGCACAGAAAAGAAGTTTCATCGAGTTATCTGTAAAATTGGAGGAAATATTCTCGATTGAAATTTGAACTATTTCATGCCTTGAAAAAATGGGTTGTCCTGAAATTGAAAAATGTGTTCTCCGTTGTCATACAGTTATTCTGAGTTAATCAACGACAAATTTAAATTATATAAAAAAAAATTAAAAAAAAAAAAGTATATATAAAAAAAAAAAAAATTGAAAAACGCAATTTTGAAAGTAAAAAAATCTGATGATCCGAAATTACTATTATCTCGCACAACTAAAATACATGACTAAAGCCTCTCGGGTATACAGTCACGAAAGAAGATTTACTATTTAACCCTTCTTTGCATGATTTTTTCTTTATTGGTGAAATAAATCAAGGTGATATAATTCATGTTCAAAATTAAAGGAAAAATGGTTACAAAAATCTAAGTATATATTTATAGTATAAATTTAGCAAAAAACAATATGATGGTATCATGTGGTATTTTTTTAATTAAACGCAAACTTTTTCAGAAATTGCTCTAAAAATAACAGAAACACATATTACAAACCTTTCTTCCACTCATTTTCACTTTTTTAGCAATAGAAACTCAAATATAATAAAACAAAATTAAAAACGAAATCTTACGTTTATTGCAACTGCAACAAACAGCGGAATGACAACTTCAAGCTCGTTTTACTGATAGTGACACTTGCTTATTTTTGACAGCTATGGTTTTTTTTTATGCAATGGACATTAAAAAGGTATCCAGACACGATCAACTTAAAGTGAACTTGTTCTTTTATATAATTTTTGGGCATTCAATGTTATGATGGAAATTTCCACCACTATGCAAAGAAGGGTTAATAATATTATTCTGATAAACTTTGAGCAGATGCGAAAATGTCACAAACAAATGCGCGTTATTCAATATGGAACAATGGAAAAGTAAAAGACACAGATGAGCAAAAGCAAGAAATTTATTGCTAAACAAAAACATTGCAAGTGTGTTCAAAAAGTACTCCACTCAACGCACTCCAGAAAATAAACACTGACTATCCAAAATCACAATTTTCTCGCGCAACAACTAAAATACACGATTAAACGGTTTGGATATGGCGAATTCCACTCAGTATTGTGAGCTGGTGCTGCTCTATGGCCAATGCCAACGTAAAACGGTCCAGACTGCACAGACTTATGCCGCTCGGTTTTCAAATGGTCTACATCCAACTTCGGCAACCATTGGAAACTTTGTTCGAAATTCCAGAGACACGGGCAGCACTAGAAGTTGACCTCGTCCGGACAGATCACGTATGCCTTATAGAATACCAGCAGAAGACATAATGACATACGCTTTAGACTAACCTATGGTTACGGCCTAACCGTACTGCAGTACTAATCAATCAGCAACAAGAGTGGCTAAGTCAAAGTCAAGTATGGCAGATACTTCTTTTTCTTCGATTGGAAGCAGACCCCTCCGTACCGAGATTTTAAAACCCACAGCGGATTAGCTGAAGAGTATGGCAAATACTGCACGACACTGGTGTATATCCCTACCATGCAATTCCGCAGCAAGGAATGTTACCAGCAGACAAACAGCAATGCTTTGACTGGTGTAAAGGGCATTGAACAAACTGGAGGAAAGGCTATAATCTTTTCCAACATAATATGGTCGGACGAGGCTGTTTCACCGAAATGGGATGCTGAACCGACACAACACCCATTCCTGGGCACTAGAAAATCCCTCATGAGGAGTTTCCGTCAGACAGTAGGTGCAGTGGTCGACGAATTTTTGTTGCGGTATTTGGAAGGATCATCTAATAGGACACGTGTTCTGTGACGGTTCACTAAATGGATTGAAATACCTCCAGCTATAACAAGATGTGTGGATGCCTGCATGCTTGATCGAATACAACTGTGTATTGTGGCCAATGGTGATCTTTTCGAAAACACACACGCCATGTTTTTGTTTAGCAATTCACAATTTCTTTCTTTTGCTCATCCGTGTTTTTTACTTATCCATTGTGCCACACTGAATAACGCGCATTTGTTTCTGACATTTTCGCATCTGCTCAAAGATTATCAGGATAATATTATTATTAAACAGTAATTCATCGTTCGTGGTTGTATAGCCGAGAGGCTTTAATCGTGTATTTTAGTTGTTGTGCGAGAAAATTGTGATTTCGGATCGTAAGTTTTTTTTTAATTTTCAAGATTGCGTTTTTCAGATGTTTTTTTACTAATTATCAACTATTATCATTATATCGATATGAGGCTATCAGAGCAAGAGTTGCGTATTCCACAAATATCTGAAAATCTTACTATCACCTTTTATTATGAACTTTTACTTTTTTTAAATATGCATTTTCAAATGTTCTAAAATTGCAAAATAACTTAGTGTTAACTTAGTGAATCTCAAATCATCTTGTGGATAAATGAGAACTTGTAAAAAGTGGTGGCCAAAAAATCGCATTCATCTCCATTGAATATGCTGGCGGGTTAGGCTACTTTTGCTCTTTGATAGCCTCATATAATATCAGCACAACTGCTCTCTTTGTGCCATTTCACAAAAAAAAAAAAAAAAAAAATCTCGCTTTCGAACACCCGTCCGAGGCGTAAACCTCACATATTGCTAGACTCTATTATGCTCAAGAATTAAAATACTACAAAAAAATGCCTTCTTATTTTCACTTTTGCGATATTCGTATTTTTTTTTTTTTTAGCTCGAAACAAGTCTATAGAGCTCACAATTCTAAGGGAATTGGCTGAGATTTTTTCTATTCGCAAACGAATAGTTCATCAAAAGGCCTTTAAAAAACAGCAATATGACCAAATGCGAGCTATAACATGAGGTACAGCTTGAAATAACTGGATACCACCTTTCTAAATAATGATGATTCTTGATAATGTCACTGTATGCAAACACTATCTAAATCATGAGAAACAATCGCATGTCTAGATCTATATAAAATTCAGTTTCAATAAGGACGTATTTATGAAATGTGAGCTTTCCATTTTTAACAGTCAATTGATACCAACATTTTTACTACCGCTCTTTTATCTCGAGCACAAAACGCGAAAAGAATTTCTATCTCCTACCAATTTATTAAACTTCGTTTCTTACAATAAACCATCAAGAATACTCATAATCGTCCATTTTCCTTTCATAGGTTTTCTCATTTTGTGCACTTTCGCGGGAATATTTATTCGATGAACAGCCCGTGCATAAATATGCATTTCCTTGATATGAAAAGGATACGGTGTTTGAAAAGAGTGAATATTTCATCTTACATGAGTGGGTTTGAGTTTATTTATATTTTAAAAGCAAATGATGTAGAGAGGGGAATTAGTTTTGCAAAACCCACTAAACCATAAGCATACGAGCGACTTAAATAAAACAAAACTGTCGAGAATATTGCTCAATTTATTAAACTGAGTTAGTACGTCAATGTCTGCTAATACTTTATTTGAGTAGTAAAAATAATCGCCGAAAGTTATTCAAAAGATATTTAAGATATCAATATTTGTATTTTAAAGTAAATTCTATTACATTTTAAGCCATTAAGATTCGTGTTATACCCCATATCCTTTTACAAGCACCATAGAGAAAAGGATAAAAATGTAGAGGTGATTAGGTATACATTTTTAAGTCCCCATAGAATGGGATTTTATACAATAACGATAAAGTGTGTGTGTTTAAAACTTTTATTTTGCAATGGACTGAGAGTATGAAAATACACAAATATAAACATGTTTGCTATAAAATGGTGTGGACTGAGAGTGTTTTGAATGAAAAATGTTTGCAATGGACTGAGAGTATGAAAATACACAGATATAAAAATGTTTACTATAAAATGGTGTGATAGCTAAAAGCACAATTTTAGAATATTGGAATAAAAATAGCGCTAAATTATCTAGTAGATTCATGCATTCGTATATTTCATTTTATTGCTAGAATCTATTGAGAATGTCTGTAGATTTATAGACGCAATGTGAATTCGTTATACAGTCAATATCGGTTATATGGTCAGCTCAGCAGTCCAGAAAATCTAACCATATAAACATGGTGACCATATATGCGGAACAATACTACTCTATTTAATTATAGCAGGATTATATCTACCTATAAGAATATAGTGCTCATAAATATATAATTAAACGTTTAAGAACATTTTAAAAATTAATTCTATTAAACGAGTTCTCTGGAGTGACAAATCAAGATTCACCCTCGGGTCAGGGTCGGGCCTTTGCCTCGAGAACGCCTCCTACCAGAATGCATTGTGCCCACAGTAAAGTTCGCCGGTGGTGAAATTATGGTCTGGGGGGGGGTTCTCTTGTTATGGATTGGGACCTTGGTCCAAAATCATGGTAAGCTCAACACTGAGGCTTACTGCAATACACGGTTAAGCGTTTCTTACTTTTCTTTCCCCCTACACATTTTTCACCTCTGAAACAAAGAATTATGTCTGGCAAGATCTGATAAAAAAAAGTCCGCATTCATCAACGTTGAACACCTTCTTCAGGAGCACCTTTCATGAACACCTTGGCAGATTCATATCTTTCGAGGACTTCTTTTCTTCTGGTCATTCCCTGTGTTGCTCCCGCCTCAAGAAATGTTACAACAATTACACTATTTTCCAACAAAAAAATCCCGATAACCTCATTGGAGAGATGAAAAAACCACCATATAACCGATAATCAAGAAAATAAAATGACTATATAAGCGGTGCGCTTTTACACATGTTCCCTATTAAGTTAGACCGGACTTTAGAAAACTGACCATATAAGTGGGTTGACCTTACAAAAGGTTGACCTTATAGCAAGGTGACCATATAGCCGGTACTGACTGTATCAACCTCGGCAAAAGAGGTTCGTTTGAATAAACGGATCATTTGCGATTTATTTTGAGTGTAAAGAAGTGTGTGTGTGTGTGTGTGTGTGATATGCACAACTATTTTCTTTAAAATGTTACATTTCCATTTAAAAGAAAAAAAGTTTTTATTCAATGGACAATATGCATGATTTTCAAATTCATTTTAAAATGAAAGAGCACGAAAAACTACGTAGAAAAATGCCACTTAAACTGCAATCTGACGACATTAATTATATTTAAAACACTTTTCAAATTGCTGTGACGTCACTTTTAACGAAAAAAAAAAGTAGCTGACGATTTTTGCCTGTGACGTCATAGTACATGATTTTCCCATCAAGCGTTACTTGAACTGTGTTATCTCTATGGGTATCTTTTTAGTTGTCTAATATTTACAGATTTTTGATTAATTCAGCAATGGAAGGTTCGAAAATAGTTTAAAAGAAGAATTACAAATATTGTATTGTTCCGTTTGTGTCATAATTAAACGATAAAAACACCAAAAAAGTATTTTTTTGTTGTACCAAAATATGAACAAGTTCGTAGAAGATGGTGCAGCGTTATGAAAAGAGATTAAAAGAAAAACAAAAAGCTGTGTTCTACTTCTTGCTTGCATTGCTGTGAAGATCATTTTTGGTAAGTTTAAAATACCAAAAATTATTTGTATTTTTAATTGTTTTTAATTAAGAATTGTGTGATTTAATCTTGTGGATAACTACTTGTGTTTTTGCTAAAACGAAAAAATATTCTTTCGGTATCAAGTCACTCATAATGCAGAATTTCTTGTTTCATGAAAAAGAATTTAATAAATAAATATAGGAATACTATATATTTATAAATCAAAACTGGTTAAAAAAATATACAGAGAGCTAACATCAATAAACATTGAATTATTATACTCATGATAATTAATTTGCAGTTGGTAAAACTGTGTCATATTTCTTCTTTAAACTGAATGTGATAAGTATTATAGAATTCAAATTCTTGCAATTTTAATCAAATTATCACACTACCTTCTTCATGGTTTAAAATGTTGGACTACCAAATGTTGTGTTCAATGTTTAATGCAGTTGCAATTCTCGCAATAAGTTTCTCTACACATATTATTTTAGATCATCTTTTAGTGCATTACGTTTTATCGCTTAAATATATTTAAAAAATTATTGTTCATTAACTAACAAAAATAATGTTGCTAAAAAATTAATGTAAAAAATTAATTTTAAGTTAGCTTTCAAAATTCACTATTTTAATACCCCAACAATTTTAATCTACTTTGAAATTATTTTCCTAATATAATGCTCTTATTTGATAAACTATTCTAATTATCTATACAAAAAAATCTGTTTCAGAATGAATTGTGTTACTTATTAAGGAAAAGAGAACAACTATATATATTAATATTCTATTTTCTTAAGTACAACTTTTTGATAATAGCACTACTCTTTAAAAGTAATATAAAAATACATGTTTTTTAAAAATAAATATGGTGTACAAAATATTATCATACTCTTCGCTTTTATGCCTTTCATTTCTACTCCCATAAAATTTGGATGGTTTCGCAAAAAAGAAAACATGGATATACCATCCAATTTAGGTAGATTTTCCGACTGGCCTTTTACAAATCCTTGCTCTACAGTCGCCATTTTTAAAGAAGAAATTTCTATAATAATAATAATGTAAAGACTATAATTCAACACAATTATTTAAAAAATAAAATTAGCGTAAAATCAATGATAGCAACCTGAAATAACACGCAGCCGGCGAATGTAGCGAGAGATTTCATGTACTATGACGTCACACCAAGCTCCACCCCGTTTTCAGTGACGTGACTTCAACGCGTTTTTTAATCGCTTTTTACGCTTTTTTAAGATTTTTAAAGTTGATTTTCGGATTGTTCATGATCGAATTTGTAAAAAAAGTACCATTTTAGGACCTTTTGTGACATAGTGCATATTCCCTATTGTCCCTTCGCTGACTAAACTATGTGGGAAAACAGGTCACTTTCTATGTCGGATTCAAAATGCTGCATTTAAAATTATGCTACTTGCTTGTTCTACAGGTTACAACATTCCTTGTTAAGTAAGGAACCGCAGTTTATTTGGGGTCGCCGGACTTCCCAGATGGAAGAGCAACGAATCACTTACCGGGGTGTTAAGACTTCGAAACTAGGTACATGCAAAGACCATCGTTTACACGGGGGCTGATGCACGCTAAATTTACCACGTCCTCAAGTTTGAGAGGTGTGGAAGTTGAGAGAGTGGGGTACCAAGCTCAGGTGTTGCCTCGTCATCTGCCCGTGGTCCAAATTTACGTGGTGTTGTTCTCGTATTTTTCCCATTGATCCCGGATAGTCGCCAATAGCTCGTCGTGTTGCTCCAGTGCGACGTAAATTAAAATACATACCTACCGAATTACACGATGAAGAGTGGTTATTGGAAGGAACCATACTCATCAACTTACCGTGGAATGTTTGGATGTTAACCCTTAGAAATTTCGCCAATAGCCCGTTCTGTTGATGCATTTAAACGTTAATTAACTACCTACATACCTTTATTTAGTTAAATGTGCGGAATACTCTATGGATCTCAGCTGATACTTCAAATATTAGCAATACTTTGATACATTCTCATTCAAATAGTTAACATATTTAGAAAAGCAACCCCTGTTTCTATCGTGGCCGTTGTAGCCTCGTTGGAAGAGTAACAGATTAGCAAACATGGGTCGCAAGTTCGAATCCAACCAAATACCGCCGTGTACAAATTCTGCGGATGCACGTTAAATCTGCCGTGACCTCAAATGTCCTCACGTTGGCATGATGTGGAAGTTTGAAGAATTGGTGCCAGCTGCCAGCTCTGGTGTGACCTCGTTCTGACCTTGGTTCAAAATTTTGTAGTGCTGTCCTCAGATCTCTTCTTCGGATTTACTCTTGTACCGTCGCCATTAGCCCGTTGTGATGCTACTGTATGGCGTTGATTAAAAATGCATAGATACATAAAAATACGTTGAATTCCAGCATTTAAGTAAACCTTCTCTATCAGACTATTTTCCTTCCAAGACTCACTTAAGGGGTCTGAGGTAATTGTAGCATAACCTCGACTATATGACAAATTGATTGAATGTAGACGCTCTCGAGCGCGCTAGAACATTGTCAGCTCAATTGCCGGTATTCCCGTCTTGTACGTTTTGTCCGACACCAAAAGTCACAAAATCGTTTTAGTTTTATTGGAATTATTTTTGTTTGTTTCACACACTTGTGAGTCCATCTCATTTCATGGGCTCCTGGGAAATCAGTTCCAAAGGATCGATGTCCGTAAACAGGTCTTCAGAGCCTTTGTTTGCTCTTCACTTTGGGGCTTTGGACAGTTTGATTATTGACAAAGCTTGATTTTGTTGCCTTGGAGTTTAAGAACTGGTTTACCGTCATTTGTACTACTCAGACGCTGTGGCTAAATATTTACATGTGCTGCATAATAATATATTTGCTCATGATAGTAGAGTTTGATTTATTTTACTAGGATCTTGATAACAATAGTTACATAGAAATCTCTCAAACCGATATACCCGTAGATATCATTAGATGTTATAGATTCAATTCACAAAGCATGTCATTGGTAATCGCATTATGAAAACAAGTTTTCGGAAATGGAATTCGCAACCTATTGGCAACATAACGGTACCGTAGCAACATAACGGAGTTCCCGTTTTGTTCGTTTGCTTCGCAAACCAAATGGTCGTTGCCCGTGTGACAGTTGTTTTAGTGGAGGTCACATTGCCCGTGGTGTTGGTTTGCTTCGCAAACCAAATAATATAAATATTTAATTGAAAATTTTTTTACTAAAACAAAATTAAATATATAAGGTATATGTTGTAAAATTTTTAGCAGATAACAAATCCGTAAAAATTTTCATTCTATCTTTAATGACCGCTGGGATAGAAACAAGCACTGAAGAACGCCAATGATAACTTTAATAATTTATTTTGCTTCACTGGAATCCGTTTCACAGAAAATCAAAATGTATTCATCTCGAATCAAGCGACGATCATTCGATTCTGTTTGGTAACACTCCCATTAATTGCGAATACACGAAAGGTGAACAAAATTTGGCATGGATGCAGAGGCTGAAGGCAATAGTGACGTCAGATTAGAGGGAGAGAAGTCGAAATTTTGGTGCTTCTTTTATTTCCGGAGCCGAAGATTAAAGAGGTGAAAACACTAACAAACTGATTTTGAAACGTTCTAGGTTAAATTTAAAAATTCGTCGCGACACAAAAATTTGAAAAAAACTTCCTGTGTGCCAAATTCTATTATTAAGAGTGCCATAGATTCGAAAGGATTTTGCGTGTTGAAGGAAAACAGACACAAACACTTCCTTTTATAATAGAGATACGTTACCCAACAATAAAGGCCCGAACGCCAACAGATTTGCATAAAATCCGACTACATGTTTAAGGGTGTTTTTCGTGGTATAGCCAGGGACCTTTACAAGTTGTTCTTTGTAAATCGATCGCCCACGCCTTCATGAACATTTTGCACAATCCGGTTCTTCCTACGCTCTGGCAATTTAATAGAATTTACGAATGTTACTTCCAGGAAGACAACGCTCCATATCATGCTGAAGCCTCTTTCAAGAAGTGGTATCAAGATATGGATGTAAAACGTCTTCCCTGACCTGATTAGAGTCCCGACCTAAACCCCTTAAACATTTGTGGGACGAGTTAGAGCGACGCTTACGGACCAGGTAACCACGTCCGAAATCAACAGCTGAGCTGGCGACATTCTAGCTGAAGGAATGGAAATAAATACCTATAGCTGTGTATCAAAACCTTGCACGTTGCACGCAACCGTATCACGTGAGGGACCATATTCCTATTAAAGCATGTATTATTTTCCTTATACCATCACATATTGTTGTCCGGTCCATTATTGGAAGTCCGAAATCTACAGCTGAGCTGTCGACATTCTTGCAGCAGGAATGGAAACAAATACCCATAGCTGTGTATCAAAACCTTGCACGTTGCACGCAACCGTAACACGTGAGGGACCATAATCCTATTAAATCATGTATTATTTTTCTTATACCATCACATCTTGTTGTCCGGTCCATTATTGGAAGTCCGAAATCTACAGCTGTGCTGGCGACATTCTTGCAGCAGGAATGGAAACAAATACCCATAGCTGTGTATCAAACCTTGCACGTTGCACGCAACCGTCTCACGTGAGGGACCATACTCTTATTAAAGCATGTACTAGGGGGCCCGCCCCCTGCTCACTTACGCTCGCCAACCTCATTACGCTTCGCAATCATCATTAGTTCACTGTGCGAACCTATGCTCGCTTCGCTCGCATCAATGAAGACACGTGTCCTAGCAGAAGGGATTGTTTACAAAATATGATATTCCAAAAACAAATATTTTTAAAATCTAAATTGGCTTCTTTACAAAAAAAAAAAAAAAAGATATATACAGTACCTTTAAAATCAGAATTTAAATGAAAACTGAGCAAATTTTGACTCGAAATGTGAGCGCTGCTTTGGAAATTGAATACCCAGCATGTTTGTGTGTACATTTCCCCAGCACTGGAGCCACCCACACTTTTTGACCTAGTTTGTTGTCGAAAGTTGTAGTGCACGCGTCTTGTTGAACTAAAATTGTTAGCCCTGAAAAGGACCGTTTTTTAAATAGTCCTGAAAAGATTCTCCGCTTTCTTTGATTTCTATTATAAAGCGCAACATCTCGACTAAATTTTTTTTTTCAATAAAATTTCATCCGATAACGCTATAAATTTAAATGATGCGCGAAGCTCGTGGTAAACAGACAATCGTACAATGTTGCCAAAATGCGATAACAAATAACGTCTTTTTTGCGTGCCACGTAAGAGAAATATATATCTACTAGGGGGCCTGCCCCCTGCTCGCTGACGCTCGCCAACCCCCGGAGGATTTCTTCGCAATCCTCATTGGTTCGCTGCTCGAACCTATGCTCGCTTCGCTCGCCTCAATGAAGACATGTGTCCTAGCAGAAGGGATTGTTTACAAAATATCTTACCAAAAAAATGTTTTTCAAATCTAAATTTGCTGTATTACAGAAAAAATATATACGGTATATCTAAGTTCAGAATTCAAATGAAAACTTTGTGCAAATTTTGACTCGAAATGTGAGCGTTGCTTTGGAAATTGAATACCCAGCATGCTGTTTGTGTATACATTTTCCCAGCACTCAAACGACCCACACTTTTTCATTGAGTTTGCTGCCGAAAGTTGTAGTGCAAGCGTCTTGTTGAACTATAATTGTTGGCCCTGAAAAGGACCGTTTTTTAAATGGCCCTGAAAAGATCATCCGCTTTCTTTGATTTCTAATTATAAACACCAACAGCTCGACTAAAATTCATTTTTTTTTTCAATAAAATTTCATCCGATAACGCTATAAATTCAATCGATGCGCGAGACTTCGCGATTAACAGACAATCGTACAGTATTGCCAAAACGCGATTACAAATAACGTCTTTTTTGCGTGCCACGTAAGAGAATTATATATATAGATATATATAATTCTCTTACGTGGCACGCAAAAAAGATGTTATTTGTTATCGCGTTTTGGCAACATTGTACGATTGTTTGTTTACCACGAATTGAATTTATAGCGTAATCGGATGAAATTTTATTGAAAAAAAAAAGACTTTTAGTCGAGCTGTTGCAGTTTAGAATTAGAAATCAAAGAAAGCGGAGGATCATTTCAGTGCCATTTAAAAAACGGTCCTTTTCAGGGCCAACAATTATAGTTCAATAAGACGCTTGCACTATAACTTTCCACAACAAACTCAATGAAAAAGTGTGGGTTACTCGAGAGTGCTGGAAATGTACATAAACAACATACTGGGTATTCAATTTCCAAAGCAGCGCTCACAATTCGACTCAAAATTTGCTCAAAGTTTTCATTTGAATTCTGATTCCAGGGTACTGTTTATATTTTCTGCAATACAGCAAATTTAGATTTGAAAATTATTTTTTTTGGAGTATCATATTTTGAAAACAATCCTTTCTGCTGGGACACATGTCTTCATTGATGCGAGCGAAGCGAGCATATGTTCACTCAGCGAACCAATGAGGATTGCAAAGCAATCGTCCGGGGGTTGGCGAGCTTTAGCGAGCAGGGAGCGGGCCCCCTAATAGAGATTATTTTCCTTATACCATCACATCTTGTTGTCCGGTCCATTATCGGAAGTCCGAAATCTACAGCTGAGCTGGCGACATTCTTGCAGCAGGAATGGAAACAAATACCCATAGCTGTGTATCAAAACCTTGCACGTTGCACGCAACCGTATCACGTGAGGGACCATACTCTTATTAAAGCATGTACTAGGGGGCCCGCCCCCTGCTCACTTACGCTCGCCAACCTCATTACGCTTCGCAATCATCATTAGTTCACTGTGCGAACCTATGCTCGCTTCGCTCGCATCAATGAAGACACGTGTCCTAGCAGAAGGGATTGTTTACAAAATATGATATTCCAAAAACAAATATTTTTAAAATCTAAATTGGCTTCTTTACAAAAAAAAAAAAAAAAAGATATATACAGTACCTTTAAAATCAGAATTTAAATGAAAACTGAGCAAATTTTGACTCGAAATGTGAGCGCTGCTTTGGAAATTGAATACCCAGCATGTTTGTGTGTACTTTTCCCCAGCACTGGAGCCACCCACACTTTTTGACCTAGTTTGTTGTCGAAAGTTGTAGTGCACGCGTCTTGTTGAACTAAAATTGTTAGCCCTGAAAAGGACCGTTTTTTAAATAGTCCTGAAAAGATTCTCCGCTTTCTTTGATTTCTATTATAAAGCGCAACATCTCGACTAAATTTTTTTTTTCAATAAAATTTCATCCGATAACGCTATAAATTTAAATGATGCGCGAAGCTCGTGGTAAACAGACAATCGTACAATGTTGCCAAAATGCGATAACAAATAACGTCTTTTTTGCGTGCCACGTAAGAGAAATATATATCTACTAGGGGGCCTGCCCCCTGCTCGCTGACGCTCGCCAACCCCCGGAGGATTTCTTCGCAATCCTCATTGGTTCGCTGCTCGAACCTATGCTCGCTTCGCTCGCCTCAATGAAGACATGTGTCCTAGCAGAAGGGATTGTTTACAAAATATCTTACCAAAAAAATGTTTTTCAAATCTAAATTTGCTGTATTACAGAAAAAATATATACGGTATATCTAAGTTCAGAATTCAAATGAAAACTTTGTGCAAATTTTGACTCGAAATGTGAGCGTTGCTTTGGAAATTGAATACCCAGCATGCTGTTTGTGTATACATTTTCCCAGCACTCAAACGACCCACACTTTTTCATTGAGTTTGCTGCCGAAAGTTGTAGTGCAAGCGTCTTGTTGAACTATAATTGTTGGCCCTGAAAAGGACCGTTTTTTAAATGGCCCTGAAAAGATCATCCGCTTTCTTTGATTTCTAATTATAAACACCAACAGCTCGACTAAAATTCATTTTTTTTTTCAATAAAATTTCATCCGATAACGCTATAAATTCAATCGATGCGCGAGACTTCGCGATTAACAGACAATCGTACAGTATTGCCAAAACGCGATTACAAATAACGTCTTTTTTGCGTGCCAAGTAAGAGAATTATATATATAGATATATATAATTCTCTTACGTGGCACGCAAAAAAGATGTTATTTGTTATCGCGTTTTGGCAACATTGTACGATTGTTTGTTTACCACGAATTGAATTTATAGCGTAATCGGATGAAATTTTATTGAAAAAAAAAGACTTTTAGTCGAGCTGTTGCAGTTTAGAATTAGAAATCAAAGAAAGCGGAGGATCATTTCAGTGCCATTTAAAAAACGGTCCTTTTCAGGGCCAACAATTATAGTTCAATAAGACGCTTGCACTATAACTTTCCACAACAAACTCAATGAAAAAGTGTGGGTTACTCGAGAGTGCTGGAAATGTACATAAACAACATACTGGGTATTCAATTTCCAAAGCAGCGCTCACAATTCGACTCAAAATTTGCTCAAAGTTTTCATTTGAATTCTGATTCCAGGGTACTGTTTATATTTTCTGCAATACAGCAAATTTAGATTTGAAAATTATTTTTTTTGGAGTATCATATTTTGAAAACAATCCTTTCTGCTGGGACACATGTCTTCATTGATGCGAGCGAAGCGAGCATATGTTCACTCAGCGAACCAATGAGGATTGCAAAGCAATCGTCCGGGGGTTGGCGAGCTTTAGCGAGCAGGGAGCGGGCCCCCTAATAGAGATTATTTTCCTTATACCATCACATCTTGTTGTCCGGTCCATTATCGGAAGTCCGAAATCTACAGCTGAGCTGGCGACATTCTTGCAGCAGGAATGGAAACAAATACCCATAGCTGTATATCAAAACCTTGCACGTTGCACGCAACCGTATCACGTGAGGGACCATACTCTTATTAAAGCATGTACTAGGGGGCCCGCCCCCTGCTCACTTACGCTCGCCAACCTCATTACGCTTCGCAATCATCATTAGTTCACTGTGCGAACCTATGCTCGCTTCGCTCGCATCAATGAAGACACGTGTCCTAGCAGAAGGGATTGTTTACAAAATATGATATTCCAAAAACAAATATTTTTAAAATCTAAATTGGCTTCTTTACAAAAAAAAAAAAAAGATATATACAGTACCTTTAAAATCAGAATTTAAATGAAAACTGAGCAAATTTTGACTCGAAATGTGAGCGCTGCTTTGGAAATTGAATACCCAGCATGTTTGTGTGTACATTTCCCCAGCACTGGAGCCACCCACACTTTTTGACCTAGTTTGTTGTCGAAAGTTGTAGTGCACGCGTCTTGTTGAACTAAAATTGTTAGCCCTGAAAAGGACCGTTTTTTAAATAGTCCTGAAAAGATTCTCCGCTTTCTTTGATTTCTATTATAAAGCGCAACATCTCGACTAAATTTTTTTTTTCAATAAAATTTCATCCGATAACGCTATAAATTTAAATGATGCGCGAAGCTCGTGGTAAACAGACAATCGTACAATGTTGCCAAAACGCGATAACAAATAACATCTTTTTTGCGTGCCACGTAAGAGAAATATATATCTACTAGAGGGCCCGCCCCCTGCTCGCTGACGCTCGCCAACCCCCAGAGGATTGCTTCGCAATCCTCATTGGTTCGCTGCGCGAACCTATGCTAGCTTCGCTCGCATCAATGAAGACATGTGTCCTAGCAGAAGGAATTGTTTACAAAATATGATATTCGACAAAAAAATATTTTTCAAATCTAAATTTTATGCCGTTTTTCAGAAAAGATATTTACAGTACCTCTGGAATCAGAATGCAAATGGAAATTTGAGCAAATTTTGACTCGAAATGTGAGCGTTGATTTGGAAATTGAAAACCCAGCATGTTGGTTGTGTGTACATTTACCCAGCACTCGAGCCACCCACGCTTTTTCATTGAGTTTGTTGTCGAAAGTTGTAATGCAAGCGTCTTGTTGAACTATAATAGTTTGCCCCGAAACGGACCTTTTTTTTAAATGACCCTGAAAAGATCCTCCGTTTCTTTGATTTCTATTATTTACTGCAACAGCTCGACTAAAATTCCTTTCTTTTTTTCAAAAAAATTTCTCCGATAACGCTATAAATTCAATTGAAGCGCGAGGCTTTGGGATAAACAAAGAATCGTACAATGTTGCCAAAACGCGAAAACAAATAACATCTTTTTTGCGTGCCACGTAAGAGAATTATATATATAGATATATATAATTCTCTTACGTGGCACGCACAAAAAAGATGTTATTTGTTATCGCGTTTTGGCAACATTGTACGATTGTTTGTTTACCACGAATTGAATTTATAGCGTAATCGGATGAAATTTTATTGAAAAAAAAAAGACTTTTAGTCGAGCTGTTGCAGTTTAGAATTAGAAATCAAAGAAAGCGGAGGATCATTTCAGTGCCATTTAAAAAACGGTCCTTTTCAGGGCCAACAATTATAGTTCAATAAGACGCTTGCACTATAACTTTCCACAACAAACTCAATGAAAAAGTGTGGGTTAATCGAGAGTGCTGGAAATGTACATAAACAACATACTGAGTATTCAATTTCCAAAGCAGCGCTCACAATTCGACTCTAAATTTGCTCAAAGTTTTCATTTGAATTCTGATTCCAGGGTACTGTTTATATTTTCTGCAATACAGCAAATTCAGATTTGAAAAATATTTTTTTTGGAGTAACATATTTTGAAAACAATCCTTTCTGCTAGGGCACATGTCTTCATTGATGCGAGCGAAGCGAGCATATGTTCACTCAGCGAACCAATGAGGATTGCAAAGCAATCGTCCGGGGGTTGGCGAGCTTTAGCGGGCAGGGGGCGGGCCCCCTAGTAGAGATTATTTTCCTTATACCATCACATCTTGTTGTCCGGTCCATTATCGGAAGTCCGAAATCTACAGCTGAGCTGGCGACATTCTTGCAGCAGTAATGGAAACAAATACCCATAGCTGTGTATCAAAACCTTGCACGTTGCACGCAACCGTATCACGTGAGGGACCATATTCCTATTAAAGCATGTATTATTTTCCTTATACCATCACATCTTGTTGTCCGGTCCATTATTGGAAGTCCGAAATCTACAGCTGAGCTGGCGACATTCTTGCAGCAGGAATGGAAACAAATACCCTTAGCCGTGTATCAAAACCTTGCACGTTGCACGCAACCGTATCACGTGAGGGACCATATTCCTATTAAAGCATGTATTATTTTCCTTATACCATCACATCTTGCTGTCCGTTCCATTATTGTTGGGTAGTGTATATGTTAGTGAAGGGGCTAAGGTGGATGTAAAATAACCTGTCAGACGTGTAATTATTCCAGGATATTGCTGTAATTGTTAAGGTCTTTACTCTAAATTAAGGGTACATTTCTTACTTGGAGGCAAGCACTCTCCTCAATAGTTGGGTTTGGTAGGGCAGCCAGCCTTAATTCGTATCGTCCACTTCCAGAGAGCACCAATTTCGCCCTTTGCAAAGGTACTGATAATCTGTCGTTGATTTGGTCGGGATACGATTGTCGCCCTGACACCCGATCCCTCCTCCGATCATTCTGTCCTGATCTTGGAACTCTTATACCCCTAGGGTTCAACACCCTCCTTTCACATCTCCTTGGATAGGCAGTTTGGACTTCAGATTTCACCATGCCTTGGTCCTTATGGCCTACTCTTGCCTCTACTTGATGCAGGGCAAAGTGCACACTCATCGCGATCAATGTGGCGTGTGTTTCGACTAGCGGCGATATTTTCACTTGATACAAAATTAAATATAATATCTAACCGCCATATCTTACTTCTTACTTACGTGCACAGAGATAGGTGCCCCTAAGAGGGATTATGAGGCACCACAGTTTCAGTCACATATTTAACCAAGCCAGTGAGGGCTTGAAAGCACTCTGGGTGGTTGGAATATTCAAGGGGAGTACACATTAAGAAGTGCTATCTATTCCTGAGGTGGCCAACAAGTCTGAATTCAAGGATATAATGAAGGGCGTCTCCAACTTCCCCAATATTTACAAACATTTATCTGCGAATACGATGGAAGTATTCTGTGCACCGCACGCGGTCTGTGAGCAGCTGGGAAACAAGTGGGTGAGATACTTGTCTTCTGAGATCCAGGATTGGGAGGAACTTATGTCTATGCCTGCTTTCTTGGCTTGACTCCATCACAGTAGATGTATTACTCCCATGTATTTTATGAATAATAAATTTATTTTTGTCTTTCCAGAAACAAAATCATCGATCCAATTTGAGCATTATTTCCAGTTATCCTATCTCAAGCGTGAAACGTTTTGAAAATGCTTATCTGATATTCTTTCTCGTAAAAGTCACATAACCCTTTAACAAAATGGGAAGAATTGGATGTCAAGGTTTCTTGTTTTACGGTATTCCTCACAAACACAGGGATCGTAGTGACTCAGTGAGTTTGTCCAATACGCTAGCAACCACCAAGTTATGGGGAATACTGGTTTGATATCACCCTGCTTATAATTCTCTCTTTCTTGTTAGTGCAATTTTTCTTTTATGTATGTCCATTTGCTAGATTTTTTTTTGACACTGCTTGAAGAAACATGGCCCTTGCACAATAAAATCCAACCTGAACAATCCAGCCTGCCAAACACAAATCTCATCTGACAGTGGATAAAAAATAAATGTTGTTGTACTCAAATCTTACCATTCGAGGGTTGATCTTGGACCATCTCCAATAGCCCATTTCGTTGCATCAGTGCAACTTTAATTAAATACCTGCCAACCCAAACACAAAAGGTCAAAAGTGTAAATAACATTATTTAACGATGGCAAATCGTTATATAATTGATAAACTAACACAATTTTATGGCATTTAATCAAACTCGAACAGATTAGTGTTGTTAATTCTACTTTAGAAATAAAAATAATGAATTTAAGTTCCCAAATTAAAATTCCAGTTTAATTCCCAGTTTAAACCCAAACACAAAAGCTTAAATAACATTACTTAACGATAGTAAATGGTTTCATAATTGATAAACTAACACAATTTTATGTCCATTAATCAAACTCGCATTTAAAATACATATAAGTGTTGTTGATTCTACTTTAGAAATGAAAATAATGAATTTAATTTGAATCGATCAATTGGACTGAATATTTTCAAATACGTACACTTTTTCACAGTAAGCCAGTCTCGATTTTTTAAATATTTGACTAATTTAATTGAAGAGACCTTATAACCGAAAATAGAAGGAAAAAAACGGCGAATCGTCCCGAAAGATGAAACGGCAAAATCAATACGAGCAATCAAAAATAAGTACCAAGTTAGGAGGAATCGCGCTTAGCTTAATTGATCCAACACATAAAATACGCTCCCATATAATTTCGTCTTCGTTAAAGAGAAGCCCGGCTGTATTGACTTTTAAAAGAAGTATTGTAAAAAAGAGAGCAATACCTCCTCCTTAATGCCAAATTCGAACAGCTGAAGAGCTCTTACTTCCGCACAAGCTCTCCAAGGAGTAATTAGGAAGAGCATAAATAATTGCAGTTCCCCTTTTCTCCAAAAGAGCGTGTGCGGAACATATTCGATAAAATTTTAATGCTCTTCTTAAAATTGTTAGCTATTTTTAATACCGTTCAAGTTCCCTAAGTTCCATTCAAGATTATTTAGTGAGATAACGGTCCGAACAGTTTCGAGAGAAACGTCTTTTAAAAAAAATCCTCTTATTTCCGATGAAAGATTTTCTGCTAATGAGGCGACGGTCTCTTGTCAGAAATTATTCCTTCTGAGAATAGCCCAGAAATAATTTTTTAGATACCTATTAGATGGCAGTAAAAGGCAGATTTTCCTTAGCGAAATCAAAATGGCACGATTATTTGTATCGATAAGCCATTTTGTACTTCTGTTCTAAGAACTGAGAACCTGATTCACAGCAAACACTAAATAGAAATGCAAGCAATGACGAATTTTTTAAATTCCATATTTCATTTTGCAAAATCTTAATAACTGATGTCTGAGAATAGTCTAAATATAATTTTAGGTTGTCTATAAGCTGACAGCAAAAAAGCAGCTTCTTCAAAGCAAATAAGCAGACTTTTTAAAGCAAAATGGCGGCTCAGTAAGTTTGCACATTTCTCTAGTAACCTGCGAGTTGTTGGCGACGCAGTTTCGATTCTCTCTCGGTGTATTTCTCTTTTCTATATTAGTAAAAACTTTCTTTCTGTGTACGTTCATTTATTTAATGTTATATGGTATAACTTGGAACAAATATGTTCCTTGGTCCATAAAATTCATTACAATCAACTAACCTTAGTAGAATCAAAATGGCGTGATTATTTGCATCGAGAAGTTATTTCCATACTTCTTTCTGCATAAATATCTTTAAAAATGGTCTTTAGCGACCCGGAGATGGAATTACAAGAAATGGCGGACTTATTACGAAGTTGTATTCCATGTTTGTCTTTGCAGAATCTGAAAACTGGTATGCTGAGAAAAGACTAAATAAAATTTTAAGGTATCTATTAGCTGGCACGAGAAGACAGATTCTCCTTAGCAAAATGGAGTTTTAGATTTAGAGTCATAAAAAAAAATGTCACATAAAATATTATATTGAAAAGCTACATTGCACGCTTCTCTTTGTTTTGGGAAATGTAACCATGATAGATTGTCGTTGATGTAATCGAAGGGATGTGTGATCAATTATAAGCCCTGCGCCATTGCAAATTATTCGTTATCATACCATCTATATATATAAAACACTAACGTGCGTGGACCTGAAATCGACGTTATTTGTGTATCGTCGAATGGCAACAATCAACGTAAATAAAATATAACCTAGATATTTTGAATTCTTGCTGTTTTCAAATTGCCGATGTCAATTTCTATGCAAAATAAGGAATTAAATTGTAATAATTATGTTTGAACTGACTTTTTATTTCTTCCTTTGATGTAAAAGTAATTTAAACGTAATTTTGCTACCCGGTATCTGGCCACGTCAGAATTAATGTTTACTTTTTAATTTTATTTAGAATTCCGTGTTTGGGTATTTGAGCTGACTGCGAGATAATGTGGACGTATTTGAGGATTCCCAAGTATTATGAATACGTGTTATTTTTGTTAATAAATCATTATTGTCTTTGTCAATATAGTTGAAAAGTCTTTTGTGGCATTATTCTATTTCACAATATATTCAGAAAGTCGAAATTCAACAAGTTTAAATAGATACGTACGTTTTTTTTTTCTCAGAATTTTGCATTTTTTCAAGGATTGGAATATTATTTTTGTTTGCATTATGTGCTCCGGTATATTACCTGTTGAAGAAATATTATTTAGGAGTTAGATTTTAATGATGTCTATTTCCTGCAAAATATCACTAGACATGGGTAATTTTGTAGCGGTATATGTATATTTCGACCAACTTTCCTTAAATATTTCATTGAATAAGCAGTGATTTGAAGAATTGCTTCATAAAAATAAATAAAATATACAAATCAAAGCATGTTTAATTGCGGTGTGTGAAAAAGTTTAAAAAAAAGCACTATTACACACCGCCGAGCGTTAGCCGGCGTAGACCATGGAAGTACCATGGACCATGGATCTCGATTGCTTCAGGTACCATTCCTGGATCTTATCTGTGAATAAAATAAGGGCCAGAAAATCTCTACGTATGAGATATTTGTATGAGTTTGGTCATTGAGAGGTGGAAATAGGGGCAATAGGGTTAGCGGTCCACAGCTTCAATATTCAAAATGGCGGCGTTTCAGTTTTGTCATCAAAAGAGTTCTGTAGATTTTTTGGAAAGATGTTTCATGATTCTAAGCTCAATTTTGTTCTTGTCATAGAATGTTATGCCTGAGAAGTTAATGCGTTTAGACATTTATCGCTACAATACAAAGCTTTAGTAAAAATTCTTTCTTTTATATATCTTTCTGCAACCCTATTACTCATGCTCAAAAAAGGTCCTTGGATCTTCCCCTGTTGATTTATCCCGGACATTCGCTGTCAACCCGCTTAAATGCGACATTTATTGAACAAATTATTCAGTTCAGAAAAAAGAGGTAGGTATATACTTAAAAATTAACATCGCGCTGTAGCAACACAGCGGGGTATTGGCGACGGTACGGAATCGATCACGAAGTGAGAAAAACCTCGTAATTTTGAACCACGTTCAGATTACGAGCAGAACACATAAGTTAAAGGAAAAGAAGAGAGAAAGAACTCGCAATAAAACTCTCAAAAGCGTCTGATTGATTGGGTTTTATGGCACATGTCTCATATTTGACTAAGCTTTGATAACCACAAGACCGACAACGTCAAATAATAGATATACACATAAGAAAAGTTTTACTCACACAGAAGAACGGAATAAAAGGAAGTAACATGAATCGAGCTTGAGTCAATTAACACTCTCAGGAAACAGGCGCAGTGGGCAAACTGAATGAACCCTGATGGCTTACACGACATTGTTTGATTAAACCAAAATAACATTAAATAACAGACAAACTTATACAAGAAAAGTTGCACTGATTCAAATGAGAGAAATGCACCACTGTAAGTTACAAGAATCGATCCTTATTCAGAAACTAAAATTTTTTAACCCTCTGTTGTTTTCGTGTCCTACATAAATTAAGATGAAATTAAGATGAGAAATAAAAACCGTTCACAGGTATGAATAATAGGTTAAATTTTCTCCTTATGAAACATTGTTCAAAAATGTTTTCTAGATAGCATTATTTATAGAGACGTATTTTTACAAAAATAAAACCCAGAACTTCTAAATTTATGTTTACAGGAAAAGCCGCTGCCCAAATGCGTAAAAACATTATACAGGTAGCGAAAGAGTGTACTGTGTACACTTGCGATAGTAATCAATGAAGCACCTTTATAAATTCTTAGCTGTCTCTCCTAATGAGCTTTTGACTGAGGAAAAATTTATTTTGTTATTAAACTTTGTCTGGAAAATAGAGCCCTCTGGTATAAAGTTCGTTCGTTGTTTTCTTCTTGTTCGTCGAAATAATCTACTCCATCAATGAAAGCGAAAATTATGTATCAGCTTTACCCAATCTATGAAACGGATAAGAAATAGCTTTCTTATTTCGCAGAAAGGGAACATTTCTTTCCTTTTAAACAAAGGCTGAAGTGACGCGAAAACCCGAACTTCAAGCCAGACTTGTTTTCGGCGTTTGGAGATTACACTAAGAGGCAATATGATAAAACTTTAATCCAAGGGATTACACTTTAACTCCCCCAAGTTGCAACGAGGGCCTGCAAAAACAAATTTTTGATTGCATCTAGGATATTTCACAAAGAATGAGGTGCATGATAAATGGGAAAAGTGTTAAAGAATGTCTTAAGATACTGGAGGAAAGAAGACCGAAGATAAGATTACCAAATAAATTGAAGCCATTTTAAAGCAGTCTATCTGCCTTGCGAAGGACCACTACGAAGACTATCGCAAACTTGACGTGCCGATCTCTGATAACGGCACTACAATGACCGAGACTTTCACTATGAGAGACTTTTATATCAAGCTAAATGTAGGTGGGGTAGTGCTTTTGCGGTGGAACGTGTTTGTTGTACTTATGCTCGATTTAACATCTCTTAGCCTGTTTTTCAAACATGATTTTAGCATGTCTCCAATAGAAATTTTTAAAATGAGTTCCTAATCGGCATATGGGGAGTTAGTCAAAGCCAAAGAGATCGGACCGCATGACCTGTCGTGACCTCAAATGTCCTCACGTTGGTGGGGGGTCTGTTATCCGTCTGGTTTGTTTGCATTGAAAATCCCTTTCATAACCGCTACACTACCAATTAATCAAAGTGGGGATTATATTTGCTATTTGAGGGCTTTGCAATCAGGAATGAGATTGTTAATACAACATCGTTATTTAAATGCATGCAGCATTAAAAAAGAGTATTGTAGAACTGAGAAATAGTTTCTGTTCACAACAAAAGCTGTTGACCGTATTAGTAATATGATATGAGCACCATAGGGTGTTCCATTTAGTACAATATTAAAATGATAACTCGGAATCAATGGTAGTTTTATTGGCTTGGTGTGATAGTTCGGAGAGAAAATTAGCAATATCGTGACCAGTTAATCTAATTTTACAACTCTGTGTGCTAAAACATGGCCATATTCAAATTGAAATGGGAACGAAGGGCTTATGCATACCCTTCGCTCACCAAAATGGTTCAGATGTTACAAAAAGAGTCATAATATCTGAAAATAATATTACTCATTATTAGAACATTTAGAAGACTTCAAAATCGATAGGTTACTGAAGAAAATAAAGAACCCTTGGTGGTGGATGTGACGATCTCAATACCAAAGGATGGGACACGATGAAAAAATAGCTTCGTTATTGATTCGTCCAATTTCTTGCCTTGATCTACTTTTAAAAATGGGCCAGCAGGTAGCTCCTGTTGGAAGAACAACAATCGGATTAGCAATCGGAGAGGGGCGACATCTAAACAGTCTCAAGACTGTGGTGTACATGGGGGATAGTGAACGTTGAATCTGTCGTGGTCTTCATGTTGACGTGGAAAATTGGTGGGTTGGTGCCAACTCCAGTGTGACGTCACCCGAAAATTCCTCAAATTTTTAGGTGTCGTCCTTGGATCGTTACCTCCAGAATTGATCCCATATCGTCGACAATAGCTTGTTGTGTTGCTCCAGTGCGACGTTAATTACCACCACCACCGCTGAAGGAAAAATTTTTAGTGAGTAAAAAAGACTCAAAGCTTTTTATCGTCACATTTATTTTTGACCCGATTCCTTGAAATGTATTTTTATCTTGCAGAATAAATGTGCAAAAAAAAATATATATATACAATTTTTTTAGATAAAAAAAATCATCAGTATTTTGGTGTTATATATATTATTACAGTAGGCCGATGACTTTCACATCGTGAAAATGATCATTTGCCTCCGAGAGAATGTGGGTTACCCAGTTGGAAGGGCTACGGATTAGCATGTACATGGGGGTTGGTGTACGTCAAATCTTTCGTGGCCTCACATGTCCTCATGTAGGCGTGGTGTGGTAGATTGAAGAGCGAGGTGCTAGCTGACGTGTTCACCTCATCATCTCAGCGGTTTAAAATTACGTTTTGTTGTTTTCGGATTTTTCACAATGCGATTGATCCCGGACCACCGCCAAAAGCCCTTTGTGTTGCCCCACACAGAGCGAAGTTAACTATCATCCTAAGTATGTTAAAGTGGGAGAAATCATTGAGACATTATATGAAAAACGGTAAAAATTTATGTAATGATTAAATCATATTTATGCTCATTTAGTAATTAAAAGAGGATTTAATAAATTAACTTAGTTTATGCATAATATTTTTATACGATCTATTCTTTTAAAAGTCTGTTGATATTTCATTTTAATGAAAAAGAACTTTTAAAATGCAATTCACACAGTATATACATATGTGCTAATGTTAAATATTACAGTTCAATATTTAGGATATCTTCATGTGGTTTAGTAATCATTCATATCTTTCCACCTGAAGAAAATTTGTTAGGTATCGGATAAGTTTGTCTTCCTAAGAGCAAAATTAAAAGGAATTTTAATTCAACAGCAGCCAGCCTAAGAAACCTTTACTCATTTTTATTCTCTCATATAGGTATATAAATAAGTCACTTGAATCGAATACTCGATAGATTTCTTTAAATTTGTGCTTTTTCTATTCTCAGAGAAAGCTTCAACCTGCGGGTATTCTTTCTTCCGATTTGTAACTTAACTCATAATAATTTGAAATAATTATTAATGAGATATATTCATAACAATTCCAAATATATAATGTTTTGAAACAAAGCAATGGTAGCGACATTGAGTAGGTAGGAGGGGGATCGATATTCATGCATTTGTGTATGGCAGCAATACTCCGGATCAACTTTCGAGCTTATTCAAAAATAGACTGACTCAAGGTCGATTGCTTTACTGTCGGAGCCGAACATTAAGCCAACTATATGTTTCCAAACTGTCATAACGTGCGCGAATCTGATGATAGGTTGTTTGTTTTCTCGTTTTATGGCGCTAGGAGTGATATTTGGCCAATATGCACCAAAGGAAGACAGATAACCTAATGGAGGAGGATGAAAATGCAAAAATCAGAAAAGTAGGCAAGGGTAAAAATGAAAGGGAGGAAAGATCATTCGTTTACTACGGAGATGTGATGCCCGCATACACCTAAAACAGATTTGTCCCCGAGTGCACGATGCTGACGAACTGAAATTGCCTATCCACTGTTGAATATGATAGGGCACAATATTATAAAAAAGCCCACTATAGCAACAAACTCATTGGAATGTAATGTAACCAAATTCACTACTGTGCAGTCCTTTCGAACAAGTTACTTTATCGGTTTTTGCGGTGAATTCAAAGGAGCTAATGAGTATACTTCCTGAAACTAAAAATGTTCTCTTTCTGCAAACTACAGGACTAGATTTACTAGTGAGCTATGAGTTCAGAGCTTGTTCATATTCAGTGGGTATGGCATCAGGTTTCTCGATTTTATTCTATTTTTTTGGTTAATATTGGAAACATTTTCTCTTATTGCAAACAACAGAACTGGATTTAGCAGCGAACACAGGCTACAGAGCTCGTTGATATTCAGTGGGAAAGGCTTCAGGTATCTTAATTTTATTCTATTTTCGGTGTATAGTGGAAACATTTTTTCTCTCTGCAAAGTACAGAGCTAGATTTATCAGCGAGCTCCGAGTACAGATCTCGTTCATATTCAGTGGGAATGGCTCTAAATATCTCGATTTTATTCTTTTTTCGGTAAATATTGGAAACTGAAATTGGCAGGTTGACAGAACATTAGTCTTCTCCCTAACAGATCAGATTCACACCCCCATTGGGGCTGATCTCGGACCGTCGCTAGTAGCCCGTTGTGTTGCTCTAGTGCGACGTATATTTAACTACCCCCTAATTCTAAATTAATTGGGCGAATATGTCGAACTTGAATGTATTGTCTCAAACAAGCCTTATGAATGAGGCAGAAGGACCACACTTTGTGGTGAGAGCAGTTCAAGACCACTCTAGATAAGGAACACTCCTGATGCACAAATTTGTGACGTCACGAGCGAGGTCGGGAGTCACTTCACTGTGTATTGAGTAATGTCAAAGACAGGACGGTTATTTTTTATTGCTTCTAATTTAAATTTTGATTAGAAAAAAAAATCAACGTTATTCTGAATTTTAAAGATACAAACGAGGGAATATAAATTTTAAAATAAATGCCGTGAAAAGCGCCTGTGGTCTTGTGGTGCGCGGCGTTTGAGATAAGTCATAAGCGCCGACGTCAAAACTGTTGTAGTATATAAACTCCCAACTCGCTATTTTGTACGTGTTCGTGTTGTACTTGCTTGTTGTTAATTTTTTTTTATTATGTTGTCAGCACGGGTCCATAAATACGCAACCTTCCACACAACCACTTAAATTCATATGGGCCCAATTCTTTTGGCACTCCATTTATTGGTTGACTCAGGACTCTTTAAAAAATGAATTACATTTTTACCGCGCTAAACGAATTGTACTCTGGAACGCTTTCAAGTTCATTTCACGAGTCACAGTTTGCGGCCGGATTCTTACTGGAGTGATTTCTTCATTTTGCTGACTGTACGCTGGACACTTCGGTTTTCAAACAAGCAATGACCGAAATTAAAGTGAGGCGGTAGTTTATATACAGTAACAGTGGTGGACATCGGCGCTGATGCCGTATCACAAACGCCGCGCACCAAACGCTTAAAAACAAATTTGCTGTTATAAAGTTACATTACATACACAAAATAATATTATAAACAAAGAATTTAAACTAGTGTACGAAAAAATCATGACCTTTTTCGGATTTTTATTATTTTAATTAATTTCTTGCGCAAAGAAGTTTTAATTTGTTGGTCACGAGACCCGCAAATCCCAGTGTAGTTTCTCGTTAGTTACTAAGACTCGTAGATATGATGAATAACACTGCATTAGGAAATATATCTGTATAATGTTTTTGAAAAATTAAATTACGACTTAAGAATTAGCAAAGTAAATCATATAAAGTAAATAGATCAGTGCCACAAATGCTAAAAACAATGTTTTTTCCCTACATAAATAATTTTAAGTTCCACCTAGATAAATAAGTTTAGGGGACTCGCAGACACCATATACATTTTTGTATAAAATTATTCAATTATACAAATTAAAAAAAATTGCAATATATATTTATCATATATGAATAAAATGCATATAATTTCTTAAATTATTTTGATATAATATAATTAGATCAAGACTGTGAGGTTCTCCAACCAAAACAAGCTAGTTGGAAGAGTAACCTATCAGCAATAGGAGGCATGCAAGTTTGAATCCAACTACAGACCGTCGTGTAGATAGGGGCTGGTGCATGTTAAATCTGCCGAGGCCTCAAATATTCTCACGTTGGCGTGGTGTTGAAGTTTGGAGAGTGAGGTGCTAGCTCAAGTGTTGCCTCGTCATCTATCCGTGGTTCGAAATTACGTGGTGTTGTTCATGGAACTTTCCCATTGATCCCACAGTGTCGCCAATAGATCGTTGTGTTGCTCCAGTGCAAAGTTTGAAACAGTAATAATAGCTCACATTTTTTTTATTCATACATAACAATATTTAAAAAATTTTAAAAGTAATCTAGTCTACAATGTAATCTAATCTAATAGTACAATTAGAACAATTAATGTATGTCACTGGCAAAAATAAATATTTTTTTCACCTACTGGGTAGTGATACCCTGGTAATAGTCTTGCCCGTCCTTCGCTGTGACGTCATGTCATTTGACCAGATCTGAGGGTCAGGTCAGGCCGGTCTACTTTTCTAGAATGCGGGCTGAGAGTTCACAAAAGCCCTGTATAGTGTATACAATGGCAAAACACATCACGCAGACATGCATCGCGCAGTTGTCAAGTACAAATGGCTTTCAAATCCCAATCGGACCGTCATCGACACAAAAGAGAATAAGCCTTGTCCCCTAAGATATGTCCATGCATTGGACAGGCACAAAGGCAGACTGTGCCAAAGGGCAATTGAAAAACACAACCACTGAAAACCTCTTTCAAGATATTTCTTCTTTCAACTCGACAACTGTTTCTTCTCAGGGTTTTTCTTTGCATTCCCTCGAATTGTCTTGTCAATGTGCCATTTCGTTTCTCGACTCCAACCGGTATAATATTGCTGCATTTTCTGACTTTGACTGCATTGCATTCTTAATGTGTTTGCTGCAAAAGTCAATAATTTACATTGATATTTTTCTCATTTTATTTCTTGTATTTAGTCATTTGTGTTTTCATATTCATGTGTTTTACTTCTTTGGACTCCGAACACGGAATTTTGAAGTATCACGAATTCTTTGTCATAACGACAGAAGTTCACGGTGGTTTATTTTACGATTTGATTAACCATTAAACAAGGATAAAAGGCTGCCTATGCTTCGTCTGTACTGAAGACATTCAATTTTTACTCTTCTTCTTCAAGTTCTTTCATTATTTCACGGGCCACAAAACGGAATTTTCAAGAAAAATGTATTCGAAATTTAATCTATCAGTTGCCCAACTTGCACAAGAAATATTTTGTTCAGCGATCGCTGAGTCGGCTATAATACACATGTAATGTTTTTGTGATATCGGGTGATATAATATCTTAAAAGTCTAGATATAATTTGAAATTAGCATTTGCTACTAATTAGCTACAAATTCAAAATAATCTTGCAAAATAATTAAATAAAATTTAAGAAAATAAAACCACTTAAACATATCTCAGTGAACAGAAGATAATTATTGTATCTACACACACACACACACACACACACACACACACACACACACACACACACACACACACACACACACACACACACACACACACACACACACACACACACACACAAAAGCTTTAAAAGAAAATATATCGAACTTATACTTTTCAGTTAAACTCGAAGTACTAATGCGTATTCTCTCCAGAATGATTTTACAACCAATGCAGAAAGTATTACTTTGAGCCCTTGTTTATTTCTGACGGAAAAAAAATTTTACAGAAAAATACCCACGTGGTCATACTAATGGGACATACTGGTTTTAAGATATGTATTTTTGGCAATATTCGACGGTTAATTGCTTACAATACTTTGTAAAAAAACTTCTAATTTGTTCGATACTTAAACTTACATTAAAATACACGGCGATTCTGTCGAGCGGAACGTGACACTAATTCCTTATAACTAAGCCTCGTTTTTCTAGGAGCTAAAATTTTTAAATTAAGTTTTTAAAACCTATTAATTAGGTTTCTAAAACTCCGTTTTAAGGTTTTAACAAAAATAGTTGAGCATGTTTTGGATATGATAGGACGACAATCACATCATCCTTGAAATATAATGCTTCGAGGATTTACCACATGATAGTATTAGGATTTTGTTTGACTCCATGTCAATCGGAATGTAGGAAGAGGGGGCTTTTCATTTTATAAAAAAATTACATTTCTGCTGTAAATTCTATAATATTAATGTTGTCTAGATTGTATATTTTGATAATTTCTGTATCTGTTTATGAAAAACACGCATACCAAGTTTCATTCTTATCAAAAACTCTAGCTTCGGGAAGTTTCGATTGTTTTCGCCCTCGTAATTTATAAAATTAATAAATGAAATCCGTATACTATGGTTATCGTAATTTTCATGTAATTTCTTGAACATTGAGTGGTATAGTAAATTCTTTTATGTAGTGTGAAAAAATTATTTACTGAAATTTAAGTGATAAATACAATGATCTGCTATTATAAAAGGAAGTGTTAGTTGGTTTGTATGTTTATGTCTACGCTCCTGACGAATCTGTGGCACATCTAGTAATGGGATTTGGCACACAGGTTGTCCGAATTTTTACCATTTCTGTACGATGCCTGAATTTTAAAATTCAATCTATAACGTTTAAAAATGAATTTATTGGAATCTAATTATTATTGTTTTGCCTAGAATGGCAATAACAAGAAGATATGACAGATTCTAAAATTATTTTTTCCGTGTTTCCGTTTGATATTTCTAGAATTCTTCAGAGGAAGAAATCTTCTATTCTTTCAGAGGAAGAAAAAACAAACAAAACGTTTTAACTGAAGTTATGCAGTTATTTTTTCTATCTCCTACATCGTTAAAGATAAAGTAAAAATTTGAAGCTGCGGAAAATTTCACATTAGATCTATACCTAAAATTATGAATTTCTTTAAATGAATAATTTTTAAATTGTAACTTTTATATTTTTTCCCATACGAGTTCGACCTTGACCGCGTCCGAGAAATCACAAATTCCATTTCCTGCACTCAAATAATTCCAGCCAAGGAATGCAAAACAAAACAAAATTTTTTTTGACTAACCTCTTAGTTCTTTTTTGTAAAATCGGGATGGTTAAAGATATATTAAAAATTTCAACGGATTTGAAATCTGCTGGAAATTTTACATCAGATAGACCTTATACGTTTGAATTTCTCTTAATA
Source organism: Metellina segmentata (assembly GCA_947359465.1). NCBI lineage: Eukaryota > Metazoa > Arthropoda > Arachnida > Araneae > Tetragnathidae > Metellina > Metellina segmentata. The sequence continues at coordinate 60,441,733 of OX375879.1, read as the reverse complement.
AATTATTTTTCAATTAAATATTTATATTTTCGCAAGAGATTGTGAAGTCACGCCGATTGGATCTAAGCAAACCAACTTTACGGGCAACGTTGTTATGGCTATCATCCAATTGGCTACGAATTCTCATTTAATTTGTTTCGGAACCCAAAACCGTTAAAATTTTTACTTTATATTACGTAGAAAAAATAACTACATAACTCCAGTTAAAATTGCGTACTTTGTGTGCACGAAACACACAGACAAACACTTTCTTTTATAATTAGAGATGCAAGTGTAAACGATCCACGAATTATTGTCGAGCATTTCTTAAACCTTTGGTTGTCCCCTAAAATCGCAATAATGAGGAACATTTAATGAAACACAAAAATAAATTATTGTAATGGGCAAAAATTTTGTATGGACATACCAGAGATCCTACTCAATCGATTCATACTATTTTTTCCATACATTCTCGTTGTAAATCAAAGGCTGTCTAAAGAGGATCCTTTAGAGTGCATTTAATGTAAAATACATATAGTGAAGGTTTCCAAAAGACAAGTGTGCTTTTTCAAAGTATTTTCGTTCTGTTTTTGTAAGTTTGAGCTTAACTTTGAAGTGCTCAAACGATTTTGCCAGACTGAGTATCGTTGGTTGGAAGAAAAGTGCAAAAAATGCCTTTCCAAAAGTCTACTAATCATAATTTCAGAATGGTAAGAAGTCGATTAAACGTGCTATTAAAAAAATGGAAAACATAAATGAAAAATTAGGATTTACAAAGAAGGTGCGTTGTTAGAAATTTGCCTTTAATTGCCAGTTAACTTTAAATTTTGATCGTACAAATACTTATACAGTGGTCCCAAAAGTGTTCGTACACATAAAAATTTCAATGAAACACTGCTCAATCCATTAATAGAAATTACTTCTTCAGAATGGGAATTTTTTGATTACATCTATAACTTGTTCTTAACAAAACTACATAATTTTTTTTAAACATAATAAAAGTCTTTTTTTAGGATAATCAGTAAACAAAAATTAACAACAAAGTTACCTCACAAAAGTCTTCGTACACTTATATATCTCAACATATAAGTAATTGTTATATTTTGGAAATTAGTACTTAGTAGGATGTTCTATAGCATCCACAAACAGCTTTTAAACGTCTAAAAGAATATATTTCTCTAGTTTTTTTGAAATTTCTGCATTAATGTTCCTCTGTTCGTCAATCATTACTGTTTTTAGTTCGCTTTTCATTTTAATGTTCTTTTAAATTCATTTAAAATTATTTTCATATGCGAATAAGACATAATTTTTTCCAATACGTTTTGTGTTCATTTATCATTGATTTTGCGAACGAAAACCTGGGCTTTCTATTTTTCGCACTTACTAAAACTTTTCTTCATCGGAACGTCTTTTTAATCCAGCAAATCGGAGAAATCGTCGAACAGTTTCAAAGGAAATTGAAAATTCTTCAGTAAATTCAGTAGAACTTTTTACAACACTCAAATGTTGATTTTTCAAAAAATTTCTAGCTATAAATCTCTGATCACTTTGAGCTAACTTTACCGGACGATCTTGTCTTACCTTGTTTTCGATCTGATTTTCTTATTTACAACGTTTTATCACATACTGAACCGTAGTATGGTATGCATTTACTAATTTAGCAATATTACGAACTGATTTACCACTACTATGATGAAAAATAATCAGTCTTCGAATGATTGTTGTGGGTATTTTCTTCTTAAGATTACAAGAGAGCCATTTTAAAATAAATAGAATATTACGAATTAAGCAAGCAAAGATTTAAGTCAAACAATTTTTAAATGTCACCACAACAGGCAAAAATAAAAATAAAAACATTAGATGATAATTATATTTATGAATTTATCTGAATATGTTTCGGAGTGCGATCACTTTTGTGACGTTTTCTTTCTCTGCCTCCTTGCATATTCATTTTTATAGAAAGAAAATTATTCAATCTTATTTTTTTAAATGTTAGGTTTTATTCAGAATTATATGGATATGAATTTCCATACTTATGTAAAGTCATTGTCGAGGTAGAAGTAACACCTAGTTTTATTGTTATTGTTAGTTTTAAACTTAAAAATCCTAAAGAATCTGAATATTTTCATCACACAAATACCTTTCCTAGTTTTGAAAAGCTAGGGATATTCTAAATTGTACTTTTTAGAGGTTTAACATTTGCTTTTTTGCACATTTAAAAATTAATTCAACCTCCCCTTTCAGAGCCTTCCCGCTTTTAATCTCAGAACATTTTTTTTCTGGGATCTTTAATATTAATCTCAGCATTCTGTTATGCATTTCACACATTTGCAGTTTATACCTAGAAAGTATTATAAAAAGGTGAAAACATTTATTTAGAATACTGCATTCAAGACATTCTTTCTGTTTTGTAAAAGATGTATGTCATGGTTCTTCGAGAAAATAGAATCTATCACAGGTCAGATAGGATTTAGATGTCTCTTGGTCATCGTTAGATGAGAAAATTCTCTCTTGCAAATATATTTAGTATAAATTAAAAAAATTCTAGATTACATTTTTCATACTTATTTCCATATCAAAGCACAATTAAAGAACGCGATAAATGACACCTGATAAACTTTGGAAAGATCGTCTCACTTAGCAGAGCCTGCACAAAGCATGAACAAGACACTGGTGAGGAAAGGACCTTTGGAAGACCGCCTTCTCCACCAGGCGCTTTTCTGAAATCAGAATAATTCACACACGGGATACAGTGTGCCAAGTTAGTAAACATAATTTTCCTAACGAGTTGCAATTACAGTAACCTCCGTGGACTTCAGGGTAGAATTCCTAACGCGTCCAGTGCCGGTTCCTCCCATGAATCTCGTTCCCATTCTTCTTCAGTTGAGGGGCAAGCACTCACCTTCGAGTGTCACCGTCATCCCTTTAGGGGTCAAAGGTTAGGGGTTTATCAGATATGTAACAAGGGCAAGGGAAGTCCCCAAATAGAAAAAAAAAGACAAACTGCTCAAGGAGAGACACGGGGGGAAGGCCCATACCAGTTTATGTCCAGACAGTGGATACCGCTCGTCCAGCTGGAGAGGCGACCCCTTTCCCCCTTTGGAAATCAGTGAGCAAATGGTCTGGAAATCCCGATATCGCCATTCGTAAACGGTCACTAGCGTTTTGCCTTCTCAGATAGATAGGAACTGTTGAACTACTGACTACACTGCTTCTCTTAGAGCTTTTCTAACTATTCCATTTCAACCAGAATGGAATTCTCAAATCCACCTTTTAGGAGAGGGAAGTCATGGTTCAACTTCGACAGTCTCATGCATAGGATTTGGAGGAGGTTAATCCATTCCGAGGACAATCCAAGAATAAAGAATTCACCAGAACAATTAAGTGTTGTATACGAGGATAAAATAATGCAGCATGCACACTTCATGCACGAATCACTTAATTACTTGGACATAAGTTTCTGTGAATACGGAAAAAAATCAAAGCGTTTCCTTAATATTAAAAACCGAGTCCAGATGTTTCAGAAAACGTTGTTTGATAGATTGGGTCTTGACTGGAATTCAATCAGTTATAAAAGGACTATTAGATTTTTTCTATGGAAGCGCGAACTCGACTGGTTAAAATATCGGCGGACATTTCTGGAGAGAATGATATTGGACATGCGCACTCATGTACTTCAATCCAGTGATAAAAGTGCCGTAATCCGTCGTTATATGAGGCCCCTGGCGTTGTTGCGATCCATAGTGTTGTTGGATGAAGAAGACGTTGAGTTTCAAGACCAGAACATCTTTGTCTTGTTCCTGATACCCTTGATGGACCATTGTGAAGACTCACAAGTAGTGATAGATTTCCTAAAAGTATTCTCCGCCAGTGGTTTAAAACGTTGTATATTCTCAAGAGGAATGTGTTTGGAATTCTTTCTGTACCACACACAAAAGGTTCGATTTAATCTGTGTGCAGTTTTATCGACGCTCATGGATTTCGATGAACATACCGAGCTTGCCACTGACTTATTTCTGAAACACAAATTTGAAGCCGTGTCCACCTTCATCAAGTATGGCATTCCGATAGAAAAGGTCATGACTCTGGGAACGTCTCCAATGGAAAAATGGTCAGTAATTTTTTTGATTCTCTCTCTCTTTATATATATATATATATATATATATATATATATATATTACTGTCTTTGCCAAACTATCGATTTTTATTTGAAAAACTGTTGCAAATAGTGTCTTATGAAATTATCCATCTTAAACAAACATGTACAATGATGAGTAAGTGAATAGTTTGATGAATGTTTTCATTTTTGTGTAGTATAGGAATGTTTAACAAAACTTCGACTTGTATAATTATTTTCAACTCTAAAGTATTTTCATTGGTGGCTGATCCATTGACTTAAATCCCAAATATGGTCTTACTTTTATTTACGTTTGAAGTATCTATCATGTTAGGAAAACACGTAACTACTTTCGGTCTATTCAATGTATTTTCTTTTTATGACAAATTTATTTAAAATCTTCTTTATTTTGCATTTTGTGAAGATTTCACAAAGTAGTAAGTGTACATTTATATTGTTGCTGAACTTTCAGAAGCGAGCTTAGGACATGTGCTAAGTGTAACATAAGCATAAGCCTTGGACCGTTCATGGAGTATTGGCCAATTATCTGCCATCTTCAGCAAATTACTACTTCTGAATACCAGAATGAACTAAAATTTAAGTTCTTTTGACAACTTCAGTTAACGTAAAAAAATTGCACGTTCAATAAGTTTTTTATATTACCACTACAAAATTTTGATTTGAATTTTTCCACATTCTTGTATTTTCCCCCTTTTACTTTAATGATAACTGTTTTTTTTTTTTTTTCAATTTCTCCTCCAAGTAATTCTTAGTTTCTGAATATTAAAATTATTATAAATGTATTAGTTTAGTGCCGTGTGGTTAACTGATTTATTTATTGATGACTTTTTCTTCTATTTAGAAAAGTTTTAAGTTGAACATTGTTCCCCTCGTATACATGAAAATACATCTCCAACACTCACAAATGGCCCTGTTTAAGCCCCTCCAAGACTGTTTCTAATTCCAATATATATTTTTATTAATTCATTGATTGCTTCTTTAAAAATTGTGCATAAAGATGGTTTTGATGTTTTTACCATGGACAGTGAAGTAATATATGAAGTGAAGTGTTCATGATTATTAATCCATTTATTGTACCCAATTTCTTTTTTACAGATATCAGATACATTGATTCAAACCATTAATAATCTTTAATCATAAATTGGCTCTTTTCCCCTTGCTATCGTCATAAACATGGCCTTTCTGAAACTAGTCTACAGAACTAAAAATGAATTACAGTTGGAAGTCATAATCACTGAGTCCAGAATTTCAATATTTTCCAACGAAAATTGGCTCATGCGTTCAATATCCAATGTGCTTGTGATAAACGAAGGAAATTTAAATACTTTTCTACCGGTATTATTTGTTTACTTAAAAATTGTACGCGTAATGACATTTTCACAACTTCTGGTCTGTTGGAGAAAACTATTCTTGCTTTGAATCTTGCACTGCAGTTCCAAAGTTACTTCTTACTCTCTTTCTACTATCTTTCAAACCCTTGAGAAACCGTATCAATTTGTGAATCTCATGAAACAAATATGATTTAAATCTCCTGGTGACTTACTTTCCTTTGTGACGAAAACCCGCTTCTAGAGTCTAATTCAGATCCAGTGGCACAGCAAATAGGGCTCCCCAAGATCTTCCCCACACGTGTAAATCCTTTATTTCATATATCGGTAAATTTTAAAATTATAAAAGTATGGAATACTTTTGTAGCAATCTTTATCTTGAACTTATTATGCGTAAAAAGCATTTAAAGATCCTAATTTTAGTTTAATCATTCGCTATTTAATATTACAGTACGAATACTATTTACTCTCCCGCTTCACTCATTTGTAACCATATTCTTAGTTACACACTCATGGCTAAAAAGTGAAGAAGTAAATATAAACAGTGAATTTTCAGAACGAAGTTTTAAAAACTATCTTACTGCTATCTAATGCCTCAAATATTTGACGAACAAGACCATCCTCAGGTGATTTAGATACATTCTTATAAGGTCTCAAAATAAGTTACATGGAAAAAAGGAAAACATGACGTAAGATGTAAGACATGTCGACTGCTTTAAACTTTTGAGGGGTTCATACGTTACGTTTAAATCCGTTCTAAAACCAGCAGTCTTCTCTGTATGACGTGTTAATATCCTTCCTCTTCTCGATTCTAAGGTCTCTTTTCCCGGTTTCTTTCAGGCAATCGTGTTGGTTGTTTTGTTATAATATGTGCAGTGCCGGGGAAATGCAAAATAATAATAATAATAATAATAACAACAATAACCCATTTGTTCACATTTAATGCGCAAATTAAAGTATGTATTATGGTTCTAATTTGTTGAAAAATTTAAATGTAATTAACACCGCACTTTAGCAACACACACTACAGGTCAATGGTGAAGGTATGGGATCAAACTCAAATGGAAAGATCGAGGATAATACCTCGTTATTATGACTCATTCTGGGATGACGAAGTCCCACGAGCTGGCACCCCACTCTCCAAACTGCCTACACGAGGGGGCGTTTAAGGCTACGACAGAATTAACATGCACAAGCCACTTTTCTACTTGGTGTTCTTTTGTTGGATTTGATCTCGCAACTCTTCAACTGCTAATAATTTACACTTCCTACCGGATTACCACGAACCCCCACGAAAAAAATGAAAGCTTTACAAACGCAGAAAAGAAAATTATGTCTAGGACTACAATGATGTCGAACCCCTAGGACATGTCATGCTTGGTGCAGGTAGTTTTTAAGATTATGTGAATTAAAAAAATCGTTAGAAATATTGTCTCTTTCGTTTGAGGAGTCCCAAGTGGTTGCTGATCCTCCGAGTTGTTGCCATTGTTGCGATGAATAAAACAACTGATCGAATAAACTACTTGTAAGTACAATTTTAATATATTACTCTTCAAATGGATAAATATTATTTCGGACATTGCTATTAGTTGTGCCCTAGCCTCAGAAAAGATTGGCTTTGTCACTGTATGGAATAACAAGCAGGTTTATGACGATGAGTCTAGTTGTTTTGAATTACACTGCAATAAGTTTTTATCTTCCTTATTTTCAGGTTGTTATCATTCTTCAGAGCATTGTGTATCACTGATGTCTGGGTATGGAGATCAAGGCGCGAAATGCTCATTAATCACATAGTGCACTTTGCCATGATGTCTCGCACAGATGATACCTCTCTGGAAGATGCCCAGGAATGCATCCAACTCATATGGAAGTCCCTTCCAGATGCATATCCCACAACAAGAGAGATCAACACTTTCATCGTTAGATACGGTGGTATTTTGCTCGTGCCTTACGGAAGCGACCAGGAACGACCCCCAATACGCCAGGAAGCATTGGAAATGGTGTCCAATTTCTTTAAAGACAATGTTTCATCGACTGCTTCAGATGAACCACAACCGAGGTCTCTGCAACACCTGTGCCGATGTGTCATTCGAAAGAATTTGTTTTATTGTTACAAGTGTCCGAGCGGAATACCGAGTCTTGGATTGCCTGAAAAGATTCAGGAATATTTGCGATTGGAGAGTTAAGAATTTCAAATTGAAAAGTGTGCTGTGTTTCTTGCTGGCCGGGCTTTACACAAAGTGCAGATATAATAAATGCAAGATATTGATTCTTAGCTAATCTTTGTGATTTTAAGTATGAACTTTTGTAAGATGCCTACGAATACTTCAGTTTGGTACACAAAGTAGAGAATGCATTTTGTTTAATCTAACGACGAAATTAATCATTTGTTAAAATTTATGGAAGGAAATTTAAAATTAATATCAATGGAAATAATGCACCATAAAGTGCAGCAATACGCTATTAAATTGCTCCATCACTCCCCAAAACACTATTAAATCCACTAAAGCTTTTGTTTTCTAAACCACCTTGAAATATTTTTACAACTGTTTTAAATTTTCTTTTTGGTTTTTACATTTATTTTAAACTTCCTTTTATTCTCAAAATTATATTACGTGCTTGTATGGTTGGTTATCACTTTCGTACTCTGAAGTATTAGAATTTCAATTCCGTAAAAATGTTTTTGTAAGACGAATTGAATTTTGAGCAGTAGTGGTAAAACAATCTAAATAAACGCAAGGTCAGTAAATCTTCCAGCTATTCCAAAACTACGAAAGTTTGGTTGATTTAACCCTTAAAAGACGACTTAAAATAGTTAAAGAATTAACTTTTTTATCTTATAACTTGTTTATTTAGATCAATTAAAGTATGCATTGAATTTTTCAGATTTTTCGAAAATTCTTTTTATGATTTTTTAACTGGAAAGATTTTTGACCAATCGTTTATAGTGTGCACGCTAATGTAAGAGTATTATATACTCTACACATATCATACCCCGGCAAAAAAAGTGACACAGCTCAAAATTGCAGAATTCGAGAAACATCAACTTAAAGTATACTATAAAACTTATATTGAAATAATATAAGCTTCTTTTAAATTTTAGGTAAGTATTTATGGTGGTAGCTTCTATTATATACTATAGAATAGTAATATAATACGCTGGGGCACCTCATACATATTTTTGAATAATATAACTTCAAAATTTGTATTTTTTGACCTATGTCACTTTTCTTGCCGGGGTGTGATATATAGAAAGACACAGATAACTTTCGTAAAGAACGATGAAAAATTTATATCACACATTAAACAAACAATATGAAGGAATATTGACCATTTGTGGATCCACATAGGTGGAGCCACCTTCTTCGGACACTAATTTCAGTGGCTTTGTATTGTTTCCCATATTATTACTTTTAGTATTTAAGGAAGAAATTCAAATTAACAGTTTATCCAAGTATATAATCTAAGAAGCAATTCAATTTTCATATTTAATAACTATTATATAAAGAAATTTTTTTTAGAACGAGCATCTCCTCTAAAGTTTAAACATTTGCTGCATTCTTGGTTTAGACTATGCTGCGAGATAAGTCTTACGACATTCAGGATTTAGATTAAACTGACATTTCTGGCATCTATAGACTGACGTACCACCCCAAATTTTGCATCTTGATTTGCTGCCAGGGGGTCAGTTCTTGTGCAATAATATGTAAGAATAAACACATTAAGAAATGGCAAGATGTAGTGAAAGATGTACAGTGTATATTAGATATGTAAGAATAACTGATAAGAGGATACTGGTAAGATAATATACAGAGAGGTAAGACTAAATGTAGGAAGAGAAAAGTAAAATATGCATTATTTGATGCGTATCTTTGCGATTGATTAGAAACACGAAGTTGTTGGATGTCTACAAATATTTCAGTGCTGCATGTAAATCAAAGAATGCATTTTGTTTAACAAGGCGATGAAATTAATTATTTGTTAGAATTTATAAATCAAAACATTATTTTCCAAAACGGAATGTGGCTGGAGGTTCGAAGTCTTTACCGTATGTTTGCCGTTGCTCTTCCAACGAGTCTCCCTGTCAAATGGTGCACTAAACAGTGCTGAAAATCTTTATACAATATCCACACATCTCTCAAGTTTAACATTAATTTTAAATGAGTTTTGGAATTTTTTCAAAATTAAAATTGATCTATGCGTTAAATATTAATGAGAAGCTCTTTCTACCAAGCTAAAGTGTGGTTGTAAGTGGTGGTGTGTTTCCTAATGCTGAAGTGACGCCATATGGCTTGTTTTTCAAACATAATTAGAGCACTTCGAAAATAAAAATTAGCAAAAAATTATTTCCGAATTTAAGTGAAGAACATGTGATTTGCAAGAGAATTAAACGTAAGGATAGCAAAAGGAAAAAAGATTTTCAGTATGGTCTAACTTTATCTAGTTTATATGGAAAGGTACCAGATACATCATACGAGCGAGGCCGTGAACAAACCTGATTTCCTATTAGGCTAGAAGGTTCAGGGCTTGAGGGATGCGTGACGTCACAGTCTAAAGCCCAGCGATTCCATTTGGATTCCATTAAATAGTTCGAAAGTCAAGCCTAATTTTAGAGCAGTATTTGTTGTCACATCCGCCAAATGATGTTTCATGTTAGGAGAAGGTAGAAAAGGCCATAAATTTAATCAAAGAAATGGGTTCTCAGCAAGAAGATAGCAATGAGATTTTGCACTTAAACATAATAACTGAACAATTAATTTGAACGCTGTCTTCAAAACATGTATACACAACCGAGTTTCTTCTACTGGCAACTAAATTTTATTTTTGTAATCCTGCAGCTTACATTTTGATCCCGCATTCTAAAATTTTACTATTGCCTCATCTAGTGTAAATAAAACAATTATAAAATGCTTTGAAAGGCAATAGTAGTGTCTCAAACAATAATCATACTGTGTAGCTTCAAAAAAAAAAGAGTGAATTGTTGTCCCCTGATGAAAAACTAATTTGCCTTCTTTTAGACGAAATTTACGTCAATCCTAGTTTGGCATATAAAGGAGAGAAACTGATAGGAAAAGCAGAAAATATAAACCAGCAAGTCAATACAAGTCATGCGTTCATGATCACCTCACTATTTTCGAAATATAAGGATATAGTAGCCTTGGTTCCCATGAGAAATCAAATAGCTAATGACCTTTATTCTCATACCATAAAAGTATTGAAACTGCTGAATGATTGTAATTACAAAGTTTTATGTTTGATTTCGGACAATAATAGAATTAATCGAAATATGTTTACAAAGATATGCCAAGAAAACCTAATTAATTGTATTCCAAATTATTCCTTTTATTTGATACAGTACACTTAATTAAATCAGTGAGAAATAATTGGTTTAATGAAAAACCTCTAGAAAAGTTTTGCATTTTCCTTCACCTGATAACCATCTGCTGCTAAACTCCAAGATCTCAAAGATATTTATGAATATGAAAAAATCTAATTTTGTAAAGATTGCACCAAAATTATCTCAGAAAGTTTTATACCCTAGAACTTTTGAAAGACAAAATGTGTTACTGGCCTTGAAAATATTTCTTGAAACTAATAGTGCTTCTCTAGCTCTTGGAACTGAAGAGAAAGTTAAAGATAACATAGGAACTAAGGAATTCAGTGATCATTTCTTTTAAATGGTGGAACATTGTTAATGTTATAAATTCTGGGAAAGGTAAGAGACTGAGAAATCATTTTTGTGATCCAATTAGGAGTGAAGATCAGATACGTATGACATTTTTGAAAAATTCTATGATTGGCTTGCTTCCTGGAACAAATTAATTCATTACCTTTAAATGAAAAGAAAGAACTAGGATTACCAGGTAAAGGTGGTAAATTGTCAAAGGAAAATATTTTTTCCTTCAGTTCACAAAATCATTAATATAAATGATAATTCATGTTTTCAAAGTGCATACAGCAGAATACATATTATTAGGAAAATTCCAAACAGATAGTCTTTGGACAAGAATTGGGCAATATCGACTAATGTCTTGGAGAAATCATAATGTTTCATGTTTACAAATATTTGAATCGGAAAATAAGCTAAAAAAATCTTAAATTGAATCAATTTTCACTCAGAGAAAAAGGGCATTTCAAATAAAATCTTTAGAAGTCTGTGAAGCAATTGCAGAAACTTCAGAAGATTTGAAATTGATGAAAAACTATATGAAGTTTATGACACTCATACTGATGTAGAAATATCGTCAGAGGAAATTGCAGCATATATATATATATATCAGGATATGTAAGCAGCAAGTTAGCAAAAAACTAGGTTGTGATATTTGTAAATAAAAAGTTATCACTCCAAAAGTTTAGAATATGAAACTAAAAATTTTTGCAAATACAGTGCGTACCGAAATGATAGGTCTACCAGTAAAAACGAAAGTTAAGTTGGGAAAACATTTTTTATTGTGTACAAAGTACGATTTTATAAACTACATTAGTTCATACCATGAAAAAATAATTTATAAATAGTGTAAAAAATATAGGAATTGTAAGAAAAACAAAAAATATGTGAAACAGCTGTTTCAAAAAGATAGGTCCACTGAACCAAACCTCAAATTAGTATTGAATTAATAAGAAATTTTTCCACCGTTTTTCGGAATGAGCTCATAAATCCTATTTGGCATGGTTTCTACCAGTTTTTACAAACAGTTTGTCTCGATTTTTGCTCATTCGGAGGAAATATCTTTTTTCAAGTCTGTAGTACAGTTGTACTGCCTTCCGCCTGCATACACTGCTCTTGCGAGTACGCCCCACATGTTTTCTACCGGATTCAGGTCGGGGCTGCAAGGTGGCCAATCAATAATATGTGCACCATTATCCAGAAACCATTCAAAAGTGGACTTTGCAGTATGCAAAGGAGCATTGTCCTATTGTAACATGAAGAACGGTGCCTCCAATGTGCTCTGATTGTGGAAGAAAATAGTGTTCAAGCAGCTGTTGATAGCCTGCAGCATTCAAACGACTGTCTACAAATGCTATATCAGTTTTTCCTGCAAGACCGAATCCGGCCCATACCATAACGGAACCACCACCAGCTTGCCTCTTCGAGAATATATCTCTATCGTTACGCAGATCGTGCCAGTAATACTACCAACCATCTGGACCATACAGGTTGATTTTTTGTCATTACTGAATAACACTCGATGCCAGTCTTCTTTTCTTCGTCACTTCCTGTGCGAATTTCCATCGCTTTTCTTCGTGTGGAGTTTTCTTAATTTCGGAACCGCTTTCCTCTTCCAGTAAACTAAATTGCCGAACTTCTTTACCACTCTATGGACCGTAGATTTTGATTTCATAGGGTTTTGTTGTCTCGCCAAAGTGGATAAGCTTCGTATTTCCAGATTTTAACTCCTTTACGATAGTCCTTCTTTGTCAGGGTGTCACTTTTGATGGCCACCCAGATGATTTTTTATTGCCATAAGTACATATAAGTCACAAAAATTTGTTTACAACATTATGCGATCTGTTTAAAAGTTTAGCTGTTTCTCTATTCGATTTTCCATACTTCTTAAATGCATCAAATTTCCCTCCTCAACCAGCTAAAGACTGGCAACGACGACCCATTTCGTTTGATTACAACGTGAGGTTCAAATTTGTTTAACTACCTCCACAACAGCCAGCGTGATCCCGCAGTAAGACAGAACTATAATATTTATGCATATTTTCTGGAAATAAACGTTTTGGTGCAAAGATTTATAAAGGCGGACCAATCTTTTTGAAACGGTCTCAAAATAAAAATTTACATAAAATAAAAATGAATTATTTAATTTTAACAAATTTGCTTCCTAAATAGTTATAACGATTATTGTATAATTATTTCTACAAAAAAAGTGATTATTATTCTCAATTAAGAGTCGAAACTTTGAAAAATACGGGTGGACCTATCATTTCGATACACACTGTATGTATCATTTCTAGACCGAGGAGGTTTAAAATGGCCAACTGAATATGCTCTGGAAATACTTGTAGAAACTTTTCAAATATTTAGAAAATTGATTTAAAAGAATTTGCACAAATTTATAAAGGCACAGAATCAAAAGCAGCTCTTAGAATACCTGGTGCTTGATAAAATGGAATTGACATGTTCTATTCCAGATGTCTCGTGTGTCTGTGGAAATAGTATAATCGCAATTGTTAAGCAATGTATTTTTGTTTCAACGTATTTTTAAACAACTACACAAAACTTAAATTGACCAATTTAAAGCTAAAAGTTTGAAACGAAAATTAACAACATTAACTGATTAATCATTTAGCAGTTGAAGGAAATTTGCCGATTAGGAAACCCACCTTCACAATTTTTAAAAAGGGGTAGAGCATCCTGAAACAGTACCTCTAGGGTGATGTGGAAAGCTGTTTCAAGAATTAAATTTTTAACAATAAAATATAAATATATTACATTTTAGAATGCTGATAGAAATTTATAAAAATAAAATTAAATTAAGCTTTCTTTTTCCCTCAAAGGAAAGGGAAGTTCTTTATAATCTCTTAAATGTTCCTAAAACATTTTTTTTCGTTGTGACTGCTGAAATAACCAAACACTAGCTAAGTCCATTGCCAAAATCAAAACACATGCTTTGACTCAATTTAAATATAAAGAGATTGGTTAGAGTTTATGAGATATAAGTTGTTATAAATTTTTGTTTTCAATGTGGAACATGTTTTTTTTTTCACACAATGCTTTTGTTGCTAGCTGTTTTACAACTTTAAAAACTCACTCAGTAATGAGCTTTCGTAAGTCGTATCAGCATCTTAACTACGGAGAGGATGCCGACTGTGACGTCACAAATCGAACCTTCAGGCCTGATGGTAGCTTTCGCGCACGGCCTCGGCAAGCTGCTTTTCACGGTCCACTTTGAATGTCGACCTTCATCACATCAATTACTTTTTCAACGTAATAAACGTATTTTTTTTGGACCATTCAAAATGTTTTTAGAAGCAGGTACGAGACGAAAAAAGAATGATGTTGATGAGTACCGAATTAGCAACCGGAGGGTTGCGAATTTGAATCTCGTGTTGTTGTTGTTGTTGCCAATCCCCAAAGTCCAGCGGGGCTAGACTAGGTCCATGAATCCAAACACCCTGAGGAAGTCCAGGACCAGCAATGGACTTCCAAGGAGATCTTGATGGTTAAGTCCCAGGCACTCCAGGATGTGGGATGGAGAAGCCTGCTCAGAGGAGCACTTGGTGCATGTGTCGAAAGTTCTCAAGCCATCTAAGAAGGTCATAGTTCTGAGGTGTCCACTTAGGAATAGGGTAATTTGAAACTCGTTCCAACAAGGACTGCCGCGTACGAGGTGCTCAATGCACGTTGAATCTGCCGTGGCCTCAAATTTCATAGCATTGGCGTGGTGTGGATGTTTAGAGAGTAGGGTCCCAGCTCAACTTTGGCGTCGTCATCTGACCGGGGTTCAAAATTACGTGCTGTTGTCCCTGAAACGTTCCCTTCGGGATTGATCCCGGACCGACGCCAATAGCAGGCTGTGTTGTTTCAGTCCATCGTTAACTAAAATACCTACCTACCTAATGGTAATGTGGCAGTGGTAGCCAAGTTGGTAGAGAAGCGCATTAACAATCCGAGGGTCGAGTATTTGAAACTCGACCCAACCAAGGAACTTCGTGTACGTGGGGGTCTGATGCATCTTAAATCTGACAGGGCCTTAAATCTCCTCACGGTAAATTGGTGTGAATGTGTACCAGCTCAGGTGTTGATCTCATCATCTGACCGTCGTTTCGATAGACCGTTATATTACCCAGTGAGACGTAAATTCAAATACCATTATGGCAATGATACGTGAAAGAATGCGATATATAAAACATTTAAATTTAGATGCACGAATTTCTAAGAACACAATGTTGAACGTCATACATTAATTTTAATTTAGCGACGCGTGCTGAACGCATGGTGACATACTCGAGTGTGATCGTATTTGTGATAAACTTAATCTCCTCGAAGCAGAGTTTCCCTTTTTGTCCTGCTTTATCTGATGGTAGATATTCGGATTTTTCGAGGTATAGTAGTAAAATTCACCTCCATGCTTACAGCCGCGCCCCGTCGTGTAATTAAAATTTTATTATGTCGATAATACAATTTTTCCGCTGATTTTTTTTCGCTCATAAAGCTTTTATTAACATTATGTTTCCATCACACGTGCCTTAGTACGCACGCGATTGACCACTTGCATGTATTTTTTATACGTTTAAGTAATTTAAATTGATCTCATTACAAACATAAATCTAATTCTGAATATTCGAAGTACTTATTATAAATCGTTTGTTCCTCTTCGTTTATTTTTGCGCCTTTTTTCTTAATCTAAGAGTAATATTTTAATGTAATTATGTTACTTTTTTTTTACTGTTTTTCTACGACGGTCTGAGATTTATCTCGAAGAGAAACGCACACGACTGCTTTTGGTTTTTGGATCGAGTTTTGAACTCGCATCTCTCTGGTTGCTAATCCGAGATTCTACCAACTGGGCTACCGTGTGGCCCCTGTACCTAGGTACGAATAGGTAACAGCTGATTTGAGGATTTTATTTTGTAAATTTTCAATACAGCATACAAAAATACTTTCCAATATTTTGACTCACCTATAATATATTAACAGGACATTCAACTTATTTATAACTTTAATGCAATGAAGCACTTTTTTCGACATAACCAAAAATCATTGAATTTGGACCTTGACCCTTTTGTAGCATGGTACAGATTTAATAAAAATATTTAAAGATGACATTAATTAAATTAATAATTTATTAATTCACGTTAAATCTATTTAGTTTTACGGACTAATATACTATGAACACACAGTTAATTAAAATTACTCATACCTTTAGTAATTGGTAATTTTTTAGTTAACGTCGTACTAGAGCAACACAACGGGCTATAGACGACGGTCCGGGATCATTTCCTTAAGGGAAAGATCTGAGGACAACGCCTCGTAATTTTGAACCACAGTCAGATGACGAAGCAACACCTGAGCTGGCACCCCACTCTCCTAACTTCCACGCTAACCCAACGTGAGTACTTTCGGCCACGACAGATTTAAGGTGCACCAGCCGCCTCTACACCATACGTTTACAAACATCCATGCCCGGTCCCGGTTTCGAACCAGGAACCTTCCGATCTAGAGGCTAACACCTTAACCACTATACCGGTTGGTCGGCCATACCTTTAGTATCTCATATTTTAAAAGAATTATAAAATCATTCGTTTTTATTTTTTCCACCTTGATTGATTACATAGTTTTACATTTCAACCACTTTACTATGTATTCCTCAAAATATATTCATGGGAACTATTTTTGAAATATTTAAATGGAATTAATGTAAGGAAGATAAAATAGGCAGTTCGAATGGAAGCAATTAGATCTAGTTTTTTATTAAAATCATCTGAGCTTTTAAGTAGAGTTCCAGATGATTTTACTAAATGCATCTAAAATTATTGGTTCAAACTCCATTACGTAAATCTAAAAGTATAAGCAATAAAAATGAAACGGCATTAATCGTGAGTTATAAAAATAAGTATGAGCAAACCCGAACTAAAGAAAAATATAGTTGATTCTCCATTTTCGTTTGTATCCACTTGCCAATAATAAACTATATGGTTAATAAACTCGGCATTCCCTCTCAGTATATCTCGTTAGAAGTTGCTTATGTTTATATTAAATTTAACCAAATAATTGTACTTAAACAGCATTTAATTTTCTTTCTCAGATCAGCAACCTAGGTGGTCCAGGGGCAGCTGGTTGGTTTCTACAACGATTCCACACCTGATTTAGCTTATATTCTTTTGAGTTGAATGAGTATTCCCTTGGTATTACTGGTCTTGAATGAGTATTCCTTTGGCATTACTGGTCGTCATTCAGAGATTCTACGGGAAACAGTGACAAGGATCTCTTAAGTCTAGTACACTCATCAATCACATTAGTCAATGTGTATTCGGTGTTTAGAGCAGTGGGAAAATTGAATCCACCCCTTTGGTTACTAATGTCCAATGGCTTCCAGATTTACGTGGCTTACACATTGCAAGCAGAAGAACATTCTTGCTCGGAACATTTCTTGTCGACGTTTGAGAGATCAACAACACACAGCGCAACACCATGGACCCGACAAGAAATTCACCTGAGTTTTCGAAGTTAGAAGCCCTTCAAGTTGATAGGAGGGATTGTTATTCCATTCAGTTATATGAAGATGATCATTTTTATGCTAATAACGAACGTTGCCAATATGAAAAAAGGACGTTTTCTCAAATAAACATTCCAAGAACTAAACTGCCTAGGGAAAGAGGTAATTCTTTTTATGTAGTGTTTTATTTACCTTATACTTTAGGAAATATTTTTTTTTATGTAACCTACTTTTGTAAAACTGAATCAGTTTTGTCAAGTTTAAGCGTATGTAAATAATATGGTTTTTATCTTTTCATTCATGTGTATAATTTAATTTGAAATTACCAACACAGAAATTAAAAAGTATTAGAATGCGTAAATAATTTATTATCGAATGCATTTGTATTTAAAATAATGTATACATGTTCATGTTTAAGAATTCGTGTTCATTTTTAACTGATTGAGGAAATTATGACAAGTTTTGAAAACTTTAATCTGCATACGCGTCTGCAAGTTAACATTGTTATGTTTTGGTATACGTATATAATTTGGATTTGTCTGTGCAATTCATATGAAGTTTAATTTGAAAAATCTATAATTAAGTTGAATTTGAAAAATATAATCTAGATACAGTTTCTGTTGAAGATGAACCCTTTATTTGGAAAATACTCTTAAGGCATAGCAAAGGTTTTTTGATGTATGATGATATACACTTGAAATGAATTATTTTATACTATTAATGGTTTTAATTACTTATAGTTTCCTTCGAACGCTTTAAATATTTATGTTTTTAATAAGTTATAATCAAAGTAGCTTTGAGCATTGTGCAAGTTAATTATATTTTGCAGTAGCAAATCAGTGAGATTGTGTTTTTCCTAATAATACTTCCATTTATATTTATCATAATAATACTACTTACAGTGCAATATAATGTCAGAACGTAAACTTTCAATTGACCACAACTTTGAATGCGTACTACTAATTGCCCCTTTATATAACTTCTCTCAAATGTGTTGATATTTACAAGATCTAATCAAAATTTCCACCCTGCACTGATATTTTACTTCAATATAAAAAAAATTAAAACATTTAATGGTCATAGCTTTAAAAAGGATCTACACTGAAGAATTAGTTACATTGTCAGCTTGAAATGTATTATTTAGAATAGCTAAAACATTATCTCGCGATTTTTCTATTACCTGGATTAGAAAGTCTTTTAAAAGATTTTTCAGTTTGGAAGGAAAAGTTTGGTTAAATTTGACATCTCGAGAATCAGAAGTTTGCGAAATAAACGTTGTCTCATTACGCGTGTAAAATTAATATGGATGGCAAGAATGTTCGTAGAGGTTTGTAATCCACGTTAAATCATTGGTACAAATATTCTTATCTAATGGGTAGCAAAAGAGAAAATAGTGATTTATTTGTAATTCGTAGTGCTTCGTAAAGGTTTTTAAAATTTAGATCCGTATCTACTTTGCCCTTCTCGGGTAGCAAGAACTAGTATTAAAGCGATTAATGAAATTAATAGCACAGCCCCAAACGTTAACTTTCAACTCCAGTTGCAAAAAAAATTATGTAAATGCAATTATTTCATGCAAAGTTCAAACAAAATGTATCCCGCCAATTTCTTGACAGAAAATAGTATATTTAATTCTAAAACGAATGCGTAGGAAATGAACAACATGTTTAAGAATATCACCTCTGAAGGGATCAGCTTTCAAAGTTTTCGCTGTTCAAATATTTCAAGGCCCAGAAAACCTGTTTAAGTAGCTAGGGAAAGCTAGATTTTCTACATTATTTCTGAACTTTAAAATCCTCCCCTTCGTTCTTCAGTCATAACACCAAAGAAAAAAGAATCCCAGCCCATTGAACAGTTCAGTTGTTGGCATACAATGAAAACTATTCCCTCACCTTGAGCTATTTATCTTGTCCTGATGGTACCCGATTCATGACTGTCCTGCTTCTCCTTAAGCATGGCAGAAGCAATGATGGATTATTTGCTTAGAGGTGTGCTTCTATACGATCTGTACACTAGAGTTTGTACCACTCCCTTGGAGCCATTATCTTGTCCTGATGGTGACAGTACTCTACTTATGAATGTCATGCTTCTCTTAAGCAGCCCAGAAGTAAAGACGGGTCATATTCATAAAAGGAGTGCATCTATACGATCTGTACACTAGAAATTTATTTTCACTTCACACTCCAGATGTGCAAAGGTTTAGTAGGGGCACGTAGGTAGTCAATTAAGGTAGAACTGCAGAAATACAACGGACTTTAGAAGACAATCAGGGGTCAAACCCTAAGGGATAGATCATTAACATGCTAACGTGAGGACATTTCAGGCAACGACAGATTTAACTTGCACCAGCTCCGCGTACACAACGGTCTTTGGTTGGACCGAGTTTTGAACTCGCAATCCTTCGGTTGCTAATCCGTTGCTCTACCAACTGGGCTAGTGTGGCCCGATTGTGCTTCAGAAGTGACAGAGTAAATCAATGCTCCCGAACTCCAAAGGGGCTGGATTTTGGAAAAATTCGTCAAAGTCAAGTTGTTGTTTTTTTGGAAAATATATGGTTTCTAAAAAATGGTTATGTGCAGTTTAGAGTGGGTAAATTAGTGAGTCATTTTTCATCGGGCTTTATCCTCTATTATCTAATGTAGATATGACTCTTAACGGATCCGGAGACGACCAGGAGGCTCAGTGGCCACTGCTCTAGCAACCTGCTATTATAGTTACAGACGGCCATTATGGCATTATAGTTGCAGCATGGTCAAATATAGACCCTGTGCCATGAAAACTCAATCAATACAGACAACAAAGAAAGTTTAGCAGGGGAAATGCCCACAATTGGAACACTCCTTTATATTTTGTTTATTTATATTCTAGTTTGCCAGGGATTCCTTTTCAAGGCCTAGGAGGTGCTCTATAGTGTTCAAAGTTCTCTGTGTTAGAAGAACGTCCAAATATCTGCTAGTGAGATGGTGGATATGATCATTTTATATTTTTCACCTATATATAATATATTTTATTTTTGCGTGTAATATATAAATACATTTTACTTTCTAGTAATACAAATATTCTTAATTGGTTGTTGGTTGCACAGTAGTTTAAAATTTCTATTCAAAGTTACTATGCAACAGTAAAAATAGTATATTGCGAAGGACAGTCGGATCTAAAACGTATTGGAAATTAGTTCATACTATTAAAATCACTGGGTAAAAGAATCGTCCAGTTGTTTTCATGTTGTCATGTTTTTATGTTGTCAAATCGTTTTAGCAAACGTAGAGTTTGTCAGAAATTATATTAAAAGAATTGTTTATTCGAAAGAGATTATTTATCGAACCCTTAATTAATGTCAGAAATAATAAACTATTAAAATCAATGTATCCATTCCATCTGGGAATGATCAAAAACTCAGCTGACACTCTTGTGTACGCCCTTAAGTTTTCTATCACAGATCAAAATTTTTTTATATCTCTCTATATTAAAAAAAAGTTACCGCCGCCGCCGCCGCCGCCGCCGAAGAATTGAAATTTTTGTTGTTTAGCTCCATTCTTAGACGGTTTCCCGAGAAAGTACTGATCGGAAAAATATGAAATTAACATGCTTTGTTCTTCATCGTATTCCCTGGATAATTATTAAGATTTTTTTCCGATGCGGCTATTAGTTTAGGTTTTATTAAGTGTTAAAGTTGAAGAAGTGAAATTTCTTCCGCGAGTGAGCAAAACACATTCAAAATTTCAGTCTTTAGTCGTGAGTTTTTTTTTAAGAGTACCTCTCAACGTAAATTTTTGCAGCTCGTCGAGTTTTTTTTTAAATTTAAATTTGGTTCTTGATAATATTTTTTTGAAATTCAGGAAAAATCGGGACATTTTTGTTACTTTTTTTTAAAACTGCCATATCTATATCTAATTACTATTAGTTTTTAATTTTTAAAATATAGCAGTATACCTCAGAATATACTCTTTCTTACGGTACTATTATTTTTGAAATCGGTTAATAATTAAATTGGATGCGATCAAAAGTTCGTCATACAAAATTCGGAATCTTTGGATATTTTCGCTACTTATTGTTAAAACCGTTTTGTCTACGGCAAAAGCCATTATTTTTTAAATTTGAAAACATCACTGAATACATTACATTACACTCTTTCTTATGGTACAATTATTTTTCAAATTGGTTAATAAATAAAATCGATGCAAATAAAAGTGGGTCATACAATTTTCGGAACTTTCAGATCGTAACTTCCGATACAAAACTAAAATGGTCATATCTGTATAGTATTACTGTTAATTTTTAATTTTAAAAATATTGCAGTATACCTCAGAATATACTCTTTCTTACGGTACAATTATTTTTAAAATTGGTTCATAAATAAATTCGATGCAATCAAAAGTTGGTGACACAAATTTCGTATTTTTCAGTTCGCATAGCTGCTTCCGAAAGCAGTAGTGGGTTACACTTTTGACTATCGGGTTTGCCAGATATCAAATTTATCGTAGCAACAATTGCCATAAAAACGATTTCTTTTTATTTGGCGAGGAAAAAGGCTCGCTTTTTTCCCTCTGTTTTCAAGACAGTTTACCGACAAAGTACAGATCGTAAAGTTTGGATATTAACAATGTTTAGTTAAAATTGTACAGGGAACAAGATGCAGAAGATTTTTTACTGATGCGGCTATTAGTTTAGGGTGCATTAAGTGTTAAAGCAAAAAAAAGTTAAATCACTTGCAAAAGAAGTATTGGTTTGAGAAAGCAAACCAAACGGATTGCGTAGCAATCCCCGGGGTCGGCGAGCGTAAGCGAGACGCAGCGAAGCCCTCGCTGTGACGTCATGAACCGGAAAGTGAAATCAGCATAATACGAATTATTCAGATAGTTTCACTCTGTGAAAGTAATGTTGGTTTGCGAAGCAAACCAAATGGTATCTGTGACAGGAGTGTTGGTTTGCGAAGCAAACCAAATGGGATTGCGCAGCAATCCCCGGGGGTTGGCGAGCGTAAGCGAGCAGGGGGCGGAGCCCCCTAGTTTATAATAAAAATTAAAACGTTTTGCATAAGGTATTTGTTCATGTAGGCAATTCAATGCAGTTATGATTTAGTACATTCTGTTATTATGAAAACATATTAATTTTAAAACATATGTTGTTATTAGTAACATATAATTAAATTCCCCCATAAAATTATTTTGAATTCCCCTTGTGTACCAGCTGGACTTGCAAGTATCTTATCCATCGGATATTAACAATTAATTAACGTGTGTATTAATTATCGTTAATGTTTCTTTCTTTTATCCCATGATAGTATTGAAGTTTCTAGGTTGATAGTTCTTAGCTTTAGGTTGATAGTTCTTAGCTATAGGTTGATAGACCTTGGTGGAGGGGTGCTTTGGCTTTCCTCATTGCATCTTAGCAATTTGCGAGTCGTTGCTGACGCAGTTTCAATTCCTCACTGGATGTATTTCCTTATTCTTTATCAGTAAAACTTTATTTGTGTGTGTGACCATCGTTGATGCAATTTGTCTTACATTTGACTCAGTTTGGCCAAAACGGAACCTTGCACCATAAAACTCGACAAGTTTTTTACCTGGAAATCCTTCTAGCTCATTTAGCCATTCTAAATCATAGGGTAGTTAGGAATCGGGAAGGAAACTTATTGTTCGTATGCTTTTTAGTATTAGTCAAATAATTAATTTTCAATTTACAGATTCATGTGTGACGACTGCTAAAGTTAGATTTTCTGTCAAGGCATCTTCCCGAATTTCGATTCAAACAAATACAAGGAAATGGAGGACCGAGGAAAATAGTTTTGACAAAAGATCCATATTAGTAAAAGGTAATGAAAGCTGTCCTTCAACAAATCAAGAGCCGTGTGGCACCGAAAGTGTTCATCATTTAGTTGAAATGCCATCACAAGATCCCGACACCACAGAGCAGAAACAACAAATGGAAAGAAACAGCTATCGATGCCCTATTCTATCTATGCTATGTATGTGCAGAAATTTCTTCATGAAAGAACAAACCACTGAAGCAAATTCGGTATAACTTGTCGACATAAGAGTTTTATTTTTCGACTAGCAAAATACCCGACCTTACTCGGTTTGAATTGGTTTACTCTAGATTGAAGAGATAATCAAAATATATAATGACTTACGTTTTTTGTAGAAAAAAAATTTATTTTAACACCTTTCGCCATCTTTATATTTTCTACAACTTACTTTGGACTCAAATCCTACACATGCATATCCATTCATGTAATACATTTCACATACATCGCACAATTGCTGTATGACAATGCTACAAAATGACGAAAGGTGATACTAAAGTTACTACTATAAAAGACGATTTATAGGAAGATTTGGAATTCCCTTTCTTAAGTTCTTTTCATGTTCAACTCAATTAATTAAAATTGCGATTTACGGCGAGTGCTCTCGCACTCATAGTCAACAAAACAATATTTTTTTACTTGTGGCACTCTTGCCTCCGGTATGCGACATTGTGAAATTTTGCAATCTTCTCCTGTCATTATGACAACGAATTTTTTAATGTTGGAAAAAGTTCTAGTTTGTATTTTTAAACATTACTATTCTTTCAATAACGGCATTATTCTTTAAATAACGGCATTATTCTTTAAATAACGGCATTATTCTTTCAATAATGGCATAACTACACTTAAAATTTACTGAAAATTTATACTGACTTACCTAACATTTTTAAGTCTAATACTTTGTGGTGCTGTTGCGTGTGATGAGAAGGAAAACACATTTATTAAAATAATAAATATTTAAAACAGGAAACAGCTAAATAAAACAAAAGAAAAGATGTCGCAAAAAATTGTTCTAAAGATATTAATTTGTGATTCAATTTTATCTCTTGATCTCGCACAGTTGCCACAACTTACAACTAAAAGTGTACAAAATTTAGAAAGGTGAAATTAATTCAGAGCGAATGAACCAGAATAAATATCACTGCTCGCGCGATCTTGTTCATTCTCGTTTCGTTGAAAAATATCGTCTGTCCCAAATATTCGGAAATCGTTTTCATTGCGCAAAGAATAAAAATAAGGCTCGAAATAAATAAAGTATCAGATCTAAAATTTCACCATAAAATTTTTTTTGAAAAATAATTGGTTTTCAGCATTACTGGTAAAGCAAATGAAAGTAATCGTAATACTCAAACTATACATTCCAATTTTTCGAAAACTATCAAATTGTGGCTGATTTAAGTATACTTACTCAGGTGTTTTAGCATGAAACTCTTCTAAATATAACAATAAAAAAAATTTTAATATTGCATTCACTAAACTAATAAATAATGTATAAAATAAAACACATGGTAATCAAATATCTGGAATACAATTCATGTGATGTTTACACAAACACATAATCGAGCATAGAACAGAAAGACGGACAGACAGATTTTCGCAACCAATGCCACTCACTAAATGAAGATAAGTACTCACTGTGTGCAAATTTCCATGAAAATATCTTAAACCGCGTGGACGTGTATAGGGCACAACATACAGACAGACAGACGGACAGACAGACAGACAGACAGACACCAAACGAGAAAAAGGCGGATTCGGCATCAGAAGGGTCCAAAACGGATAGAAAACTTGAAATGGGTCGAAAATATTGAATGTACAAACAAACACTCCATTCTTATTTATATAGATAAGAGTGTTAAGTGTTATTGCTAACTTACTATAAAAGTTATAATTAACAGCTTGTATAAGTTTTGTTTCAGTTACCTGTTAACATTAAGTCAACAACTAAATTTAACGGTTATCCTCAACTTTTAGAAATTGACAATAACAGTTGTTTTTAACAGGTAACTGTTCAAATTTACCATTAAAAGTAATCATGAAAATATTAGGTTATACTACTTTTTATTTTATAATTTATTTCATAAATTTCAAATTTTTAATCAAAAATTTTAATTTGTTTGTTATATTTCAACAGCATTTATAAGTTAGTGTTAATATTTTCTAAAACAGGTGTTAACTTTTTTACAATAATACTTTTATTTTAACTGCTATCGAAGTAAGAGCCCATCACTAATGAATAAATAATTTTAAGCTACTTGCTGAACAAATTGAGAGTTCAGATAATTTTTTTTGTACAGAAAACTATGCCAATACATTCAGAGAAATAGGACGATAAAACTAGTTTTATATCGACAGCTTATACAAAAGCGTAGGTTACTATTTCTTCTTTCTTTTTGTTACAAATTTAGTTAAAATGTTCATTCGTATGCGTAAAAGTTTTTCCATATTATGTACTTTATATAGGAATGGTAGATTTTGAAACAATTTCATATCTACGAAATTATTTATTTTTACATCATTTTTAAGTATATCGTATAGCTAATAAATGAAGCAAAATTCTGTAATTTTTAAGTATTATTTTTTGCTTGAATACAAATTTTTTTAAACTTATTTCTTGTTTTCGAATTTATGCTCTGCTGTCCTTTCAATTACGGTTAAGATTATTATTCGTGTATTAAAAAAAAAAGTCTGTAATCTTGTATTCTGGTAGAAAATTTTCAAAATTTAGTATCACAGGAAACTTTTATATCACACTTTTATTGTAATTATCTTGCAACGAGATTATTTATTTTGATTGTCTTTAATTTGTATAAGATTAAAAAAATGGTTTATTTTACGTAATTTGGTAATTTTTAGCTATATCACAAAATAATATTGAACGAAATCCCAGCTTAAAAGAACTGTTTGTATATGATTGTATGAGTCATTTGTATATTTTTTTCGTCTTTGTGTCTTTGTTTTCAAACATTAATTTGTTACTTAAACATTGGAAATAAATAAAATTTGTTACATAAGAAGTTGTTCTAATTATGTATTTTTACTTGTATTGTATTAACATTTTTCAGTTTCTTGGTTAAATTTGCCTTGCTGTAAGCTGATTTTTTGTATGAAATACGAGGATGTGGTTGTGTTTAAAATCTGGTTATGACCTTACAAACACAAAATTTTTAACAAATGTGCATTTGAGCATAATAAATATTACTCTTTTCTCTCATTATTATTCTTGTTCAATCACATTTCTAGAGTATTTGAATATACTAAATCTCACACATATTACAAATAATAATAGTGTTGGTACTGATATCTTTGGACTCTGAATAATTGAGACAAAGTCCAAAAGAGACCAAGTTGCACATAGATCAACTGCTAATCTAGGAGCTATCCACAGACACTTATACATTCTAAAATATGGTGAGGAATTGCTGGGTTTGTAGAGATTGTTGAATTACAATTCCTGTAAAAAATGTCTTGCATCTTGTGTGCCTCTTCTAAGTTTTGCCAGAGCAGTCTGTTGCATTCATAACCTCCTGGTGGTTGTTTCGATGAGGTATCTGGTCATTTGCAAACCTGACTAGAGTATGACAGACGAGACATTTCGGCCTTAGAACAAAACTGAGCATATCTTGTTTTAGTTATCATAAAGAAATCGGCAGTATCTTGATGACGAGGTACCACGTGAGATTAGCAAAATTGGTCCGATCTTCCTGACCAAGATATCTTGTTGAAACTACTTGGCGAGTTAAATCCTTGAAATGCAATGACAATCCAAGATGATTTGCAGGGTTAGCAACAATAGTAGAAATATAAGAAAGAAAATGTTAAAATATATGGAGAAAGTAAATTTTAGAAAGCACTTCACCATTATTAATATAAATACTAAGAAAACATTTCTAAGATTTTTGGGGTAAGGAAACATACAGCATATTCTGAAAAATCCCTTAAGATGGTAGCACTGGTCGTTAGACAACAAGGATTTCATTGCTGAGTCCCAAAGATAGAAAGATAATATTTTAAGTCGAATTTAGATAAGGGGCATTTTAAAATGTTGTATGCTTTATCTTTAAGAGTTCTGGCATCTTAAAGTTTCTTTATATACCTTATATTTCTTTATATACTTTATTTATATTTATTTTATACCTTATGTTTCGTCATACGAACTTTAAAGTTCAGGATAACATCAGCATAACTTAATATCCGTATCTTGTTTATTTAAATTCAAATTTTATTTCTCACTCAGTTATCTTGTAATAACTATAAGATATATAATTTTGTGTCAGAAATTAAAAGAGAATCTGATTAGCTTCGGCAGCCATCAAAGGATCTCCCTTAGAAGGCTCACGTCGTCCTTTGTAAAATGTAACTCGCGTTTATTTACGGACGTCTTTTTACCGAGTAAAAAGAAATATGCTGTAGCCGAGGTACTCGGCAATAAAAGTTAGCGGGGAAAATGAAAACAAAGGAGAATCTAGAGAAGGAAATTGCATTAAGAACCAGTGGGGCTTCGTACGATATAAATAAGCATGCATATTTTTCGTTTCTACTAATTAGTGTCTTAACGTGTTCTACCGCACTATCATTTTTGAAATTCAAATTTTACTGCTCTGTTATTTTTTAATCCTGAAAAATAATCATTTTGTGTCAGAATATATGTATGTCAGTTAATGTGGTTCTGTTCTGAGTCTGATATAGATAATACTAAAAGTTGAGACCAGTACTAGAACCGTAGTTTATAATGAAGCTTTTGACATGTCGCATCGCAAACACGAAAAACTCATTTTTCTTTCCATTCCTGGTGAACAACATGAATAGAATCTGTAGAAAAATTCTTCAAATCATTACGCTTTTCTCCTTTTATTTGCTACACCAAGATGAAGCCCGTTTACTGGCGTCATCTAGAAAATTCCAGAGCAAAGAAGCATTCCTCCATTTCCTAGGTGAAGAGAAGCAAAATTAATGAGCGCTTTCTCCAAAGAATTAAGCGACTCAATGTACACACTGCACTTATGTTAAAATCTTAACGAAATCGGCAAACGAAAGCTAGCCAGCAGTGAGCTGTTTTCTGGCAAGCAATATTTTTTCCTGTCCCAGTCTCCTTTATTCACGTTGCAAATTGAAGCAGAATCTGGTTAGCTTCGGCGGCCATCAAAGGATCTCCCTTAAAAGGCTTACGTCGTTCTTTGTAAAGTGTAACTCGCGTTTATTTGCGGAAGTCTTTTTACCGAGTAAAAAGGAAAATGCTGTAGCCGAGGTACTCTGGAATAAAAGTTAGCGGAGAAAATGAAAACAAAGGAGAATCCAGAGGAGGAAAATGCATTAAGAATCAGTGGGGCTTCGTACGATATAAATATGCATGCAGATTTTTCGCTTCTACTAATTAGAGTGTCTTAACTTGTTCTGCAGTACTATCATTTTTTCTGAACATGATAGGGCTTCCTTTTGATATATTTTAAGCAAAAAATACGACAAGAAAAATAAATTATAGCTGAATTCGTTCTTTTGAATACAAAAGAGGAAGTGGCATATTTATCTTACTTCTATCGTATTGAAAAGAAGCAGCAGTCAGCCTAGTTTATTGAGACAAAAAAAATACTAAAACAATACCATGAACCTGAAATGAGGAACAATAAATATATGTCGAATTGAAAAGAAGCAGTCGTGAGCCTAATACTAAAACAAAATCATGAACTTAAAATCAGGAAAAATTGTTACATGCTATCTGAACTAAATGCGTTCGGAAAGATCTAAACAATTTTGGACGTAAGTTATCTCCAACACTAAACTGTAAGGAAAGATAAACGCAACAGAATTTTCATATTAAATTTTGAAGGAGATTATACAAGGTGACATGTAAAGTCTCTTTATTTTTGGAACAGCGTTTCCTATAGACCAGGAGGTAACGTGTACCTATAGTAAAGTGACCATGTTGAATTTATTGAGACAGCTTACAGCGCCCCTAGCGGCGAAATAATGCAGTTATAAAGATAACTTGAATACTAAAAGAGATAGGTCAACATTTTCAGTTAGAAAAATGTGCACAATACCATAATAAAAGCACAGAAAAAAAATTTAATCGAGTTGTTGGTAAAATTGGAGGATATATATATTCCCGATCGAAATTGGAACTATTCCATGCCTTTAAGAAAGGGCTGTCCTGAAATTAAAAAACGTCTTCTCCGGTGTTATACAGTTATTCTGAGTTAAGCTACGATGAATTTAAATTCTAACAACAAAGAAAGTAAAAAAACGATCAATAAAAAAACACCTGAAAAACGTACTCGTGAAAAAAACTGACGATCTGAAATCCCAATTTTCTCGAGCAACAACTAAAATACACGATTAAAGCCACCCTTCTATATAGCCACGAACGAAGATTTATTATTTAACAATATTATCCTGATAAACTTAGAGCATATGCGAAAGTCAGAAACAAATGCGCGTTCTGTCGCATGTTCAAACCGTTTAATCGTGTATTTTAGTTGTTGCGCGAGAAAATTGTGATTTCTGATCGTCAGTTTTTTTTTTTCCAGTGTGCGTTTTTTAGATGTTTTTTATTTATCTTTTTTTACCTTCTTTATTGTTTCAATTTAAATTCGTCGTTGCATAACTAAGAAAAACTGTATAACATGGGAGGACACATTTTTCAATTTCAGAACGATCCCTTTTTCAAGGCATGGAATAGTTCAATTTCAATCGCGAATATCTCCGACAATTTTACAGGTAACTCGATGAAACTTTTTTCTCTGCTTCTTTTCTGGTATTGTGCACATCTTTCTAATTGAACTTTTTGGCCAGGCTCTTTTAGTGTTCTAGTTATCTTTTTTTTACTTCCGTATTTCGCCGCTAGAGGCGCTGTAAGCTGTCTCAATAAATTCAACATGGTCATTTTACTATAGGTACACGTTACTTCCTGTACTATACCCGACGCTGTTTCAAAGTAAAGTGCTTAAAAGGACTTAACAGGTTACCTTGTCTATATATATAATTACGTAATAAAACACTAACGTACGTGCGCCCGAAATAGACGTTATTTGTGTATCGTCGAATGGCAACAATCAACGTAAATAAAATAACCCAGACATTTTGAATTCTTGCTGCTTTCAAATAGCCAAGGTCAATTTCTATGCAAAATAAGGAATTCAATTATAATATTTATGTTTGAACTGATTTTTTATTTCTTCCTTTGATGTAAAAGTATTTAAACGCAATTTTGCTACCCGGTATCTGGCCACGTCAGAATTAATGTTTACTTTTAAATTTGATTTAGAATTCCGTGTTTGGGTACTTGAATTGACTGCGAGATGTTACGGACATATTTGAGGGTTCTCAAGTATTATAAATATGTGTTCTTTTTGTTAATAAATAATAATTGTCTTTGTCAATATCGTTGAAAATTGTTGTCGCATTATTCTATATCACAATATATTCAGAAAGTCGAAATTCAACACGTTTAAATAGATGCGCACTTGTTTTTTTCAGAATTTTGCATTTTTTTAAGGATTAAAATTTTATTTTCTGTTTGCATTATGTGCTCCGGTATATTACCTATTGCAGAAATATTATTTAGGAGGTAGATTTTAATTATATGTCTTTTTCCTGCAAAATATCAGTAGACATGGGTAATTTTGTAGCGGTAAATGTATATTTCGACCAACTTTCCTTAATTATTTGATTGAAAACGCAATGATTTGAAGAATTGTTTCATAAAAATAAATAAAATTTACAAATCAAAACATGTTTAATTACGGTGTAAAAAAGTTTAAAAAAAAACACCATTATACACCGCCGAGCGCTAGCCGGCGCAGCCCGGCTAGTATATTTAAAAATCCCACTAAAAACATCTAAGAATAGAACTATCAACATTACTATCAATATAAGGCTATCAGAGCAAGAGTTGTGTAACCCACAAATATCCGGAGATTTTACGTATACCTTTTATTAAGACCTATTATTTTTTTTAATGTGCAAGTTCAAAAATTCTAAAATTGCAAAACAACTTAGTGTTAACTAAGAGAATCTCAAATGATCTTGTGAACAAAAACGAACTTATAATAAATTTGGGACAAAAATCGCACTTATATCCATTGAATATGCTGGCGGTTAGGTCAATTTTGCTTTTGCTTCTTCATATAATCTCAGCATAACCGCTGGAACTCTTTGTGCCGTTTCCAAAATAATAATAATAAGAAGAAGAAGAAGAAGAAGAAGAAGAATCTCTCGCTCTCGAAACCCTTGCGAAGCTTAAACCTCACATATTGCCAGATTCTAATATGTTCAAGAATTAAAATCCAACATAAATTCTTTCTTGGTAATTGGTAATTTTATTTAACGTCTTACTAGAGCAACAGCACGGGCTATTGACGATGGACCGGAATCAGTCCCTTAAGGGAAAGATCCGAGGATAACATCTCGTAATTTTGAACCACGGTCAGATGACGAAGCAAAACCTGAGCACATAAATTCTTTCTTATTTTCACTTTTACGATCTTTTTTACCAACTCGAATCGAAGCAAGTCCTTAGAGCTCTTAATTCTAAGGGAACTGGTTGAGATTCTATTTGTTCGCAAACCAAAAGTTCATCAAGAGGCCTTTATAAAACAGCGATATGAACAAATGCGAGCTATAACGAGCGGTACAGCTTGAAATAACTGGATAACACCTTTCTAAATAATGATGATTCTTGATAATGTCACTGTAGGTAAACACTATCTAAATCATGAGAAACAATCGCATATCTAGATCTATATAAAATTGAGTTTCAATAAGAATGCATTTATGAAATGCGAGCTTTCCATTTTTAACAGTCAATTGATACCAACATTTTTACTACCGCTCTTTTATCTCGAGCATAAAACGCAAAAAGAATTTCTATTTCATTCTCCTGCCAATTTATTAAACTTCATTTCTCACAATAAACTATCAAGAAACTCATAATCGTCAATTTTCCTTTCATAGGTTTTCTTATTTTGTGCACTTTTGAGGGAATATTTATTCGATGAACAGCCCGTGCATAAATATGCATTTCCTTGATAAGAAAAGGATACGGTGTTTGAAAAGCGTGAATATTTCATCTTACATAAGTGGGTTTGAGTGTATTTATATTTTAAACGCAAATGATGTAGAGAGAGGAATTAGTTTTGCAAGACCCATAAGCATACGAGCGACTTAAATAAAACAAAACTGTCGAGAATATTGCTCAATTTATTAAACTGTGTTAGTACGTCAATGTCTGCTAATACTTTATTTAAATAGTAAAAATAGTCGCCGAAAGTTATTTAACAGATATTTAAGATATCAAAATTTGTATTTTAAAGTAAATTCTATTACATTTTAAGCCATTAAGGTTCGTATTACCCCCTATCCTTTTACAAGCACCATAGAGAAAAGGATAAAAATGTAGAGGTGATTAGGTATACATTTTTAAGTCCCCATAGAATGTGATTTTATACAATAACGATAAAGTGTGTGTGTTTAAAACTTTTAT
This sequence comes from Metellina segmentata, assembly GCA_947359465.1. Taxonomy (NCBI): domain Eukaryota; kingdom Metazoa; phylum Arthropoda; class Arachnida; order Araneae; family Tetragnathidae; genus Metellina; species Metellina segmentata. The sequence goes on along the minus strand of OX375879.1, from coordinate 60,408,831 downwards.
TTTGCAATGGACTGAGAGTATGAAAATATGCGAAAGTTATTCAACAGATATTTAAGATATCAGTATTTGTATTTTAAAGTAAATTCGGTTACATTTTAAGCCATTAAGGTTAGTATTACCCCTTTTTTTTCTACAGGCATGATAGGGCAAAGGATAAAAACGCAGAAGTGATTAGGTATCCATGCATAAATTTTTAATTCCCCGTAGTATGTGATTTTATTCAGTAACGATGAAAATTTATGTATAAAACTTTTTTTTTCAATGGACTGGAGTATGAAAATACGGCATGTTTTCTATAAAATGGTGTGTTAGTTACAAGCACAATTTTAGAATTTTGGAATGAAAGTAGTGATAAATTATCTAAATTCTTACATTTTTATACTTCATTTTATTACTAGGATCGATTGAGAATATCTGTAAATTTATAGACGCAATGCGAGTTCGTTATACAAACCTCGGCAAAACAGGTTCGTTTGAATAAAAGGATAATTTGCGATTCATTTTGAGTTTAAAGAAGTGTGTGAGTGTGATATGCTCAACTATTTTCTTTAAAATGTTACATTTCCATTTAAAAGGAAAAAAGTGTTTATTCAATTGTCCCATCACTGAACAAACCATGTGAGGAAACAGGCCACTTTCTATATCGGATACAAAATGCTGTATTACAAATTATGCTTCTTACTTGTTCCACAGGTCACAACATTCCTTGTCAAGGAAGGAACCTTTGTTTGTTTGGGGCGGTCGGACTTCCCAGTTGGAAGAGCAACGAATCAGTAACCGGGGTGTTACGAGTTGGAAACTCGGTACAGGCAAAGACCATCGTGAACCCGGGGGTTGATGCACGCTAAATTTACCACGTCCTCAAGTTTGAGAGGTGTGGAAGTTGAGAGAGTGGGGTACCAAGCTCAGGTGTTGCCTCGTCATCTCCCCGTGGTGTTGTTCTCGGACCTTTCCCATTGATCTCGGACCGTCGCTAATAGCTCGCTGTATTACTCCAGTGCGACGAAAATTAAAATACATACCTACCAGCTAACACGATAACGAGTGGTCATTGGAAAGAACAATACTCGTCATCTTACCATGGAATGTTAGGATGTCATACCTTAGGAATTTCGTCAATAGCGCGTTCTGTTGATGCAGTTTAACGTTAATTAGCTGTCTACATACCTTTTTATTTATGTGTTATGTGTTTTATTTATGTTTATTATATGTGCAGAATACTCAATGGATCTCACCTGATGCTTTGAATGTTAGCAATACTTTGGCACATTCTCATTCAGATAGTTAACATAGAAAAGCAACCCCTATTTTTTATCATGGCCGCGGTAGCCTCGTTGGAAGGGTAACGGATTAGCAAACTGAGGGTCGCATGTTCGAATCTAACCAAATATCTTCGTGTACAAATAGTGCGGATGCACGTTAAATCTGTCATGGCCTCAAATGTCCTGTGGCGTGTTGTGGAAGTTTGAAGAAGGGGGTGTCAGCTATGTTGTGATCTCGTTCTGACCATGATTTAAAATTACGTAGTGCTGTCCTCAGACCCTTCGGATTTATTCTCGGACAGTCGCCAGTAGCCTATTGTGATGCTACATTATGGCGTTGATTAAAAATGCAATCTTACATAAAAATTCGTTAGGCTTCTCTATCAGACTAGTTTCCTTCACAGGATTCACTTAAGGGGTCTGAGGTAATTGTAGTTAAACCTAGACTACAAGACGAATTAACTGAATGTAGACGCTCGCTAGCGCGCGAGAACATTGTCAGCTCAATTGCCGGTATTCCCGTCTTGTATGTTTTGTCCGACACCAAAAGTCACAAAATCGTTTTAGTTTTATTGCAATTCTTTTTGTTTGTTTCATTTGTGAGTCCATCTCATTTCATGGGCCCCTGGGAAATCAGTTCCAAAGGATCGATGTCCGTAAACAGTTCGGCAGAGCCTTTGTTAGCTCTTCACTTTGGAGTCTTGGACAGTTTGATTATGGACAAAGCTTGATTTGGTTTTGCCTGGGAGTTTCAGAACTAGTTTAGGTACATTTGTTCAAAGGCGTTGTGCTAAATAATTATATGTGCTGCATAATAATGTTTTTACTCATCATTGCAGAGTCCGATTTATTTTACTAAGATCTTGATAACAATAGTTACATAGAAGTATCTCAAACCGATCTACCAGTAGGGTATCACTTAATGTTATGGATTCACTTCACAAAGTATGATGTTGGAAATGTACTTTATGAAATCAAGTTTTCTATAAAATGGTGCTACAGCTACAAGAACAATGTCCTGATTTTGGAATAAATTGTGTTTGTATTAACAGGAGGTTTGTATATTGAATGTTAGTTAAAAGTACTACATTGTTTTTAAATAGTAATCAATGGCTAAGCAAAACACGATCTAAATTTTAGTATTATTTTATTTAGATTATTATTTTAATAATTAATGGTAAAATAGAGTAATGAATATCTATGTACCTAAAAACGCATTGTCTTGCATGAAAGATCAACTCCCTTTTGACACTGAATATGTTTTGCATAGCACTGTTTCAATGGGGTATTTAGCGGTTCTTTTCACCAGTGCTTTCGCATGTACTACAGAAACACCTGGGTTCACTTTTACTTTTCGTATAAACAAAGACGCTTGTCGAAGAATCACGTTATAATCTACTTTACTTTCAGATGACATCAAGCAGTTACAAGGTTTGCGGCGTGTCATTTTTATTTTCAAGTCTACAAGATTCAAAAGTAATCTATTTTGTTGTAAAATGTAGCAGTACAATTGACCTACCATGTCAAGAGTTTTACTGTTTTTTTATCAATTCGTACCCCCCGCTTTCTTAATCCCTCATTAGGATCATCATCAAGTGGATTTGTCTCACTCAAATTAGTATCCTTGTAAAAACCTTCACAAGTTAGTAAAGTTTTCTTAGCATCCTCCCCATAGTTGAGAAGGGTTTCAAAATAGGCTCTATAGGCATAAGTATTATTTGCCACAGATATATTTCTTTCGATAAGGCTCACATCGACTTGAGAAAATAAAACATGTAAAAACAAATTCACAGGTGCTACGGGTTTATTTTCGGGTAGAGGAGTGCCATCTGCTTTTACAATTTTAACTTTTACGTGAAGGTAAGAAGAACTCAAATCCATATACTCTTCTCTGATCCAGAGATGTTATATTTTATTTAATGGACATTTTTACACATTTATACATATATACACATTTTATGGAATGGACGAATGTTACTTCCAGGACGACAACGCTCCGTGTCATGTTGCAGCCCCTGTCAAGCAGTAGTATCAATATATGGATGTAAAACGCCATCCTTGGTCTGCTCAGAGTCCCGACCTAAACCCCATAAGACATTTTTGGGATTAGTTAGAGCGACTCTTACGAACCAGGGAACCCCGTCCGAAATCTACAACTGAGCTGGCGACTTTCTTGCAGCAGGAATGGGCACAAATACCCATAGCTGTGTATAAAAAACATGTTGAACATATGCCTAGAAGGATCGTTAGTGTTTTTGTAGCATGTGGGGACCATCCTCCTATTAAAGCATTCTTTCCCTTATACCATCACATCCTGCTGTTCGGTCCATTATTGTAGGGTAGTGTATAAGTTAGTGAGGGAGGCTTAGGCGGATGTAAAACACATCCTGCTGTTCGGTCCATTATTGTAGGGTAGTGTATAAGTTAGTGAGGGAGGCTTAGGCGGATGTAAAACAACCTGCCAGCTATGTAATTCTTCCAGGGTATTGCTGTTATTGCTGAGGCAATTACTCTACAGTAGGGGTATCTTACTTTATTACTTGTAGGCAAGCACTCTCCTCTGCACTACCCGTAGAACGGATTAGGCAGGAAAGGACCTCTATTAGAAAGAATGGAGAGACGAGGCATCCTGACGGCAAATGGGAGAACAGATTTCTCTACGTCACTCATAATGCCAAGCCTGACCCACGACTTTTCGAACCACCACCCTGGCTCTCCAGTCTAAAGCCTCCGCCAGCATCCTCGGTTAAGCAGGGTACATGCAAGGCTAGTAAAGGAAGTAGTCCCTTAAGTAATGGAGGGCTCCGAACCACCACCCTGGTCCTCCAGTCTAAAGCCTCCTACATTATTCCTCGGTTAAGCAGGGTACATGCAAGGCTAGTAAAGGAAGTAGTCCCTTAAGTAATGGAGGGCTCCGAACCACCACCCTGGCCTTCCAGACTAAAGCCTCCTACATTATCCCTCGGTTAAGCCTTAATTATTAGCGTCCAATTCCAGAATAACGGAGAGTCCCAATTTCGCCAATTGTAAACATAAGTACAGATAATCTGTCATTACTTAGGTCGGGATAGGATTGTCGCCTTGACACGGTAGATCCCTCTCCCAATCATTATGTCCTGATCTCGGAACACTTATACCCATTGGGTTCACCATCTTCATTTCACTTCCCTTCGGATAGGCAGTTTAAACTTCAGATCTCACCATGTCTTGGTCCTTATGGTCTACTCCTGCCTCTACTTGGTGCACACTCTCCGCTGTCACTGTGGAGTGCGTTTCGACTAGCGGCGATAATATTTACTTGATACAATTTCAAATATAATATATAGCCACTATATATTACCTCGTATTTACCTGTTTTGCACAGAGAGAGGTACCCTTAGAGAGATCATGTGGCACCAAAGTCTCAGTCCCACATTTGTGCAAGTCAGTGAGGGCTTGGAAACACTCTGGATGTTTGGAATATTCATGGGAAGCAGGGCCCGATTTAGAAAATTTGGTATAGTAGGCACAAGACGCAGGAAGCCCCCCCCCCCATGTCATTTGTTCATCACAAAAACTAATTTTATAACAATAATTGGTACTTACGTATTTGACTGTTTACCGTTTCACAGATGTCACCAAAAAGTTTGAGAAAATCGGGACATTACTTATAACTCTTGACAAAACAAAATAAAGCAGATGAAAATTAAAAACATAATAGTTAGATAATTAATGTAATTACAAGAATGTGATAGCGACGGACATCTACGTAAATACCCAATAATTTATGTAACTACTTAAAAACTTTTAAAATTTTTTAGATACTTTTGAAATTTAGGGGCCTCTAAATTAAGGGGGCCCTAGGCCCGTGCCTCACGGGCCTAATGATAAATCAGGGCCTGATGGGAAGTACATCTTAAGAAGTGCAATCCATTCCTGAGGTGGCCAACAAGTCTGCATTCAAGGATATAATGGAGGGCGTCTCCAACTTCCCCAATATTTACAGAGATTTATCTGCCGGTTGCGAATACGATGGAAGTATTCAGGGGACTGGACGAGGTTTGTGAGCAACTGGGATGCAAGTAGGTGAAATACGTGTCTTCTGAGATCCTGGATTGGGAGGGACTTATGCCTATGCCTGCCTTCCTTGGCTTGATTCCATCACTCCCATACATTTTATGAAGGTGTTTCGTTAGTAAAATATATTAAATAAATTTATTTTTTTCATTACAGAAACAAAATTATTGGTCCAATTTGAACATTATTTCCAGTTATCACATCCCAAGTGTGAAAAGTTTTGAAAATGCTTTTATTCTATTCTTTCCCATAAAAGTCACGCAACTTTTTAACGAAAGAGGAAGAACTGGCTGTCAATGTTTCTTGTTTTCCTCCCGAACAAAGATATTGCAGTGACTCAATAAGCTTGTACAATACGCTAGCAACCAGTACGTTGAGGGATATACTGGGTTTGATACCAACCGGAGTGTAATTCTCTCTTTCGTGTTAGTGTAATTTTTCTTTTATGTATGTTCATGTACTTGGATTTTTTTTACTCAGTTTGGACAATTATAGTCCTTGCACAATACAATCCAACACGAACAATCCAGCCTCAATAAACACAAAAATCTCGTCATCTGACAGTGGATCCAAAAATACGTGGTGTTGTACTCAAATCAATCAATTCGAGGGTAGATTTTGGACCATCGCAAATAGTTTATTGCGTTGCTTCAGTGCAACTTTTGATACCAACCAATCCAAAAAAGCTTAAAAGTTTAAATAACATTACTTAACGATGGTAAATGGTCACATAATTGATAAACTAACACAATTTTATGGCATTAATCAAACTCGCATTTAAAAAACAGATTAGTGTTGATTCTACTTTAGAAATGAAAATAATGTATTTAAGTTTAATCTATCAATTGGAATATTTTCAAATAAATACACTTTTTCCACAACCAACCAGTCTCAATTTTTTAAATATTTGACTAATTTAATTGAAGAGAATTTATAACCGAAAATAGAAGGAAAAAAATCGGCGAATCGTCCCGAAAGATGAAACGGCAAAATCAATACGAGCAATCAAAAATAAGTACCAAGTTAGGAGGAATCGCACTTAGCTTAATTGATCCAACACATAAAATACGCTCCCATTTAATTTCGCCTTCGTTAAAGAGAAGCCCGGCTGTATTGACTTTTAAAAGAAGTATTGTAAAAAAGAGAGCAATACCTCCTCCTTAATGCCAAATTCGAACAGCTGAAGAGCTCTTACTTCCGCACAAGCTCTCCAAGGAGTAATTAGGAAGAGCATAAATAATTGCAGTTCCCCTTTTCTCCAAAAGAGCGTGTGCGGAACATATTCGATAAAATTTTAATGCTCTTCTTAAAATTGTTAGCTATTTTTAATACCGTTCAAGTTCCCTAAGTTCCATTCAAGATTATTTAGTGAGATAACGGTCCGAACAGTTTCGAGAGAAACGTCTTTTAAAAAAATCCTCTTATTTCCGATGAAAGATTTTCTGCTAATGAGGCGACGGTCTCTTGTCAGAAATTATTCCTTCTGAGAATACCCCAGAAATAATTTTTAAGATACCTATTAAATGGCAGTAAAAGGCAGATTTTCCTTAGAGAAATAAAAATGGCGCGATTATTTGTATTGATAAGCCATTCCGTAATACTGTTCTAAGAAATCCTTGGAAACTTATCCACAGCAAACCCTAAATAGAATTGCAAGGAATGACGAATTTTTTAAATTCTACATTTCTTTTTGCAAAATCTTAATAACTGGCGTCTAAGAATAATCTAAACATAATTTTAGGTTGTCTATTAACTGACAGCAAAAAGACAGATTCTTCAAAGCAAATAGGCTGATTCTTCAAAGCGAATAGGCAGATTCTTCAAAGCAAATAGGCAGATTCTTCAAAATAAATAGGCAGATTCTTCAAAGCAAAATTGTGGCTTAGTGAGTTTGCACATTGCTCTAGTAACCTAAGAGTTATTGGCGACGCAGTTTCGATTCTCTCTCGGTGTATTTCTCTTTTCTATATTAGTAAAAACTATCTTTCTGTGTACGTTCATTTACTTGATGTTGTACAGTACCGCTTGCAACAAATATGTTCCTTGGTCCATAAAACTCATTACAATCAACCAACCATAGTAGAATCAAAATGGCGTGATTATTTGCACTGAAAAGTTCTTTCCATACTTCTCTTTGCTTAAATAACTTAGAAACTGGTCCTTAGTGACACAGAGATGGAATTACAAGAAATGGCGGACTTTATTACGAAGTTGTATTCGATGTTTCTCCTTGCAGATGTAAAAACTGGTATACTGAGAAAAGCCTAAATAAAATTTTTAAGGTATCTATTAGCTGACACGAGAAGACAGATTCTCTTTAGCAAAATAGAGTTATAGATTTAGAGTTATAAAAAATATGCCATAAAATATTATATTGAAAAGCTACACTACACGCTTATTTTTGTTTTGGGAAATGCTGCCTTGATAAATTGTCGTTGATGATAGAAGGGATATGTGATCAATTATAAGCCCTACGCCATTGCAAATGATTCATTATCATACCATATACTATTAATCTCGATTGCTTCCGGTACCATTCCTGTATATGATCTTTGGATAAAACAAGCTCCTGAAAATCTCTGGGTATGAGATATGTGTATGAGTTTGGTCATAGAGAGGTGGAAATAGGGGTCAACAGGGTTAGCGGTCCAAAGCTTCAATATTGAAAATGGCGGCGTTTCAGTTTTGATTATCAAAAAAGTTCTGTAGATTTTTTGGAAAGATGTTTCAGGATTCTAAGCTCAATTTTGTTCTTGTCACAGAATGTTATGATTGGAAATTATGTTTTATAACATCTATCTCTACAATGAAGCTTAAATCGCTTTAAAGAAAATTCTTTCTTTTATGTAGCTTTGCAATAGTATTAATGCTCAGAAAAAGTCCTTGGATATTCCCCTGGGGATTGATCCCGGACAGTCGCTATCAACCCGCTCTAATGAGACGTTAATTCAACTAATTATCTTGTTCAGAAAAAAGAGGTAGGTAGATATTTAAAAATTAACATTGCGCTGTAGCAACACAGCGGGCTATTGGCATACATAAAACATCCCGAAGTGAGAAACACCTCGTAATTTTGAACCACGGTCAGATTACGAGCAAAACACATAAGTTGAAGGAAAAGCAGAGAGAGAAAGAACTCGTAATAAAACCCTCAAAAGCGTCTGCTTGATTAGGTTTTTATGGCACATGTCGCATGTTTTACCAGGCTTTGCAAACCACAAGACAAACAAACCCAAATAATGGTTATACACAAAATAAATGTTTTACTCACACAGAAGAACGGAATAAATGGAAGTAACAGGAAATGTACTTGCGTCATCTAACACTCAAAGGTAGCAAGCGCAGTGGGCAAACTCAATGAACCAGGATGACTCACGCAACATTGTTTGATCAAACCAAGATAGCATTAAGTAACAGACAAACTTACACTTCCCTATAATAATGAACCGGACGCCTACATGAACATTCTGTACAATCAGGATCTTTCCACGCTCAGGCAAATTTATGGAATGGACGAATGTTGCTTCCAGGACGATAACGTTCCATGTCCTGTTGCAGCCTCTGTCAAGCAGTCTTATCAAGATATGGATGTAAAACGTCTATTCTGTCCTGCTCAGAGTCCCAACCCCATAGAACATTTGTGGGACGTATTAGAGCGTCGCTTACGGACCAGGGAACCACGTCCGATATCAACAGCTGAGCTTGCGACATTCTTGCAGCAGGAATGAACACAAATATCCATAGCTGTGTACCAAACTCTTGTTGAAAGTATGCCCAGAAGCGTTGCTATTGTAATTGCAACACGTGGGAAACCATCCCCCAAATAAAGCATGTATTCTTTCCCTTATACCATCACATCTTGCTGTCCGGTCCATTACTGTTGGTAATGTATACAAGAAAAGTTGCACTATTTCAAAAGACAGAAATGCACCACAGTAAGTTACAAGAATCGATCCTTACTCAGAAACTAAAATTTTTTAACCCGTTGTCTTCGTGTTCTACATAAATGAAATTAAGATGAGAAATAAAAACCGTTCACAGGTATGAATAATAGGTTAAATTTTCTCTTTATGAAACATTGTTCAAAAATGTTTTCTAGACAGCATTATTTATAGAGACGCGCGTATTTTCATAAAAAATAAAACCCAGAACTTCTAAATTTATGTTTACGGGAAAAGCCGCTGCCCAAATGCGTAAAAACATTATAGAGGTAGCGGAAAACTGTACTGTGTACACTTTTGATAATAATTAATGAAGCACCTTCATAAATTCTTAGCTGTCTCTCCTAATGAGCTTTTGACTGAGAAAAATTTATTTTGTTATAAACTTTGTCTGGAAAATAGAGCCCTCTGGTATAAAGTTCGTTCGTTGTTTTCTTCTTGTTCGTCAAAATAATCTACTCTATCAATGAAAGCGAAAATAATGTATCAGCTTTACCCAATCTATGAAACGGATAAGAAATAGCTTTCTTATTTCGCAGTAAGGTAAGATTTCTTTTCTTTTAAACAAAGGCTGAAGTGACGCAAAAACCCGAACTTCAAGCCAGACTTGTTTTCGGCGTTTGGAGATTACACTAAGAGGTAATATGATAAAACTTTAATCCAAGGATTACATTTTAGCTCCCCCAAGTTGCAACAAGGGACTGCAAAAACGAATTTTTGATTGCATCTAGGATATTTCACAAAGGATGAGGTGCGTGATAAATGGGAAAAGTGTTAACGAATGCCTTAAGATACCGGAGGAAAGAAGAATGAAGATAAGATTACCAAATAAATTGAAGGAATTCTAAAGTAATCTGCCTGCCTTGCGAAGAACCACGACGAAGACTATCGCAAACTTGACGTGCCAATCTCTGATAGCAACACTGCAATGAGCGAGACTTTCACTATGACAGAATTTTAAATCAAGCTAAATGTAGCTGGCGGTCAGTGGCGGATCAAGTCAAGTGGGGGCCCCGAGGGGTAAAATTGTTCGGGGCCCTCAATCTCAAGTTTAAAAAAAATCTTAAGAAAACTGTCATTAAATTATTGTGACAAAAAGAAATCAAACTTTTCATACCATAGTCCACTAAATAAATTTATTAAAAATAAAAAATAAACATTTTTGTATGAATTTCCGTCTTGCTTTATTTTTTTACAAATTCTTCAATTATTTTGGTAGTGTCAATTCGGTTTACGATTCTTTGCTCTATATACAGAATGGCCAGATTAATGAATCCTTCTTCTCCCATAGAACTCCTTAAATAATTTTTTACACGCTTTAAGACAGGAAACAACCTTCCTCCTGTTGCATTAGATAAGGGAATAATGCATTAGATAATTACCTTTATTTTCATTTTTCTTTTGAATTTCACTAAAATTTTGTTTTAAATTTTTCCATTTAAGCAATATTATGATGAGATGAGCTGCTGTGGAGTAGGTGCTCCGTAATGATAGATCCAGTCCAGTCGTCACAAGAATACTGTAATTGAGCTTAGAATGAAATGTGTCATCCATTTTGTTTCTTCGCAAAAATATAGTACTGCGCATGTTTTAAATGTAACTCGCGAGTTAACTCGCCGATTTCGGAGGATCAAAATGTAACACTGAAACGGCACTTTAAACCACGGGTCAGGCCTTGTAAATACGGTTTTTTCGATAACTCGGAGATTATAGATGATAATCGAGTTGACTCGGACTTGTGAATACGGCCGATAGAGAATTGTTACCATTAAAATTTCGTTTACACCAGCGGCATGGTATAGATCTGTGTACGGTAGTTATTATCCCCTTTTAAGTAACCGCTGGCATCGATCACCATTTACGAGCTGTTAGTGACTGACCTTCTAGAGGGTTCCTTCTTTTGTTCGGCACCTTACCCTGTCGACCGTGAAGTGTGAATGCTTTGGGCGAAAGGCAGAAGGTCGTTCCGGTGATATCTCTCTTGTGCCAAACGATACGCAACACAATACTATGAAAGGAAAATGTCAGTCGTAAAAATGTCACTCAAGGCTCTGTCGCTCAAGTTAGGTAATTAGGTAGGGGGGGGGGGGTCGGACATGCAGGTGAAAGAGTCGTTCCGTGAAACGATTGAAAAATCTAAGTTCCGCGGCAAAAGGTTAACGTCTCAATGGAGCAACGCAATGGGCTATTGGTGACGGTACGGGATCAACTCCCGAAGGGGATCATTCAAAGACACCCATGGAAGTAGGAAAGATAAGGAAGTACCTTAACAATGCTTCGCTACCGGTTTTACTGAAGCCGATATTTCCATGGTTTTAAGGCACCGAGATGGCGGCCGCGCATGCGCTGTTAAAAACTTTTCATAGGGCGCATTTTTTTTTTCACATTAAATGTGTTCATTCATTTTGCAAGTAAACGATGCTAAATCACTGAAATTTTTCTAATTTTGGCAATATTTAGTTTTTTTGAATGATAATTTAAGTATGATATATAAAAAGAATTTACTACCTTTTTCCCGTTTGCTTTTAAACTTTGTGATTGAATATGCTATAGTATAATTACAATAAAAAAACAGAAAACTAACAATGCTAGTTTTTTTGTTTATCATTAGCATCCAAAATGTATTAAAACATTTTTTAAGTTGGTAATAACTCAATGATTAGTAAAATTATAGGTATCCTACAAAGCAATGTTTTAATTTAGATTAGCTGATCCCACACGTAATTTCTGTCCTCTAGTGCCTAATAGTCTAGTGCTACTCTGTATCCCTCGTTCTTGTTTTTATAAATTGTAATCAAATTGGTTTCCACTATTAGGCATTGAAATTCATTTCATTGATTTCCTGCATACATTAAATACACACACTTTTGGACCAATCGTTCATTCTAAATATTTATTTTCTTATGGTATTTTACTTCTTATTATGCACCGCTTTATGATTAAGCACTGCTTATCCACGTTCTGGGTCTTTGGGAAACCTGAAATGAAAATTATTTTAGTTAGATACAATGAATTGATAGATGCATTGAAACCTATGTATATTGATCCTGTCTAATGATAAACCTGTCTAACCATATTTTTTCCAAGCCGCAACTGTATATTGCAGGTTTTAATGTTTATCTTAGACTATTAAAACAAAAATTTATAAACATAAATTAATTCGTTCTAAAAAAAAACACAAAATCAAACTTCTTTACAATTACTTACTTTGATAATAAAAATAAACATGCTTGATAAATTGTAGACTGAATATTCAATATATTATGTCTGTCCACACAAATACACAAACAGAAATGTTCTTTTTTCTTATAAATTTTTTATAAAATTATAATGCATGCAAATAAAGTAAAATCTAGGACTGCAAGCAAAAATTGTATGAGCTCATAATCTTAACCATTGGCTCAAGAGATGCGTGTTTTGAAAAACTTCATACAGTTACAATGTTTTAAGTATGTCTTGTCTTCTAAGAAATTCATTAACAAGTTGCTCACAGTCCAAGGTTTCAATAGCATTCAAGCAGTTAGTTGCTCAACACAAAATAACTTAACTAACAAAAAAATGCGTTTTAAAAAAACCAAAAGTAATGTTTATAATTCGAATTTTATAACTGTTAGCTAAAGCTGTTTCATTCTATAAATCATGTAACACGAGGTAATATTTTCACCCATGTACTAAATATATATATACCGCTACTGTTTATTTGACTTTAATACTTTTTCATTAAATAAAAGTTAAACTTTCCTAAAAAGCAGTTTCTAACTCTTATTACAACTAGTAGGTTAAAATATCAAAATCGTACAATTCTGTTAATTAATAAATGAAACTAATAATCTCTTTGGATAAATCAGTCAACTTTTCAAAATGATTCTTTAAATGTTTATAAATACGTCTATTTTGAATATAATGCTGCTTGGACACTTAGAAGTTACAGGACAAAAAGCTATCACCCTAAAGATACATCAAATTAAACTTGCCTATGAAACGATATTCCAGGGATCTTTTTTTTCTTCTATTTCTGAGGCCAAGGGAAATTTAACGTACACCAGCCCTCTTTGCATGATTCTGATTTCTGTGATGGTCTATGGTTGGATTCAAACTCTCAAACCTCCGGTTTCTTCTCCGCTAGTTTTAAAATTGGGGCCGTCGGTAACTCCTGTTGGCAGAACAACAACAGATTAGAAATCGGAGAGGGACGAAATCGAAATAGTCTCAAGACTGTCGTGTACATGGGGGATAGTGAAGTTTAATCTGTCGTGGTCTTCGCGTTGACGTAGAAAATTGGTGGGTGGGTGCCAACTCAAATGTGACGTCACCTGAAAATGTCTCAAATTTTGAGGTGTCGTCCTTGGTTCGTTACCTCCAGGATTGATCCCTTATCGTCGCTAATAGCTTGTTGTGCTGCTCCAGTGCTCCACCACCACCACCGCAGAATGAAAATTATTTAGTGAGTAAAAAAGGCTCGAAGCTTCTTGATCGTCCCATAAAATTATTTTTGACCAGATTCCTTGAGATGGATTTTTTATCTTTCAGGATAAATATATGCGAAAGCTTTTTGGAATAAATATGAAAGAAGGGCGGACTTTTCTGCATTCGAAATCTGGTGTCCCTGCAGATGTAAAAATGCAGAGCAATATCGTGATACATTCGCGGATTCTCAGAAAGTCGAATATACTTTTTGTTCAGTATATCATCAGCACAAAAAGAGAGATTTTTTTTCTTCTCATGCACTGAACATATACTTTTCGACCGAAATCTTGAATAAAAGTTTTAGAATAAAAGTTATTCCTTTGATTCAAAAAATATCACTGCTCGAATATGATTTCCCTATTGGCACCATGTCCAAAAAGTTTGAAAGGAATGTAGACATGGAAAAAATGTGTGAATATATTTTCTATTACAAAAGAGTTCTCAACGTATTCACAATCAAGTGAAGCTACGATAATTCGCAATATATATTCACTAATTTGTGTATAACGCATTATTACTCAACCCACAAAACAAAAAATAAACATTTTGTGTGTTTACTGTATTTTGTTTGTTTTTTAGTTAGTCCCTCCTAATATTTTAATGGTGAAACGTATTTCATCATTTTCAAAGAACGTATAATTTCATAAAAACGTAATAACTAATATTTCAAATTCTAATCCCGTGAAATGGTCTTGCTGAATATGAACTATCCAAATATCCTCAATAAGAGCCTATTAATGTTCATCTAATCGAAAATTGCACTGTAAAACATTTCACTAAATTATGTTGTTTTCGATGCAGAAACTTGTTGACAAAAATAAATTTTTGCTGTTTAGATGTTTAAATGACTGACTTAGTTTTTTAGATAAAAAACATTGTAAGCATTTTTGTGTTATATTTATATATTTTAGCATCATATATATATATATATATATATATATATATATATATATATATATATATATATATATATATATATGACGAGGGCTGTTCAATAAAGAATGATCATAAATAAATAAAATATTAATTTTCTGTACTAAAGTTTTTCCAAGTTTTTATTTTCTTTCTCAAAATACTCCACATTACATGCAATGCACTTATTCCTCTCTTTTCCAGTCTTCAAACACATGCTGGAAGCCATTTTTTGGCAGGTCCTTCAAAATCGACAAGCCAAATTTAGCATTGCCTGTGGTGATGAAAATCGCTTGTCCCAAAGGTGTTTCTTCAAATTTGGGAAAAGAAAAAAAAAATCACATGGGCTAAATCAGGATTATATGGAGGATGGGGAACGCACATGACTCTCCCCGTAATCTTCTTGTAGCAACACATAGACTTCAGCTGACGATTTTTTAAGGCAAAAACAAAATTTCAATGCAGTGTATTTCACTTCGCGTGTCACATCCATTTTTACCGTAGGCGATATTAAAACTAGGCTTTCTTGGGGCCGGCTGCCAATGCCTCAGCAATGACGTCATGACCGTGAAACTTAAGCTATCTATTCCCCACTTATCACGCTACACATTCAATATAAATTTGATTTTTCTTGATTTTTCAATCATCTTTAAAAAATTATGATAATTTTTTATTGAACAACCCTCGTATTACAATCCAATGACCTTCATAACATGAAAATGAGCATTTTGTGCCTCCGAGAGAATGTGGGTAGCCCAGTTGGAAGATTTACGGATTAGCGTGTATATGGGGATTGGTGTATATCAAATCTTTCGTGGCCTCACTGGCCTCTCCTGTGCTGACGTTGGCGTGGTGTGGAAGTTTATAGAGGGGGTGCCAGCTCACGTGGTATCCTCATCATCTCGGTGATTTAAAATTACGTTGTGTTGTTTTCGCCAAAAACCTATTGTGTTACCCCAAACAGTGCGAAGTTAATTATCTTCCTAAGTACCTCCAAAAGGTTATTAGAAGGTTAAGGTTATTTGAACATTAGACTTCTGCCGAACAGATCAGATTAACACAACCCGTTTGGAGCTGATCTCTGACAACGGGCTAGTAGCCCGTTGTGTTGCTCCAGTGCGACTGAATTCAACACCCCCCCCCCTACTTCTAAATTAAGTGGGC
The DNA here is from genome assembly GCA_947359465.1 of Metellina segmentata. Lineage (NCBI taxonomy): Eukaryota > Metazoa > Arthropoda > Arachnida > Araneae > Tetragnathidae > Metellina > Metellina segmentata. The sequence continues at coordinate 60,393,029 of OX375879.1, read as the reverse complement.
GAATATGTCGAACTTGAATGTATTGTCTCCAGGGCCCGATTTAGAAACTTTGGTATAGTAGGCACAACACGCAGGAAGGGGCCCCGTGTTTACCCCCCCCCCATGTTATTTGTTCATCACAAAAACTAATTTTATAACAAAAATTGGTACTTACGTATTTGACTTTTGACCGTTTCACAGATGTCACCAAAAAGTTTGAGAAAATCGTGACATTACTTATAACTCTTGGCAAAACAAAATAAAGCAGATGAAAATTAAAAACATAATAGTTAGATAATTAATGTAATTACAAGAATGTGATAGTGGGGGAAACGGTCGAAGGACATTTACGTAAATACCCAATAATTTATGTAACTACTTAAAAACTTTTAAAATTTTTTAGATACTTTTGAAACTTAAAGGCCCTTTAAATTATGGGGGCCCTAGGCCCGTGCCTCACGGGCCTAATGGTAAATCAGGGCCTGATTGTCTCAAACAACCCTTATGAAATGAGGCAGAAGGACCACACTTTGTGGTGTGAGTAGTTCATGACCACTCTAGATAAGGAACACTCCTGATGCACCCATTTTTGACGTCACGAGCGAGGTCGGAAGTCACTTCACTGTTTGTTGAGTACTGTCAAAGGCAGGACGTTTCTTTTATTACTTTACTTTACATTTTGATTAGAAAAAAATCAACATTATTCTGAATTTTAACCCGGGAGCAGGCGCGCGAAAAAAAGCAACGGGAGTAGGCGCGCAGGGTATCTTATACCCGAACTTTTCCATCGCTCCTTACAATCATAAATAGTGTACAAAATAATTTTTATAACTAAATTAAAGCAGAAATACATCTAATAACATTTTTAATTTCGTTTGTTGCCCAAAGATCAGTAATGATCACATGAGAGGATTTGTGAACACAATTATTTAAAAGTCGTATAAACGCTTTCATTTCAGCTCTCATAGTAGCTCTTGTTTCAACTCTTGTAGATCTCGCACTCGTGAAAAACGATCCGAAATCGATGAAATATAAATGTTAGTGCAGTTCAATAAATCTTTCACCATTTTATCAGAAGTTTTTAAAATTCTAACGGTGTTCTAAAATCTCTTGAAATAGCTGTGTTTCCAGGAAATTTTATTAATTAATTTTTTTTTTGAAACTTTCACATTAGTCCGATATTTTTTTTTTCCATGTTGTTATTTCATCTTGACCAACATAGAAATCAGTTTCATTTGACGAATCTATATCTACTTCAATATCTGTATCACCGTCTGTTGATGAATTATAATTCCTATTATATTCTTCTTCATAATCAAATCCCTTCTTTTCAAATAAAATTTCCTCATCCGTCGAAACTGTTTTTATTTGAATTGAATAAAAGTTCTCAAACTCTTCATTTCTTCGTCGTACATTAGATTACGTACCATATTTGTAAGGTGTGTGGGTGCCATGACGGAAAAAATCTGAGTGACAAGGATGGGCGCGCTGGGTATAATATACCCGAAACACAAAATTCCGGATTTCCTATTTTTAGAATTCGCCTGCTGACCTGGCCCGTCCAAGGTCATGACCCTACATTCAGCTACACTGAGATTCGTCCACTTTTAAATGAGGGGTCGAGAAATAGGCAGAACAAAAGATGGGCGCGGGTATGTCACACCGTGCGCGCCCGTTCCTGGGTTAAAGATACAAATGAGGGAATAGAAATTTAAAAATAAATGCCGTGAAAAGCGCTTGTGGTACGCGGCGTATGTGATACGTCATCAGCGCCGACGTCAAAACTGATACTGTATATAAACTCCCGCCTCGCTTTAACAATTACTAATTTGTAAGTGTTCGTGTTGTCCTTGCTTGTTAATTTTTTTTATTATGTTGTTAGCACGAGTCCATAAATACGCAACCTTCCACACAACCACTTAAATTAATATGGGCCCAATCCTTTTGACACTCCATATATTGGTTGACCCAGGACTCTTAAAAACATGAATTAAATTTAAACCGCGCTAAACGAATTGTACTCTGGAACGCTTTCAAGTTCATTTCACCAGTCACAGTTTGCGGCCGGATTCTTGCTGGAGTGATTTCTTCATTTTGCTGACTGGACACTTCGGTTTTCAAACATGCAATGACCGAAATTAAAGTGAGGCGGTAGTTTATATACAGTAACAGTGTGACGTCGGCGCTGATGAATTATCACTAGGGCAACTTTTTGCAACAAATGCAACTTTTTTTTCACGCTATCTACGCTGCATGTAAAGTACTAAAACCAAAATTCCTCCTGCATGGGATGTATATTAAGTGAGTTATAACCGCAACACAAATGCAACTTTCTGCAAAAATGCTACCACCTGCAACTTTTTAAAATTTAGCTTAAAATTAATTAATATGAAATTACTATTTCATTTTTTGCCCTCTGAACCAACCCTTTGATCACGTGTGAACGCCACACGATCTTTCGAACGCCGAAGCAAGAAGTTCATGGAAAGAAGGTATTCGTCCTAACAGACGAAAGTGAAATAAATGGCACAAAGTACACATTGGTTGGCACTCTTGATAGTTCAGAGGAAACTTGCGTAATTGACTGCAGAGTTGGTGATGTGAGTGTCGATCGTCAATATGTTGTTCGCCTTGTAGATGACGTTTTAAAATCTCTAAATGTTGAGCGAAAGGATTTTGCGCTTCTGCTATCCAATGTAGCACATTATATGACTGCGGCTGGCGCAGTTTTTCGATGTTAAAGACATTACTGGCCAGGGATCGACCATTCAACGTTATTATGTATTTAAGAATGTATTCTAATACTGTCGTACACGACTAAAATTGACAATATATTTTGAATTTTTTTCATTTTTTACGAATAACTTATTTTTGATTTTAGTGTATCAAAAACAAATGCAACTTTATTTCCATAAATGCAACTTTTGGGGACTGATAAATGTAACTTTTCCCATTTTTACTGCAACAAAAAAGTTGCCCTACTTATCACAAACGCCGCGCACCAAACGCTTAAAACATATTTGCAGATTATAAAGTTACATTGCATATACAAAATAACATTTTAAACAATGAATTTAAACTAGTGTATGGAAAAATCATGACTTTTTTCGGAATTTTTAATTTTATTATTTCAATTAATTTTTTGCCCATAGAAGTTTAAATTTGTTGGTCGTGAGACACGCAAATATCTGTGCAGAGTTTCTCGTTAGTTACATAGACTCGTATATATGATGTTTTACACTGCATTAGGAAATATATATGGATAAATGTTTTGAAAAATTAAATCGAGACTTAAGAATCAACCAAAGTAACTCACACAAAGTAAATATAACAGGGCCACAAATGCTAAAAACCATGTTTTCCCTAGATAAATAAAAAAAAGTTCCACCTAAGTAAATAAGTTTAAGAGATCTCGCAGACACCATATAAATTTTTGTATAAAATTATTCAACTAAACAAATTTTAAAAAATTGCAGAACATATTTATCATATATGAATAAATTGCATACAATATCTTTAACTATTTTGATATAATGTAGATCAAAGCTGTGAGGTTCTCCAACCAAAACAAAAGACCGCGGTAGCCAATTGGATGAGTAACGGATCAGCAACCGGAAGTTTGCAAGTTCGAATCCAACTAAAGACCGTCGTGTAAATAGGGGCTGGTGCATGTTAAATCTGCCGTGGTCTCAAATATTTTCACGTTGCCGTGGTGTTGAAGTTTGGAGAATGGGGTGCCTGCTTAGGTGTTGCCTCGTCATCTGTCCGTGGTTCAAAATTACGTGGTGTTGTTCTTGGACCTTTCCCATTGATCCCAGACCGTCGCCAATAGCTCGTTGTGTTGCTCCAGTGCGACATAAATTAAAATGCATGCCTACCTATCGGCCAACAGTGAGGAATGGCACATAATAGTGTTTAAAAAATTTAATTTTTAATTTTAAAAGTAATCTAGTCTACGATGTAATCTAATCTAGTAGTACAAATGGAACAATTAATGTATGTCATAAACAAAAAAAAATTGTTTTTTCTCTTGCTGGGTAGTGATATCCTGGTGACAGTCTTGCCAGTCCTTCGCTGTGACGCCATGTCCTTTGACCAGTGCCGATGGTCAGGTCAGACTAGAGTGCCTATATAATAAGAGTGGCGACATACGGGAAACACTTTCTGATTGGCTTAGAGACGTTTTCTACCGCCCGAGGCGGTCTTTTCCTAGCTCCCGTAGACTTAACATGGGAACTTTTTGGGTGTTCGAGAAAAACGTGTGTTTATTAAATTAAAAAGAAAATATAGCTTATTCATGTTCCATTTCGTGTTCTAGAATGCTTATTTAGTATTATTTTAGTATTTTGTCGGTATAAATTTGAAGACTCTTTAAGTAAATAGCTTTTTTTGAACAACATGGTGTTTCCCGCAATCTAAGTTAGCGCGTTGTGCAATCCATCTCATCAATTACGCATGTAATTGAGTGTTTATATGATTCATTTATACCGAATGTATCCATATTATAACAATCATATGCTTTTTGTTCTCCTTGAAATGATACAGTAATTCGCCCAGCAACCATCTTTGCGACGATTCTGGTAGAAAAATGACTGCCGCGCATGCGCATTGGGCCAAATTTGGTCCCTTGTCGACACTCTTATTATATAGGCACTCTAGGTCAGACCGGTCTCCTTATCCAGAATGGTGGCTAGCAGTTCACAATGGCTATGTATAGTGTATACACTGGTATAACACAACACGCAGGAATGCATCGCGCAGGTGTCAAATAAATGGGTTTCGCATCCCAGCGGACCGTGATCGCCACAAAGGAGGACAATGTTGGTCCCCTAAGATATGTCGAGGCACAAAGACAGACTGTGCCAAAGGGCAATTGAAAAACACAATCACTGAAAACCTCTTTCAAGATATTTCCTCTTTCAACATGACAACTGGTTCTTTTCAGGGTTTTTCTTTGCATACCCTCGCACTGTCTCGTTAACATGCCATTTCGTTTCTCGACTCCAACCGCAATAATATTGCTGCATTTGCTGACACTGACTCATTGCATTGCATTCTCAACGCGTTTGCTGCCAAAATCACTAATTTACATTGATATTTTACTCATTTTATTTCTTGTATTTAGTCATTTGTGTTTTCATATTCATGTGTTTTATTTCTTAGGACTCCGAACACAGACTTTTGAAATATCACGATTTCTTTGTCATAGCGACAGAAGGTCAATGTGGTTTATTTTACGATTTGATTAACCATTAAAAAACAGTAAAAGGCTGCCTTTGCTTCGTTAGTACTGAAGACATTCAATTTTTACACAAGTTCTTTTATTATTTCACGGGCCACAAAACGGAATTTTCAAAACGTATTTGAAATTTGATACATCAGTTGCCCAACTTGCACAAGAAATATTATGTTCAGCGATCACTATGAGTCGGTTATATTACACATGTAATGTTTTTGTGATATCGGGTGATATAATACGCTAAAAGTCTAGTTACAATTTGAAATTAGCATTTGCGTTATATACTAATTAGCTACAAATTCAAAATGATCTTACAAATTAATTAAATAAAATTAAAGAAAATAAAATCAGTTAAACATATTTCAGTGAATAGAAGATAATGATTATATCCTCAAAAGCTTTAAAGAAAATAATATATCGAACCTATACTTTTCACTTAAACTCGAAGTACTAATGCGTATTCTCCAGAATGATTTTACGACCAATGCAGAAAGTATTACTTTGAGCCCCTGTGTATTCCTGTCGGAAAAAAAATGTTTATAGAAAATACCCACGAGGTCATACTGATGGGACATACTGGTTTTAAGATATTTATTTTTGGCAATATGCGACAGTAAATACGCGCTCACAGTACTTGGTAAAATAATTTTAATTTGTTCGATACTGAAACTTACATTAAAATACCCGACGATTCTGTCGAGCAGCACATAACAGTAATTCCTTATAACTAAACTTCGTTTTTCTAGGAGCTAAAATTTTTAAATTAACTTTTCCAAACCTATTAATTAGGTTTCTAAAACTCCGTTTTAGATTATTATAGGTTTAAAAAAAATAGTTTAGATTATTAGGTAGGTTGGGAAATTTTTTACTATGATAGTTGAAAAATTACCTACATTAGCTAACAGAATAATAGAGTGATGTTTTAAATTGCAATAGAACCTGTTAATATCTTTGGATTATGGTTATTCGTCTTCTTATGACTTGAATGTATATAATTAAACTTCTTAAACTTATTTAAAAGTTAGGTCTGAATTAATTTTACATATGCATGCAATCAAATAGAAAAATACAATCTCAAACATAAGTTACGTCGCAATCTTTGGAAGAAAACAACTTTAGTTCCGAAAAGTGTGTAATAGGGCACATGACGTCAAGAAGCAAAATTCATACGAGATATTTCATTTCCGGTGCACAGTAAGACTATTCTTCCTTTCCAATTACAAACGTGATGCACACGAAACATTAAGGTCTTCAATTCTTGCCTGGTCTAATTAGCCCTCTTGTAGCAAGAAATGACCTGAATCAATCAACCCTTTTACCAGGACAGTTTCTAACTTGCTAGTCGCAAAGAAATCCGCATCGGTCGTCAAAGATTAAGGACAATGTGGAAAATATCAGATTTACGGTTAGCTATATTTCGGTAATTGGTAATTTTTAATTAACGTCATACTAAAGCAACACAACGGGCTATTGACGACGGTCTGGGATCAATCCCCAAAGGGAAAGATACGAGGACAACACCACGTAATTTTGAGCCACGGTCAGATGACGAAGTAACACCTGAGCTGACACCCCACTCTCCAAACTTTCACACCAACACAACGTAAGGACTTTCAGCCACGACAGATTTAAGGCGCACCAGCAGCCTCTAACCATACGCTTACACACTTCCATGCACTGACCCGGATTCGAAACAGGAACCTTCCGATCTGGAGGCTAACACCTTAACCACCAGGTATATGCAATTACATGATATCACTTCTCCGATCACGTAATGTAGCGAACTTCAAATAAAACCTTTCACGATTCATCTTTTATTTGCTCCTAATTTTTATGAACTTTTTAATCAGAAAAATTTGATCCATTTTATGCAGAAATAAATTTAAATTTAAATCACGTTACCTCCAACGCCATCAAAATACATTTTAACAAACAATTCAAACAAAATACGGTTTAATCCCACTTATTCTAAGAAGCCGTCTGTTTTTTGTTTTCCAGTTTCATGCAGTCGTTGTTGGTACACTTCATTGGCCAGTCAAATCCCCAGATCTGTATCCCATTGAGCATGTCTTGGATATGATAGGACGCTAATCACATCACTCTTGAAATGTAATGCTTATCAGATTTAAAACACAATAGTATTAGGATTTTGTTTGACTCCCTGTCAATCAGAATGTAGCAAGAGGGGGCTTTTCATTTTATTAAAAAAATTTCCTTTCTGCTGTAAAATTCTGTAATAGTAAAGAATAGTCTAGATTGTATATTTTGATAACTTCTTTTATCTGTGCACTCTTATCTTAACACTCTTGCTTCGGGATGTTTCGATTGTTTTCTCCCTCGTAATTTATAAAATTAATAAATGGAATCTGAAAACTATAGAAATCGTAATTTTCATGTAATTTCATGAACATTCAGTGGTATAATAAGTTCTTTTCTATTGTGTGAAAAAACTATTTAATGAAATTTAATTGATTAATGCAATACAATGAATCTCTACTATTAAAGAAGGAAGTGTCTGTTGGTTTGTATGTTTATGTCTACGCTCCTGACGAATCTATGGTACTTACAGTAATGGGATTTGGCACACAGTTAGTCACAATTTTTCAATTTTTGTACGATGCCTGAATTTTAAAATTCAATCAAGAACGTTTAAAAGCAAATTTAATGGAATTTAATTATTATTGTTTTTCCTAGAATGGAAACACCATAAAGATATGACAGATTCTAAACTTCTTTTTTCTATCTCCTAGATCGCTAAAGATAAAGAACATTTTTTAACGGATTTGAAATCTGCGAAAAAGTTTACATTAGATCTCTTCCGAAAAATATTAATTTCTTTAAATAAATAATTTTTAAATTGTAACTTTTATATTTTATGCGCCAAACGTGGCGCATTGGATGATTACGAGTGGCGCATTGTATCTTTGCGCCTACTTGCTATTTTCAAATAGGCGCATAACTGAATCCATCTTCATATTCTCAACAGTAGAGTGCTCTTATTTCAATTCATACAGCCTTTTTATTCATCAGTTCGTCACAATGTTTCGACAGTTTTCTATTGATACGACGTACGTACTTGTGATCTGTTTGTTCTTTTGCAACTCTTAGAGTTTTAAACTTTTTAATGTTTTTACATTCCTGTTATTTATTACAGTGTAAAAGAAAATGAGCAAAAGAAGCTCAGAAAGTGATAGAAAGCGTGAATTTAATGAACATTGAGGAAATTAGTTGTTATTTATAGCAAGTCTGTCAGGAAAATCGTTTTGAATTGTTTGTGAAAGTAATTTTTCACATTAGAAGACATGATATTAATAGACACTATAAAACACATCATCAGACAAACATAGATGGGAAAATGGAGCTTGTTCTTGGGTCGGAGTTACAACTGGAAGACCTTGTCCATTCTTTTTTCGAGCATTGGATGTGTGATGTGTTAGACCAGTTAAGCATTTTTATAAGAGGAATTGATAATAATTTTAATGTCTTCGAAGAACTTGTCAGTCTGAAGTCATTGCGTTGTAAAACAAGCGGATCAGACATATTTAAAAAAGTAAAAGCATGCCCATAAATTCTAAATTAGAATATAGTAAACTTATCAGTATGTGTATTGACGGTGCGCCGTCAATAGTAGGTACAGTGAATGGCACTACGACTTTGCTAGGATAATTTTTTAAATCGTCCTGTACTAAACTATCACTATATTATATACCAAGAGGCACTGTGTGGAAAAACTTTAAAGATGTTGCATGTTATGTTACCGGTTGTGAAATGTGTGAATAAAATTAGAGCAACAACATTAAACAGACGAGAATTTAGAGAATATTGTGAATTGTTAGATTTGGAATATATGGTGAACCTTTCCTTCATTATGAGGTGCGCTAGTTTTCTAGAGGTCAGGTTCTGAGTAGATTTTCGAAATTGAAAAATGCTGTTTATAATTTTTCGAACAGGAAATTGAACTATCTGACGCAAAAACCCTATTATTTGATAACATCTGGCTAATGGATTTGGCATTTTTGTTGATGTTATAAGCCATCTCAATAACCTAAATTCGAAACTAGAAGTCGAGAAGAAATTATTTCCTAGCTTAGTAAATAACATCAATTCATTTAAAATGAAATCAATTCCAGAAGTAAGAAAATTTGCAACAAATTAGATATGTCGTTTTGGAACGACGTACAGATGTGGACAAGCATTTGCATCCATGAAATTTATTAAAAGCAAAACAAGGTCGCAAATGGCTGATTCAAATTTGAAGAATTATCTGCTGCTCTCAGTAGCAAATTTAACATCAAACATTGAAAGACTAGCGAAATCCAAACAGGCTCAAAAGTCTCATTAATAGTAAGTAATGTTTATGTGCTATAATTATAGTATATTGTTTAACACATGCAATAGTTAAATCATTTTAAAATGTTAATACGTCTATACTTTTATTAAAAAAGTCATTAAGGGTTTGCCAGGACCATGAACGTAAAAAGGTTCTTGAGTTGTATGGCGCATCTGAACTCGTATGAGAAAAAAATTGGCGCATGGTATGTAAAAGGTTGGCCACCCGTGCCTTAGAGGAACCTGCGTTTTGCTAGAGCAGTTATTAGAGAAAAACTTTCTGAATTTAGCATGTCGCCACCATGTTTTAGAAGTTGCTTACAAAGCAGTTTTTACTTACAAAATAGGCACATCCACTGGCACTCAGACAGATATTTTTCGAAAAATTCCAGACTGGGTGGTCTAAGCTAGACAAGAAGAAATACAAACAGGTATAGAAGATGAAAATATTAGAAATAAAATAAGTTATCCAGACCAAATTTCAAGTTTTCTTTTTGAACAATTAAAAAACCGACACCCCAGGGATGATTATAAAGAATTCATCCAACTTTGCTTAATTCATTTAGGGCGTCTTCCTCAAAAAGACATTACTTTTAGAGTACCTGGTGCTATTCATCACGCCAGATGGATGGCAATTGCCATTTATTCTCTTAAAATTCATATTTTCAGGGATCAATTTTCGTTAACTGATTTAGAGAGAAAAGATATTGTATATATTTCTTTATTTATAACCAATATTTATGTAAAAGCATGGTTCAATGCCCACAAACCCACTTTGGCCCCCAACCTAGACCTACAATTATTAAAATCTTTAGTAAGATACAGGAAAATTGATATAGAGGTTGCAGACAAGGCCCTGTCTAAAATAATAAACCATCTGTTGTATCTGAACTCGGAGCAAGTTGCATTTTAATTTTTCGATGATACTTTGAGACAAAATATGCCAAAGCAAGCATGGTTGAAAAATTAATGTCCAAAGTAGAAAATGATGAAGATGATTGTGATGATAGGGATGTAAAACCAAAATTCAATCGTGAACAAGATGTTCAATTATTGGACAAAGACGTTAATTATTTTGTTTCTGCTTGAATTCTAAATTTTTTAAAGATATTTGAAATCGATACAGATTTTTTAAATACTGATCCCGATGTATGGTATGAAAATCAACATTATTTAAAAGCTAAAAAAATAGTAAACGGTTTAAGGGTTGTTAATAATACTGATGAGAGATAAGTAAAATTAATTAAAGGCTTTAATTCCTCTTTGACGAAAGACGAAGAACAACGGCAGTTCCTTTTACAAGTAGTATCTGAATGTAGACAAATTTTTCCGGACTCTTCAAAAGCTACAATATCTAAGACATTACCTTCTTAATTTGTAATTACCACTTAATTTGTATATTTAAATAATAATAATATAATGATAATATAATGATGTATAATTCAATTATTTAATTAATAAAATACATTTGAACACTATTTGTTGTCATTTTTACTCCTTGCTTCCTCTTCTTTACCCCTAATTCCTTCATTTTGAATTTGAATGTTGTTGAATTTATTTTTAAAAATACCTCTAACTAAAGCCTTTTTAATGTACAAAATGAAAAATACACAAACGAAATCTGGAAAGCAGATGTAATTGAATATTGTAATGTTTTTAGGGGCTTTGCATAAAAATTCAATTTTGAGGATATCCACTACGACCTTACCAGTAAAATGCTAAATACCATTCTATCCGTTTTAGCAAAAGAAGCGGATGATATCAAACTTCAAGTCAGTAAATTTTCCTATGAAATTAGACAAGAACCAGGTTTCTAGAACGAATAGTTTTGATTTTAAAGCGTGAAAACTACGATTTTTTGCTAAAAATCGCTGTTTTTCTTAACTTTAACCTCAAGAGGCACGGGTTGATATTATCAGGTTGAGCTGAAATTCTGCCAATCACAGTTTCTAGCCTAATGGCAAATTTTAGGAGGGGGGGGGGTGCCATGGAAGATTGGGCGGAAAATTTTTTTCCCCATATACCTTGTGACCACCCTAATGGACATACTAGAGATCCTTCTGAATCGATTCATATTATTTTTTCCATATATTCCAGTCGTATATCAAACGCTGGATAAAGATGACCCTTTAGAGTGCATTGAATGTAAAATACATACAGGCGAAGATTTCCAAAAGACGTGCGCTTTTTCAAACTATTTTCGTTCTGTTTTTGTAAAGGGTTCCCTAGACGATGGTCTTTATAATATAGTAACTTTGTATCTGTTTTCTGGTATAGGTGCTTCAATATAGCTTCAATCAACACGTCAATCTCATTCGTCAATATTTTTGGAAAGAGCGTGACTTGTTTAATTTTTGAGATTTAAAATGGTTTCAAATTAAGTTTTGGGCTTTGTTGCCTTCATTTTGTTTGTCTGCAATCGAAAGAAAGAAAATAGGAAAAGACGCTGGTCCACAGAGTGGAATAAACTAATCCGCCTTACTCACCAACATTTACTAAACACTTTCTGCGATATATTATATTTTACTTATAATATTAATTTTCTGTTTTTATTTTTCCTCAATATAATATGATTTATTTTGTTTTAGCACGTTAACAAATTTTTACAAAGCAATACTTCGTTTTTCTTTACATATTCACTTACCTTTCCATAACTCAAGATAATCACGATACAAAGTAATTAAAAGCTTCACAAACTCGAGTTATCCGACACATTCACTCACTTCTCTTGGGTCTCACCTAATTAACAATTAGGTTGCTTTTATTTTACAAAAAAAGCTACATATACGATTTATTAAAATAGAGATTCGAACCCCAGATCCCTATGTATCGACAGATTTTCAGGGAATCAGTTAAAAATCACCTGCACTCAAAACCAACGAACCGGCTATCGAAAACCATCTGCGCGGCTCGAGCAGATCACAGAAGGTCTCAGCTCTAGTTGAATTAGAAAACATAGAATCCAGCGTAGAACGCGTTATAGATACAAAGCAAAAGGAAAAAAAATATTAGCTTGCTACGAAGAAATTCTACTTTAAAAAAAAAGGCATTGTGTCCGTCGTCAGACGAATTTGTTAGATTTTATGAAGGCATCGACATCAAAATAATTTTTTTAGTAACTCATTAATTTTTTTTTATATTTTGTATGAATATGTATAAAAATAACTGCAATTTTACTAAATATTTTTCTTCTAAACTGTGTTTTTGTTAGTCCTTGGTCCCGATTTAAAAAAAAATGTATACAGATTTATATACAAAGTTGGTATATCCATATATTCGTATTACTTAAATTCCCGTATTGCGAAAATATAAAAGTTTCAACTGAAAACTTATTTATTTACAGAAATTTACATTTAAAATACCTATCTGGTGTAAAATTTTCCGCAGATTTCAATTTCGTTGAATTTTTTTTTCTCTATCTTTAACGATCGCGAAGATATAAACTTTTGTTACAGCTACACTCTACGTTTATGAGTGATGGCAACGGCTTGGCGATTTTTTTTTGGCGTACTTTTAGTAGCGAGTTACGATAAATTAAGTCAACCCATCTTTCGTTGCTGTTGTTGTGGTTTTCATGGCAACCTCAGGAAACGGAAACTTTCAATTTTCATTTTGACTATTCTAGAAAGTTCTTCCAAAATCCGTTAAAGTCGTTTGATTTCATTGATTTGTTTGAAAATTTTTCTTTCCTCCCATTGGTTACTTTGTTTTTAAACTATCCATTGATTGCATTGGTCCTTTTAAATCGTTTTATGTGATACCATTGGCCCATTTATTTGTATTTTGACAGTTGTGGAATTATTATTTTACTATAATAGTTTTCACGATACGATTAAGAGATTTTTTAACCATTTTCGTTTTCATTATTTTTTTACGAGAGAATTCTGACGTTATCAGGTATTATTTCTTGCTTTTTTTTTGTAAATCTTTTTCTTTTTTAACATGTTCATTGTATTCAGTTTAATTGATAAGTTTCAGGGTATTCTTACCATTCGTAGCTTAGTTTCTCTGCTGGTTCACAAATGTGTTTTGATATGTGCTTAAGCTTACTACTTTTTCTGAAAGTTTTTTTTAATATACTTTTTACAACGTTCTGAAATGTGCTTAAAAACTGTGTTGTAAAAAGAAAAAAAAATTGTGACAGGAAAAGATTTAGGAAATAATTTTTTCCTTGGCGACTTTAGAAGTGCGCCAAAAAAAATCGCCAAGGCCGTTGCCATCGCTCATAAACGTAGAATGTAGCTGTACCAAACTTTTATATAGTAAATAAAAGAAGCACTAATGCCCGAATGATTGACAATTGTGTATTTTAAACGATCAATCGGCGGCCGTCAATGTCTATAAATCAAAATTTCTATCAATGTGCATCAATCGATTGACAATCGCGTTAATTGCCTCCTACAGGATCAATTGATTGCTTCAATGATCCTTATTGTCAATTACATTGACAATAATATTGATCGTCTAGGGACCCACTAACTTTGAAGTGCTCAAACGATTCAGCCAGACTGAGTATCGTTGGTTGGAAGAAAAGTGCAAAAAATGCCTTTCAAAAAGTCTACTAATCTTAATTTCAGAATGTTAAGAAGTTGATTAAACGTGCTATTAAAAAACTGTAAAACATAAAGGAAAAATTAGGATTTACAAAGAAGGTGCGTTTAAAGAATTTTGTCTTTAATTGCCAGTTAACTTTTAATGTTCATCGTACAAATACTAATACAGTGGCTCCCAAAAGTGTTCGTACACTTTGAAATTTGAATGAAACACGGCTCTATCCATTAATAGAAATTAAGAATGACAATTTTTTTATTATATTTATAACTTGTTCTTAACAAAACTACATAAAAAAAAATTTTTAACCCAGAAAAGTCTTTTTTCAGGAAAATCCATAAACAAAAAGTATCAACAAAGTTACCTCACAAAAGTCTTCTTACACTTATATACACTGCTTGACACCCGAAATGCAACACCCTGAAGGAAGCATGCAAATAATATGAAATTTACAACATGCATTAGCGGAGGTGAGATATGAAAATGATTAGAATTTCAGCGCAGATGCACCTCACGTGCGCCTGTGCCGCACTTCAAAGCGCTATTTAAGGCTTGGAGATTTCGTCGATTTTAAGTACGGCAGTTGTGTTTTTCTTGTGGTATTTTCAAAAAAAAGATCAATTATGCCTCGTAGAAAACAGCGATCATCTTTTGATCAAGTATCCGAGTTCGACAGAGGAAGGATAGTGGCCTACCGAGATTGTGGATTATCTTTCAGGGAAATCGGTAGTCGTGTTGGATGAAACCAAACAACTGTAATGTGATCGTTGGATGCAGGAGGGTACGACGGACCGATGTGTTCGATCGCATCCACCTCAGTGCACCACTTCACGTGATGACAGGCATATTGTGCGTATGGCAGTGACGAATCGCTCAGCCACATCACGAACCATAGCACAGCACATTCAGTCTGTAACGCATCATCCAGTGTCTGCGAGTACCATTCGACGCCGTTTACAGCAGAGTGGTCAGTCGTCAAGACGTCCATTGCTTCGTCTACTCTTGACGCAGAACCACAGACGTCTCCACCGCCAATGGTGCGATGAAAGAAGGATGTAGACGGCAGAATGGAATGAAATTGTCTTTACTGACGAGTCACGCTTCTGTCTGCAACACCACGATGGTCGGATTCGAGTCTGGAGACATCGTGGAGAGAGGATGCCGAACAGCTGCGTTATGCACCGCCACACTGGTCCTGCACCGGGTATTATGGTATAGGGCGGTATTGGATATCACTCTCGCACTCCTCTAGTACGCATTGCCGGTACTTTAAACAGCCAGCGCTACATATCCGAGGTGTTGGAGCCAGTTGTCCTTCCTTACCTTCAGGGTTTGCCCTCAGCCATATTTCAAGAGGATAATGTGCGACCACACGTGGCACGCATTGTCCAAGGGTTCTTCGTCAATCGCCAGATTGAATTGCTTCCCTGGCCAGCTCGCTCTCCGGATCTTTCGCCGATAGAAAACATGTGGTCCATGGTTGCTCAACGATTGACCCAGATTACATCCCCAGCTGCCACACCAGATCAACTTTGGCAAAGTGTGGAAGCTGCTTGGTCTGCTGTACCCCAAGAACACATCCAAGGTCTCTTTGAATCAATGCCAAGGCGTGTGGCAGCGGTGATCTCCAACAATGGCGGCTATTTTGGCTACTGATTTTGGCAGGAACCGTCACTTCACAGGAGTCTATAAATTTAATCATTTGATACTTGGTCAACATGTCATCTACAAAATAAATTTTGTTTTGATATCTCTTGTCTTTCTTGGTGTTGCAATTTGGGTGGCCACAGCAATGTATCTCTACATATAAGTAATTGTAATATTTCGGAAAGTAGTACTTAGTTGGATGTTCTATAGCAGGGATGGCGAACCTATGACCCACGCGTTGATTTTTATAAACTTATCATTAAATTATACATAAAGATACATAATATATACATAAAGAATTTTAATTATTTTTCGAACCCCTTTTTAAAAAATATGAAAAAAATATATACAATTGTTAGTAAAAAACCTTAAAAAAAAAGGCATTAATGATTTCTGTGTAATGTTTTAGATTTATTTATTATTGTTGGATCAGTGGCTATTTGTCCCAATGTGCATCGGCAAATGTGCTGTATAGGGTCTGTTATTCTAAGTTTGTATTTCTGATTTAGACAGTTTGCTATATAAGTGATATGTTCTTCTGGTGAAAAACCAGTCGGGTTGTGCTTTCGTGTAAATAAAGTGATAGGTTTTATTTAAAGGAGTGTTTCTTATTATGCATAAAACTTACACAAACAGGGTTATGGGCCAAGCCCAACCAGATTCCTTTTTAACTAAAATGTTAAAACTAAATTAAGTTTTCTTTGAAATTGTGTTAAGTTGGCTGCTCTAGTTTCACGATGGCGGAATCGTTTAGTTTTCCTAAGTTAAGTGACTTTAACTACACCACATGGAAAACTGACGTTAAAGTCTTGCTGATGAATCGTGGATGCTGGGAATTTATAGTTGGCAATCCTGTTCCTTGCCCAGAAAAGGAAAAGCGTACGTTTCTATGGAGAAAGCAAATAGCTTATACGACCATCTATCAATGTTTAGAAAGAAGATTTCACACCCTGATCGCAGATACTGAGGACGGGAAGACTGCATTGGAGAAGTCGAAACTTCATTTGGAACCTACTTCAAGAGCAAGATTGGCCGTCTTAATAGATGAATTTTTCGACATGCGGTTCGCGACTCTGAGAAAAAAAACAATTGGAATTTACATTAAGAAAATTGCTGAAAAACAACTACAGATCAAAGATTCGGGTTCGAAATTCCAGAGCTTCTTGTATGCTTTCAACTTATACGAAGATCACCTCCGGATTATGATAACCTAGTCCAACATATGTACAGGTTCGAGGATGCAGAGTTTACAGTAAACAACGTTACAAAACAATTACTTACCGAAGCTGGAAGAATTGATTTAAAAAGAAAAGACGAAGGGAAAATTCATACAGTGATTGGAAACGCCTATGCTTCAAAGAATAGAGCAATACATGCGGCACAGAAGAAATCGACCAATAAATCTGAACGCAGTGGAGGTGTGCTGGACCCTGATAAAAAGTCACGCAGAAATGACGAAGCTTATCGTGTGGGGCCGTGTGGATATTGACACAAACCAGGACATACTGAAAGCCGATGTTTCAAGAAGAACAGACTAGTCAAGAAGTCAGCCAGAGATGAAGACTGTGCATGTTTTGCTGACATTGCACTTGCAACCACTTCACCTAGTCGAAATCTTGAGGAGTTCCTCGTCGATTCGGCTGCTACTTCGCATTGCTGTAACCAAAGGGACTGGTTTTATAACTTCAAGCTGACCAAACCTGCGTCTATTCTAGTTAGATACCAAGATTCGACATCGAAAATCCTTGGAATAGGAGATATCGACTTTCTAGTAAAAGACATTTCAGGTATTGTATACAATACATTCTTCAGTATAATTTTTACTCCAAATATGCGTAGAAACTTAACAGGCGGTTCGAATATAGATATTGCAGGTATGAAAGTTATTTGGGGTGACAATAAGATAATTGTATATACTAAAAAAAGATAACTATTTATTTACCTTTAATTGATAAATTGTATATAGTAAGTGGATATCCTAAAATAGATAAAGAATCTGTTAATGTATCTTTAAATATTAGTACTGTGCACCGGAGATTTGGTCACGTCAATGATCCCTTGATAGAGAAAATGAGTAGAAATAATTCCATAAAAGGAATTGAAAATTTATGTTCTAAAGCTAAGGACAAAAATTGTGATGTTTGCAAAATTGCTAAATCCACTAGAATGTCTTTAAAAACAAACGAGTACAAACGACTTACTACTAATATCCTACAAAGAGTTTATATGGATTTGTGGGGGTCGTTCTCCAGTGAATTCTTTGGGTGGGGGAAAGTATTTTCTGTCTATCATAGATGACTATTCACTTAAATTTGAGGTCTACGTAATCAAAAGTAAAACTGAAGTTTTTAGCTGTTTTAAAACTTATTTGGCTAAAGTAGAAAGGGAAACAAATTGCAAGTTGAAGTGTGTGAGAACTGATAATGCTCTCGATTTCGTGCACAAAGAGTTTGAGAAATTCCTCGGTGAATTGGGAATTTTTTTTTCTAATGGCGGGCACGAATTGGGAATTAAACATGAGCATACATCTACGTATGTTGCTTTCTTTTCCTTGTTCATTAAAAACTCAGTGCAGGAGGCCTGAGCATGGTTTCCCCCCTTTTACATAGATATTTCACTTGCAAAAGTAAAAGTTGTAAAACAAAAAGGAATCGTTAATTTTTAAAGGATTAAAAAATTGAGAACCAAAAAAAGTTTTTTTTTTTTCCATTATCTCTTTATTTTTTCCAAGTGACTCTAGAGCTAGTACTAAAAAAATTATGAAGAAAATTTGACCCACTTCTTAAAAAGGTTCGCCGTCTCTGTTCTATAGCATTCACAAACAGCTTTTAAAAGCCTGGGTGTATAGATTTCACTAGTTTTTTTTTTTTAATTTCTACATTCCGCTATTCTTCAATCATAACTGTTTTTAGTTCGCTTTTCATTGTTCATTTCATTCTTGTCGTGTCTTCGTATTCGCTTTTCTGGAAACAGAATAATTCACACGCGCGATACGCTGTGCCAAGCTAGTAAACATCAAGGTCCTACAAGTTGCAATTTCAGTAACCTCCGTGGACCTCACGAAACGATTCCTAACGCGCTCCGTGCCGGTTCCTCCCAAGATTTAGAGAAGGCTCGTTCCCACTCTTCTTCTTCATTTGGGGGACAAGCACTCCCCTTGGGGTCAAAGGTTAGGGGTATATAAGATTTGTAACAAGGGCAAGGAAGTTCCCCCAATAGGAAAAGAAAGACTAACTGCTTAAGAAGATACGGGGGAAAAGCCCATACCAGTTTTTGTCCCGACAGTGGACACCGCTCGCCCAGCTGGTGGGTCGACCACTTTCCCCTTTGGCAACCAGTGAGGACATGGTCTGGGAAACCCGATATCGCCATTTGTAAACGGTCACTGGTCAGGTCACTAGCGTTTTACCTTCAGATAGAAAGGAACTGACTCTACACTGCTTCTAAGTGCCGTACTTCGTCGTTATATGAGGCCCCTGGCATTGTTGCGGTCCATAGTGTTGCTGGATGAAAAAGACGTTGAGTTTCAAGACCAAAACATCTTTGGCTTGTTCCTGAAACCCTTGATGGACCATTGTGTAGACTCACAGGTAGTGATAGATTTCCTAAAAGTATTCACCACCAGTTTCTTAAAACGTAGTTACAAGAGGAGCGTGTTTGGAATTCTTTCTGTACCACGCACAAAAGGTGCGATTTAATCTGTGTGCAGTTTTTTCGACGGTCATGGATTACGATGAACAAACCGATCTCGTCACTAACTTATTTGTGGAACACAAATTTAATGCCGTGTCCACCTTCATCAAGTATGGAATTCCGATAGAACAGGTAATGACTATGGGAACATCTCCAACAAATAAATGGTGAGTAATATTTTTTTTCTATAATTAAAATAATATAGATGACTTAATTCATTTTTTAAAGCCATATTCAAAATCGAGTTTGTGCAAAAAGCGGAATCTAGGGTAGTAGACAATGCAAATATCGCTTTCGATTGTATATTTAGAATTTCATGCTTAGCTTTTAAATAATTTCTATATATTTATAAACGTTGTTTTGTGTACATATTACAAAGTTGGCTTACAATTAGTTTTCTATGCTTGATGGATTAGAATGGACACTGCATTATTTCTCCTTCACTTTTTTCAAACGTGATATTTTTTTAACATTTTAACACAGCTCCCATGGTTTAGGGTAGTAATATTATTCTTTAAAGGTTTATCTGCACTATAAGTATCGTTGTATTCAAAAGGGAGTTTTCTCAATTAAAACTGTTATGTTTGATTGTAAACATATATTGACTGTAAACATTATTCATATCTATGTATGTATGTATCAATCTTTGCAATTTAAGATGCCAATTAATAGTATTAATTAATTGAGACCATAGACAGCACAAAGAGAGAGAGGAGATATTTAACCACACATTACATACAAAAGCCAAACAATTGTCCAAAATTTAGTTTATTGTTTTGTCTAATATTTTTTCAAATGTAGGTTACGATATTATATTTTGCCAAACAATATCGATTTTTATATGAAAAACTGTTAAAACAATCTCTTATGAAGTGATCCATCTTTAACAAACATCTACAAAGATGAGTAAGTGAATAGTTTGATGAGTGTTTTCATTTTTTGTAGTATAGGAAAGTTATAGTAGTAACAAAACTTCGACTTGTCTAATTATTTTTGACTCTAAAGTATTTTTATTGGTGCTGATCCATTGACTTAAATCCCAAATATGGTCTCACTTTTACTTACGTTGGAGAATCAATCATGACAGGAAAACACGTAACTACTTTCGGTCTATTCAATGTATTTTCTTTTTATGACCCATTTATTTAAAACCTTATTTATTTTGCATTTCGTGAAGATTTTACAAAATAGGAAGTACATATTTATACTGTTGCTGAACTTTCGGAAGCGAGCTTAGGCCTTGGACAGTTCTTGGAGTACTGGCCAATAATCTGCAAACTTCAGCAAGTTACTACTTCTGAATATCAAAATGGACTAAAATTTTCTTTTAAGTTCTTTTGACAACTTCAGTTAACGTAAAAAAAAGTGCATGTTTAATAAGTACAAAAAATTCATCAAATTTTTTACTTAAAAATTAAATATCATCGCTATAGAAAAATTAAACAAATATGAAAGATGGTTGATTTGAATTTTTCCACATTCTTATATTTTCCCCTTTTACTTTAATGTTAACTATTTTGTTTTAGAATTTCTTCTCTAAGCAATCCTTAATGTCTGAATTTCATTCTTATTATAAATATATTGGTTCTGGCGGGGTGGCCTGGTCGGTAAGGCATCGAGCTCGTGACTGACTGATCAAGAGTTCGAACCCAGCTGACCGAAAACACCCGTGTAAGCTAAAGGTGACTGGTGCACGAAAAACCTGTCGTGGTCACAAAGTCCTCCATTTTCTCATAATAAATCATTACCTCTGGGGGTGCCGAACCAGGGATTAGTTGGATTCTGGTTTGGATCAAAATTACAACCGTGTGCCTGAATATGATTGAATGTCGTGAAAATGTGACCTCTCCGTAAAAACTAGACGTGTCGATGTGCTGCCATCTGTTGGCTAAAAATTCGACCTAAGTCGGACTTCCTCCCAATGGGGCTCACTTGCATGAAAGCCGCACCCCCCATCGCCTCTTGCCGTCTTCGACGGGCCTGGCACTCTTTTAGTCTGCCACTGTAGGCATAAGAAACAACAGCATGTATTAGTTCAGTGCCATGGGGATAACTAATTCATTTATTCAGGATTTTTTCTTCCATTTAGAAAAGTTTTCAGCTAAGTAGTGCATAAAGATGTTTTTGATGTTTTTACCATGGACAAAGAAATAATATATTTATTCATGATTTTTAATCCATTTACAGTGCCCCATTTCTTTTTTACAGATATCAGATACATTAATTCAAAAACATTCACATTCTTTAATTATAAATTGCCTCGTTTTCCTTTGCTTTCGTCATAAAGTTAGACACACTGAAACTATTCTCCAGAACTAAAAATGAATTGCAATTGAATGCATAATCACCGATTCTAGAATTTCAATATTTTCCAACAAAATTGGCTCGTGCGTTCAATACCCAATGTGCTTGTGGCGAACAATGCTAATTTAAATACTTTTGTAACAGTATTATTTACATACTTAAAAATTTTACGCGTAATGACACTTTCACAACTTTTGGTCTGTTGGAGAAAATTATTCTTGCCTTTGAGTCTTGCATTGCATTTCCTGAAGTTCAAGAAAGAGGATGTAATTGAAAACTTTTCTTCTGTAGCCCTCATACTATGGGAAACTAAAGATATATATAAATTTATATCTAAAGAAGTCGAGTCTTTCAAACACATGAGAACCCCCCCCCTTTTTTTTTTTTGCTTTTTAAAATCTTTTTTGTGTGGCGTAATTTAGTCAGCAAAATTTTGGTTCATTTGGCACTGAGTCTGCAATACGGAACGCCACTTTCCAGGGTATAAATTCGTGAATAGCATGAACCAAGTATGATTTAAATCTCTTGGTGACTTACTTTCCTTTGTGACGGAAACCCGCTTCTAGAGTCCAATTCAGATGCAGTGCCACAGCAAATAGGGCTCCCCAAGATCTTCCTAACGCGTGTAAATTCTTTATTTTCATATATCTATAAATTATAAAATTATAAAAATATCGAATACTTTTGTGACAATCTTTCTCTTGAACACATAATACATAAAAAAGGCATTTAAAGAGCATGATTTTAGTTTAATCATTCGCTATTTAATATTACAGTACGAATACTATTTACTCACCCGCTTCACTCATTTGTAACCATATTCTTAGTTACACACTCATGGCTAAAAAGTGAAGAAGGAAATATAAACAGTGAATTTTCAGAACTAAGTTTTAAAATTTATTTTACTGTTATCTAAAGCCTCAAATATTTGACGAACAAGACTATTCTCAGGTGATTTAGATACATTCTTTTTAGGTCTCAAAATAAGTTACAGGGAAAAAAGGAAAACGTGACATAAGATGTAAGACATCTCGAGCGCCTTAATCATTTGAGGGGTTCATACGTATAAATCCATTCTAAACCCAGCAGTCTTCCCTGCATGACGTGTTAATATCCTTCCTCTTCTCGATCCTAAGATGTTTTCTTGGTTTCTTTCAGGGTTGTTTTGTCATAATATGTACAATGTCGGGGAAATGCAAAAAAAGAAATATCCCGTATGGTTCTAATTTGTTGAAAAATTCAAATGTTATTAACGCCGCACTGGAACAACACACACTACGGGTCATTGGTGACGGTTCGGGATCAAAACCAAATGGAAAGATCGAGGACAACACCTCGTTATTCTGACTCACTCGAGGACGACGAAGTCCCACGAGCTGGCACCCCACTCTCCAAACTGCTTACACGTTGGGGTTTTTAGGCCACAGCAGAATTAACGTGCGCCAGCCACTATTCTACTTGGTGGTCTTTTGTGGAATTCGAACTCGCAACCGTTCATCTGCTAATCCGTTACACTTCCAAAAGGACTAACATGGCATTTGAGGCTTCTACAGATTTAACGTGCGCCAGCCACCTTTTTACTTGGTGGTCTTTTGTTGGATTCGAACTTGCAACCCTTCAACTGCTAATCATTTACACTTCCAACTGGACTACCACGAACCCACACAAAAAAAGGAAAGCTTTACTAACGCAGAAAAGATAAATATGTCATGGACTACAATGATGTCGAACCCATAGGACATAGCATGCTTGGTACAGGTAATTTTTAAAATGATGAGATTTTAAAAAATTGTTACAAATATTGTCTCTTTCGTTTGACGAGTCCCAAGGGATTGCAAACTCTCGGAGTTGTTGCCATTGTTGCGATGAATAAAACAATTGATCGAATAAATTACTTGTATGTACAGTTTTAATATATTACTCTTTAAATGGATAAATATTACTTCGGACATTGCTATTAGTTGTGCCCTAGCCTCAGAAAAGTCTAGCTTTGTCACTGTAAGGGACAACAAGCGTGTTTATGTCGAAGAGTCTGGTTGTTTTCAATTACACCGCATTAAATTTTTATCTTCCTTACTTTCAGGTTGTATTCATTCTTCAGCTCAGCGCTTGCCATTAATATCTGGGGATGGAAATCAAGGCGCCAAATGCTAATTAATCACCTAATGCACTTTGTAACGATGTCTCGCACAGATGATACCTCGCTGGAAGATGCCCAGGAATGCATTCAACTCATATGGAGGTCAATTCCAGATGTATACCCCACAACAAGAGAGATCAACACTTTCATCAGTATATACGGTGGTTTTTTGCACGTGAACGTCGGTAGCAACCAAGAACAACCCCCAATGCTCCGGAAATTATTAGAAATGGTGCCCAATTTTTTTAAGGACAATGTTTCATCGACTGCTTCAGATATACCACAACCGAGGTCTCTACAACACCACTGCCGATGTGTCATTCGAAAGAATTTGTGTTATTCTTACAAGTTGCCATGCGGAATACCGAGTCTTGGATTGCCTGTAACGATTCAGGAATATTTGCAATTGGAGCATTAAGAATTTCGAATTGAATAGTGTGCTTTATTTCATGCCGGTCGGGTTTTACACAAAGTGCAGTTGTATTGTGTGAATTAGATATGTTTGAATTACTGTAAGAGGATGAGTTAGGAATAAAGTAGAGAATAATAAATGCAAGATATTGATTTTTAGCTAATCCTTGTGGTTTTAAGTACGAACTTGTAAGTTGCCTACGAACACTTCAATTTAGTATAGAAAGTAGAGAGTACATTTTGAAAAATCTAACAACAAAATTAATCATTTGTTAAAATTTAAAATTTATATCAATGCCATAAAGCACCATAAAGTGCAGCAATACACTAATAAATTGTTCCATCCACACTACCTAAACACTATTAAATCCAACGATTTTGTTTTCAAAACCATCTTGAAATATTTTTACAACTGTTTGAAACTTTCTTTTTGGTTTTTACATTTATTTTAAACTTTCTATCATTCTTAAAATTATATTGCATGCTTGTATGGTTGGTTATGACTTTCATACTCTGAAGTATTAGAATTTTTATTCCGTAAAAATGGTTTTTGCAAAAAAAAATATAATACATTTTTGATGTTTAATGTTAAACAATACAAATAAATGCAAGGTCAGTATATATTCCAGTTATTCCAAAACTATAAAAGTTTGGTTGATATAAGTATTGTTAATCAGATTTTTTAGCATGAAACTCTTTTAAGTATGCAAACAAAGAATAATTTAATATTGCACTAACGAAACTAAAATACAAGGTATAAAATTTAGAACAGTATGAAAAATTTTTGGAACAAAATTAATGTGATACTTGTACACGCACACCAAAAGAAAATCAGACATGGAACGAGAAGACATACTAACGCAACCAAATTCAGTCACTCAATAAATGTAAGTACTTACTTATTGAATAAAGTATTGGGTAACAAATACAATTTATAGAACTCTATTAGATTTTTCATTTACTAGGTAATATTTCTGTAAGAAAATTCGGTTGTTGGATTCACTGACTTAAATTAAGTGCAAATAGTAAATGCTTATGTTAAGTGCAATAGATCCAATTTACTCAAAGTTTTTTAAAGTGGCAAAGGAAAACATTAAACTAGCGTATTTTAGAAACTTTCTTATGCCTTATTATTAAACTGCCTCTTATAAATTACGAACACAACCATTCTAAATAATTTCGGAACACTTTAAAACTGAAAATTTTACTCATGAAACAAAATGTGGTGGTCAGAGAAGAAAAAGTAGTAAAAGCAAAAAACTTACATTTAATGAATGAAATGTTTTATTTTTCCCTGTAAAATTCTGACCAATTAGAACAACTTGGTAAAAGTTGCTACAAGCAAATAAAAATTTTTTTTGATGGATTTTAAACTACCACAACAAAAAAATTCATAATCACTTTAGATCCAGGGTACAGCACCTTCCACCTACTTAAGTTATTTGATATAGTTCTTACCTTATTTGAATAAAAACGCATGCATCCTGTTCACAGTTATTACACATACATGTGTTCGTATTAATTTAAATAGGCACACCCTAATCAGGACATCGCATGTTTGGTTTACGTATTTTTATTCTTATTTAATTGAAAAACTTCCAATCCCTGAAAAGCCCAGTTTCACAGTGCAGAACTACTAGCGGGAAAATGTGGATAAACTTGAATGTTTTCAATTACTTTGCAATAAAGCATCCTGCTTATATACAGGCACTATGCATTTCATGACATGGTATTTCACATGTTTGGAATGAGAGAGTTGTGCAGTGCAGGAGAGAAAGGTTCTTGAGCAATACGCTGCACTTAGCCACGCTGTCTGATATGAAAGAGATCTTGCAGGAAGATACCCTGAAATGCATAAAACTGACTCGGAGGACAGTTCCAGATATATTTGCCACAGTTAAAGAGTTCGAGGTGTTCAAGGCCAAATGCAAAAAAAATTCATTTTATGAATTCTCGGGTATGACAAGTCGTTTCATGACAACAGCGTCAATATTGACCAATTTGAACGAGGACAAGATCTCAGGAGCGAATTATAATTGTCCTTAACCGAGGGTCTTTGCAGCATCAATGTCAGTGTGTCATTTGAAAGCAGTTGTCTGATTGTCACAAACTATCGGGAGGAATTCACGAACTCGGTTTGAGTAAATAGTTAAGAAATATTTTAATTGGAGTGGTAAGAATTTTCTTTAAATGTGTGTTCATTTGCTGCCGGGGGTCGCTTCTTGTTCAATAAGATGCAAGAATAAACACATTAAGGAAATGCGAGATGTAGTGCAGTTGTACAGTGTACACTGACGAGCCAAAACATTGTGACCATCCCTATATTTTTCAATGAACTCGTTTGGATGACCTGGAGGGCACGTGATTAAGTGAGAATGGTATTTAACTTTTGCTGGAGAAGGATAATAATCATTCTTGCACGTACTTTTGCGAGTGATGGGAAAGGCTGCTGATCTAAGCAAATTTGATAGAGGGCAGATCGTAATAGACCGAAGACTCGGAACGAGAATCACCGAAACTGCACGACGTGTAGGTTGTTCTGCCGTTGTTAATATTCATGCAAAGTGGATAAATGACGGTGACACCATCAGTAAACGTCAAGATGTTGGTCGTCCACGCGTCATCAAAGAAAAAGGACGTCGGAGACTGTCCCTCTTGGTAAAGCAAAATAGGCGCAAGACAGTGGCTCAGCTGACAGCTCAATACAATGCAGGTCCAAGCACAAGTGTTTCGGAACACACAGTTCAGTAGACACTGTTGGATATGGGACTGTGCAGCAGACGTCCCTTTCGTGTACCTTTGTAGACCAAGCGCCATCGTCAACTACGCCTACAGTGGCCCAGGGAACATCGAGACTGGACCATGGATGAATGGACGAGAGTTGTCTGGTCAGCTGAATCCCAATTTCTCATTCATCACCTCGATGGTCGTGTCAGGGTACGCCGTCTGCCAGGCGAACAGTTTCTACCGTCTTGTACAGCAGGTCATACTCAGGCTGGTGGTGGCGGTATTATGCTTTAGAGGACGTTCTCATGGGCGACTCTGGGACCCGTAATTGTGGTAGAACAGACCATGAACGCTGCGAACTATCTTAACATCATTGCGGATCAGTTGTACCCTTACATGGCGTCTGTCTTCCCAACTGGAAATGGAATCATAAAGCAGGACAACGCCCCATGTCCAGGCCCGTGCTGGGTGCCTTGGGATGGCGGTGGACAAGGAATGATAGGGGCGGGGCGCCTTCTGATTTCGTACTTACCGTCACACTTGTGCATCATTTTTCAGCTAATACCTAATTCTTTTAAAAACCACTGTACAAATTTGCTTATTAATTACTGAAATAAATAACTAATCAAGCACGATTTCTTCAAGAAACACTTTTATTAATTTCCAGTATTATAAAATATATTTAGAAATGAAATTATTTAAAAAATATATATAATTATTTACAATTATTATTTGCTGATTTCTAAATTAGGGTCATTTTTATGATACATCGAAATTTGTTTATCCCCATAAGTTACCATATTATGAAAAATTATACGTAAATTAGATGAAAAAATATGTTTTATATTAAAAAATTAACTGCATTTATTTACTCAGAACATTCAAAACGACTCAGCAATTTCACAATGAAATAAAAACACAAAAATGAGTGAGTTACTTTATAAGCTAATTTACATCCACTGGTTTTCGATGCTTAAAAATATCTTTTCTTTTTGGAAAGAGGTTGTCTCGTATTGTATTCTGCATTAACCGTTTTGGTTGTGTATAACTTATAATCTTAACTTGCAAAGACATGAAAAACAAATTTTATAAGATAGTCAGTCCTGGCAGATAAACTGCTGCATACGTTTAATTTTAACTTTTAAACCCCAGCTTATGTAACCGAAATTATGCGATTCAAAAAAATAGTATACCTGTTTTTTATATGAATTAATTTGAATATTCTGAAAAGAGTGGTAATTTTCCAAGAATTAAATTCCTAATAATATTTCCTTTTAATGAATCTAAAAATAAAATAACTTTATCTATATGAATAAGAATGGAGTGTTTTTTGTACATTCAATATTTTCTATCCGTTTTGGTCCCTTCTGATGCCAAATCCGCCTCTTTGGCGTTTGGTGTCCATCTGTCTCTGTGTCTGTATATATGTGCACTTTACACGTACACACGGTTCAATATATTGTCACGTAGATTTATAGTAGGTAGGCTAATCTCTCCTATTATTTATTTTGCAAAAGGCAAGTATATTTGCAAAAGGCGAGCGAGGACAAAGATAACTGATCTCAACTTGAGACTTTATTATTCACTGCAACACATTTATTTCACTGTTAATTTGTTACTTCTTTCACTAGGGTTAATTAATTTGCCATTTATTTTCGGTTTATTAATTTTTTTTATGTAAGTGTTATCATTTATTTGCAGAGTAATAATTTGTATTTAAGTGCATTAATTTGTTTTTCAGTGTGTTAATTGTTTTGTTTAACTTGTGGTTGTCAATGTATTAATTATTTCCATCTTGGTAGTGTTGCATTCATTTTGTTCCCATTTGGATTTTTTTAAATTCATCTGTTTTTTCAACTTGCAATTTTAGATTGTTTTTATGGCTTCTTAAGAAAATTTGTGTAAAGATTTTCAAGGGTGATTCTGCTCTTAAAAATTGAAGCAATCGGTTATCTCAGTTCGGGGGAAAAAAAAACCGATCGATTAAAAAAACCTTAGAGGAAAAGATCGAAAAAGCGTAAACCAGAGCGCTAGTCGACCAGGTAGAGTCGTTTGAAAACTGAAAATTTCGGACTCATCGTATTTGGCTGCTGACCGAAAGTAATTTTTCTATGTTTTATAGTTTTTTTTCTCCTTGTATCCGAGTGACATACTGAATGTCCGACTGTGCTAAAATTTCACTTTGCTTTGGTTATGCCATGCGCAATCCGTTTCTATCGTCAGCCTAGTTGATTATTTTCAAATTAATTTTGTTTTATAAAAATGCACTATATATCTATACAATAAAATTCCATTTTATTTTTTTTAACCGTTTCATAATTTTTATAAATTTATCATAAGTTTTGCAAAGCGCTTATGATCCGTTTCGGTTCACGAGAAAATGTATCTTCGAAACTCATTCGGTCTCCGATCCAGTCAAATTTGACTCTGACGTATGCACTTGCAATCATTTTCCCTCCTCTTACTCAAGGAATAGTTTAACACTAATTTTAATTTATTGAAAGCTCCGATGTGCCATTAAAAGAATTTACTTCTTATTTTCATTGTGAATTTATGAAAGTGAATTATAAAATAATTGCTGAGGTAGTTTCCATTCCATAAGCAGGCTGAATCTGCAGAAATAACAAGGTAAGCAATATAATTTCAAAAAAAAAAAAAGTTTAAAAAAAAAATTCGAAAATGAAAGTGTTGGTGTGTTAGGGAGGAGCCTGACCCAGACAACATAAAATTGTGCTTCCTTCGTATAAGCTCATTCACTCCCCAAAAACCATTAAAAAGCAAATACAAAATAATCTCTCTATATTAAAAAAAAGTTGCTGTCACAGGATTGAAAACTATTACAATAAAACCATCCAATATAGTAAACAAAAGTCTTATACCAATTTTAGGAAGATTGAATGAGATGACAGATGAAGAATATAGACCGACCAAGCAAAGCGTAAAACGCAGTTTCTATTACAACACATTTTTAATGACTTTAAAAGAATTTGAATTAAATCAACAAAACAGATCTAGAGCAACACAACAAAAACTAAAAGAGTTTAGTTGTATCTTTCATTTACATTAAAATAAAATACAACAATACATTATTCAACAGAAACTGTGCTGTTTAGATCGATTCTTATACTATTTTCCGAGAAAATAAAGATAAGAAAATTACGAAATTAACATGGTTTGTTTTTCATCGTATTCCCTGGACAATTTTGAAGATTTTTTTCCAATGCGGCTATTAGTTTAGGGTTTATTAAGTGTCAAAATTGAAAAAGCGATATTTCTAACGCGAGTGAGCAAAAGACGTACAAATTTCAGTCGTGATTTTTTTAGAGTACCTCTAAACGTAAATTTTGCAGCTCGTCGAGTGTTTTTAGAAATTTCAATTTGGTTCCTGATTGTATTTTTTTTAATTCGGGAAAAACCGGGATTTTTTCTTTACTTTTTTGTTAAGACTGTCATAACTATATCTTATTATTATACTGTTAAATTTTTAATTGGAAAACATCGCAGAATACCTTAGAATGTAATCTTTTTTACTGTACAATTATTTTTTAAATTAGTTAATAAATAAATTCGATGCGCTCAAAAGTTGGTCATACAAATTTCGTACTTTTTAGATCGCGGTACATACAGCGAAGGTTTCCAAAAGACAAGTGTGCTTTTTCAAAGTATTTTCGTTCTGTTTTTCTAAAGGGCTCCCTAGACGATCAATTTTATTGTCAATGTAATTGACGGTTTCGATTGATAGGTGCTTCAGTATAGCTTCAATCAACCCGTCAATGTTTTTGTAAAGAGAGTGACGTGTTTAATTTTTGAGTTTTAAAATGGTTTCAAATTAAGATTTGGACTTTGTTGCCTTGATTTTGTTTGTTTGGAAACGAAAGAAAGTGAATAATAAAAGACTCCGGTCCAAAGAGTGAAATAAACTAAGCCGCTTTACTCACTAACATTTACTAAACACTTTTTGCGAGATATTGAATCGTACTTATAATATTAATTTTCTGTTTTTATTTTTCCTCAGTATAATCTGATTTGTTTTAACACATTAACAAATTTTTACGAAGCAATACTTCGTTTTTTTTTTACATATTCACTTACCTTTCAATAACTCAAGATAATCACGATACAATATAATTAAAAGCTTCACAAACTCCCGTTACCAGACACAATCACTTCTCTTGGGTCTCATCTAATTTACAACTAGCTTGCGTTTATTTTACAAAAAAAGCTACATATACGATTTATTACAATAGAGATTTGAACCTCAGATCTCTATGTATAGACCGATTTACAGGGAATCAGTTAGAATTCACTTGCACTCAAAACCAACGAGCCGGCTATAGAAGACCATTTGTGCGGCTCGAGCAGATCACAGAAGGTCTCAGCTAGTTGAATTAGAAAACATAGAATCCAACTTAGAACGCGCGTTATAGATACAAAGCAAAAGAAAAAAAATTATTAGCTTGCTACGAAGAAATTCTACTTTAAAAAAAAGTCATTGTGTCCGTTGTCAGACGAAATTGTTAGATTTTAAGAAGCCATTGACATCAAAATAATTTAGTTAGTAACTCATTAATTTTTTTAATATTTTGTATGAATATGTATAAAGAGAACTGCAATTTTATTAAATATTTTTCTTCTAAACTGTGTTATTGTTAGTCCTTGGTTCCGATTAAATAAAATTTATATAGATTTATATACAAAGTTCCACATATTCGAATTACTTAAATTCGTATTGCGAAAATATAAAAATTTCAACTGAAAACTTTTTTATTGACAGAAATTTACATGTTAAGTATCTATCTGGTGTAAAATTTTCCACAAATTTCAAATCCGTTGAAATTTTTATTCTATCTTTAACGATCGCGAAGATATAACCTTGGATTTAGAGAATAAAAGAAGCACTACTGCCCGAACGAATTGTATATTTTAAAGAATCAATCGGTGCCGTCAATCAACATTTCTATCAATGAGCATCAATCAATTGACAATCGCGTCAATTGCCTCTTACACGATCAATTGGTTGTTTCAATGAGCCTCATTGACAATAATATTGATTGTCTAGCGACCCACTAACTTTGTAGTGCTCAAACGATTGTTGGAAGAAACGATAGTTGGAAGAAAAATGCAAAAAATGCCCTTCAAAAAGTCTACTAATCTTAATTTCAGAATGTTAAGAAGTCGATTAAACGTGCTATTAAAAAATGTAAAACATAAAGAAAAATTAGGATTTACAAAGTAGGTGCGTTTTAAGAAATTTGCCTTTAATTGCCAGTTAACTTTTAATTTTGATCGTACAAACACTTATACAGTGGCTCCCAAAAGCGTTCGTACACTTAAAAATTTCAATGAAACACTGTTCTATCCATTAATAGAAATTAATACATCAGAATGTGGCAATTATTTTATTACATCTGATATTTATTATATAACTTCTTCTTAACAAAACTATATAATTTTTTTAAAACAAAGTAAAAGCCTTTGTTCAGGAAAATCAATAAACAAAAAGTAACAACAAAGTTACTTCACAAAAGTCTTCGTACACTGATATATCTCTACATATAAGTAATTGTAATATTTCGGAAATTAGTACTCAGTAGTTTGCTCTATGCATCCACAAACAGCTTTTAAACACCTGTGAGAATAGATTTCACTAGCTTTTTTGAAATTTCTGCATTAATGTTCCTCTATTCTTCAATAATTAATGTCTTTCGTTCGCTTCAGTTGGGGGGCAAGTACTACCCTTCGTGTGTCACCGTCCCCGCGATGGGGGTCAAGGGTTAGGGGCACATCCGATTTGTAACAAGAGCGAGTGAGGTCCCCCAACAGGAAAGAAAAGACTAACTACTCAAGGAGATACCTGGGGAAGGCCCATGACCAGTTTTTGAGCGGACACCGCTCGTCCAGCTGGTGAAGCGAACACTTTCCCCCTTTGGCAACCAGTAAGGATATGTTCTGGGAACCCTGATATCGCCATTCGTAAACGGTCACCAGCATTTTGCCTTCAGATATATAGTAACAGTTGAACTACTGACTATACTGCTTCCTTTATAGTTTTTCTTACTATTCCATTTCTACCAGTATGCAATTCTCAAAACCACCTGTAACGAGAGGGGATTCATGGTTTCACTTCAACTATCTCACGCATAGGACTTGGAGAAGGTTATACCATATCAAGGACGATCCAAGAATAAAAAATTCACCAGAACAATTAAGTGTTGCATACGAGGATGAAATAATGCAGTATGCACACCTCATGCACGAATCACTTAATTACTTGGACATCAGTTTTTGTGAATACGGAAAAAAATCAAAGCGTTTCCTTAATATTAAAAACCGAGTCCAGATGTTTCAGAAACCGTTATTTGATAGATTGGGTCTTGACTGGAATTCCATCAGTTATGAAAGGACTGTTAAATTATTTCATTGGATGCGCGACCTCGACTGGTTAAAATATCGAAGCACATTTCTAGAGAGAATGGTTTTGGAAATGCGAACTCATGTACTTCAATCCAGCGATAAAAGTGCCGTAATTCGTCGTTATTTAAGGCCCCTGGCATTGTTGCGGTCCATAGTTCTGGTGCATGAATCAAACGTTGTGTTTCAAGACCATAACATCTTTCGCTTGTTCCTGAAACCCTTGATGGACCATTGTGAAGACTCCCAAGTAGTGATAGATTTCCTAAAAGCATTCTCCACCAGTGGTTTAAAACGTTGTGTATTCTCAAAAAGAGCGTGTTTGGAATTCTTTCTGTACCACGCACAAAAAGTTCGATTTAATCTGTGTGCAGTTTTATCGACGGTCATGGATTACGATGAACAAACCGAGGTCGCCACTAACTTATTTGAAGCCGTGTCCACCTGCATCAAGTATGGAATTCCGATAGAAAAGGTTATGACTCTGGAAACTTCTCCAACGAATAAAAAGTCAGTAATATTTTTTGATTCTCTCTCTCCTTCTCTCTGTATATATATATATAATACATTAAATAATACATATTACTTATTTCTTTTTTAAACCATATTCAAAATCGAGTTTGTGCACAAAGTGGAATCTAGGATATTAGACAATGCAAATAACGCCTTCGATTGTATATTTAGAATTTCATACTCAGCTTTTAAATAATTTATATTTTTATAAACATTGTTTTGTGTGTATATGTTACAAAGTTGATTTACAATTAGTTTTTTATGTTTGATGGATTAAAATGGACTCTGTATTATATTTCTCCTTGTCTTTTTTCAAACGTGATATTTCTTATCAATCAAACAGAGCTCCCATGATTTAGGCTAGTAATATTATTGCGCTATAAAGCTAATTTGTTTTCAAAAGGGAGTTTTCACAATTAAAACTGTTATGTTTGATTGTAACTTCCATATGATCTTAAACTTCCATATGATATTAATTTTTCAGCCATTAAGAAGAGTGTGTTTACAATCAAACATAACAGTTTTAATTGAGAAAACTCCCTTTTGAAAACAAACGAGCTTTACAGTGCAATTTATATATACAAAGAGAGGGAAGATATGAATACACACATTAAATACAAAAGCCAAACAATTGTTCAAATAATAGTTTTGTTTCTTGTCTAATATTTTGCAAATGTAGGTTACGATCTTTAGCCAAACAATATCGATTTTTCTTTTGAAAAACTGTTAAAATAATATCTTATGAAGTGTTGCATCTTTAACAAATATCTACAATAATGAGTAAGTGAATAGTTTGATGAATGTTTTCATTTTTGTGTACTATACGAAAGTTTAACAAAACTTCGACCTGTATAATTATTTTTGACTCTGAAGTATTTTCATTGGTGGCTGATTCATTGACTTAAATCCCAAATATGGTCTTACTTTTATTTACTTTTGAGAATTGATCATGACAGGAAAACACATAGCTACTTTCGATCTATTCAATACATATTCTTTTTACGACCCATTTATTAAAAATCCTATTTATTTTGCATTTTGTGAAAATTTTACAAAGTAGGAAGTATACATGTATATTGTTGGAGAACGTTCAGAAGCGAGCTTAGTACATGTTCTAAGGAGCATAAGCCTTGGACCGGTCATGGAGTGTATTGGCCAATTATCTGCAAACTTCAGCAAGTTACTACTTCTGAATATCATAATGAACTAAAATTTTCTTTTAAGTTCTTTTGACAACTTCTTCAGTTAACGTAAAAAAAAATTGCCCGTTCAATAAGATTTTTATATTAAAGAAACAAAAAAATCATGAAATTTTTTACCTAAAAATTAAATATCACAACTATAGAAAAATTAAACAAATATAAAAGATGGTTGCTATGAATTTTTCCACATTCTTATATTTCCCCTTTTCACTTTAATGTTAACTAGTTTTTTTTTCAATTTCTCCTCTTAGCAATTTTTTATTTTAGATTTCTTTCTTATTTAAATGTATTAGTTCAGTGCCTTGGGGATAACTGGTTCAATTATTCAGGATTTTTTCTTCCATTTAGAAAAGTATAAAACTAAGTTGTGCGCCAGTTCCTCTCGAAATACGTGAATATACAGCTCCTGCTCCAACATCACAAATTGCCCTGTTTAAGCCCCTCCTGGATTGCTTCTAATTCCAATATATACTCTTATTTATTCATTGATTGCTTCTTTAAAAATAGTGCATAAAGATGTTTTTACCATAGGCAGTGACTTAATATATTTATTCATGATTTTTAATCCATTTACAGTGCCCCATTTCTTTTTTACAGATATCAGATACATTAATTTAAAACCATTCTCATTCTTTAATCATAAATTGCCTCTTTTCCCTTTGCTTTCGTTATAAAGTTAGCCCTCACTGAAACTAGTCTCAAGAACTAAAAATGAATTGCAATTGAATGCATAATCACCGAATGTAGAATTTCAATATTTACCAACAAAACTGGCTCGTGCGTTCAATACCCAATGTGCTTGTGGCAAACGAGACTAATTTAAATATTTGGAGCAGTATTATTTGCTTACTTAAAAATTTTACGAGTAATGACACTTTCACAACTTTGGTCTGTTGGAGAAAATTATTCTTTCCTATGTGTGTGTTGCATTGCATTTCCTCAAGTTCAAAAAAGAGGATGTGATTAAACACTTTTCTTTTGGAGCCCCCATTCTATGGGAAACTAAAAACATATATAAATTTATATCTAAAGAAGCTAAATCTTTCAAACCCTGGTAAACCCCCCTCCCCCTTTTTTTTTTTTTTTTTTTTGCTTCTTTAAATCTTTTTTTGTGTGGCGTAATTTAATCAGCAAAATTTTGGTTCTTTTGGCACAGAGTCTGCAATACGGAACGCCACGTTCCATGGTTTTTATCTGTGAATTGCATGAAACAAGTATGATTTAAATCTCCTGGTGAATTACTTTCCTTTGTGACGGACACCCGTTTCTAGAGTCCAATTCAGATGCAGTGCCACAGCAAATAGGGCTTCCCCAGATCTTCCCCACGGTTGTAAATTCTTTATTTTCATACATCTATAAAATTATAAAAATATCAACAGTTTTACTGTTATTTAACGCCTTAAATATTTCACAAGACCATTCTCAAGTGATTTAGATTTATCTTTTAAGGTCTTAAAATAGGCTACAGGGAGAAAAAAATACATGACAGAAGATTCAAGACATCTCGAGCGCCTTAATCCTTTGAGGGGTTCATACATATAAATCCGTTCTAAACTCAGCAGTCTTCCCTGCATGACGTGTTAATATTCTTCATCTTCTCAATCCTAAGATGTTTTTTTGGTTTCTTTCAGGGTTGTTTTGTCATAATATGTGCAGTGTCGGGGAATTGCAAAAAAAAAAGAAATAACCCGTATGGTTCTAATTTGTTGAAAAATTTAAATGTAATTAACGCTGCACTGGAGCAACACACACTACGGGTCATTGGTGACGGTTCAGGATCAAACCAAAATGGAAAGATCGAGGACAACACCTCGTTTTTCTGACTCACTCTCGGATGACGAAGTCGCTCGAGCTGCCGCTCCACTCTCCAAACTGCTTACACGTTGGGGTGTTTTAGGCCACAGCAGAATTAACGTGCGCCAGCCACTGTTCTACTTGGTGGTCTTTTGTTGCTTTCGAACTCGCAACCGTTCATCTGCTAATCCGTTACACTTCCAAACGGACTACCATGGCATTTGAGGCTTCTACAGATTTAACGTGCACCAGCCACCTTTTTACTTGGTGGTCTTTTGTTGGATTCGAACTTGCAACCCTTCAACTGCTAATCATTTACACTTCCAACTGGACTACCACGAACAAACACAAAAAAATGAAAGCTCTACTAACGCAGAAAAGATAAATATGTCCAGGACTAACAATGATGTCGAACCCCTAGGACATCGCATGCTTCGTAAGGTAGTTTTTAAGATGATGTGATTTAAAAAAATCGTTAGAAATATTGTCTCTCTCGTTTGAGGAGTCCCAAGGGATTGCAGACCCTCGGAGTTGTTGCCATTGTTGCGGTGAATAAAACAATTAATCGAATAAATTACTTGTATGTACAGTTTTAATATATTACTCTTTAAATGGATAAATATTACTTCGGACATTGCTATTTGTTGTGCCCTAGCCTCAGAAAAGTCTAGCTTTGTCACTGTAAGGGACAACAAGCGGGTTTATGGCGATGAGTCTGGTTGTTTTCAATTACACTGCATTAAATTTGTATCTTCCTTATTTTCAGGTTGTATTCATTCTTCAGCTCAGCGCTTGTCATTAATATCTGGGGATGGAGATCAAGGCGCAAAATGCTCATTAATCACCTAATGCACTTTGTAATGATGTCTCGCACAGATGATACCTCGTTGGAAGATGCCCAGAATTGCATCCAACTCATATGGAGATCACTTCCAGATGTATATCCCACAACAAGAGAGATCAACGCTTTCATCAGTACATACGGTGGTATTTTGCACATGAACGTCGGTAGCAGCCAAGAACAACACCCAATGCTTCGGAAATTATTAGAAATGTTGCCCAATTTTTTTAAGGACAATGTTTCATTAACTGCTTCAGATATACCACAACCGAGGTCTCTGCAACACCAGTGCCGATGTGTCATTCGAAAGAATTTGTTTTATTGTTACAAGTTGCCGTGCGGAGTACCGAGTCTTGGATTGCCTGTAACGATTCAGGAATATTTGCGATTGGAGCATTAAGAATTTCGAATTGAAAAGTGTGCGTTATTTCTTTCCGGTCGGGTTTTACACAAAGTGCAGTTGTATAGTGTGAATTATATATGTTTGAATTACTGTAAGATGCAGAGTTAAGAATAAAGTAGAAAAATAATAAATGCAAGATATTGATTCTTATCTAATCCTTGTGATTTTCAGTACGAACTTTTGTAAAATGCCCACGAACACTTCAATTTAGTACACAAAGTAGAGAATACATTTTGTTTAACAACAAAATTAATTTTTTGTTAAAATTTAAGGAACGAAATTTATAATTAATAAGCAATACGCTAATAAATTGCTCCGTCACTCCCCAAACACTATTAATTCCACCAACGCTTTTGTTTTCAAAACCATCTTGAAATATTTTTACAACTGTTTGAAATTTTCTTTTTGGTTTTTACATTTATTTTAAACTTTCTTTCATTCTTAAAATTATATTGTGTGAGCCGCGGTAGCTCAGTCAGTAGAGCGTCGGGCTCGCATCGAAAGGGTTGTGGGTTCCGTCCTCAGCGGAGCCTGCAATTCTGATGGTTGCGAGATCGGCGCTTGGACCTGGCTAAAGACTGTCGTGTTCACTAATGGTGGCTGGGGCACGTTAAATAGGTCGTGGTCACAAAGTCCCCCATGTTCCCATACCAAATCAATATCTCTGGGGGTACCTGATCAGGGGGTTATCGGCCTCTGATTGGGAACTAAATTACGATATGTGTGAGTGAATGGATGTGTGAAAGGGACCTTCCTGTAAAACGGATGTGTTATGCATGAAGAAGTCCAACCCTCCGGGACTATGGCAACCCAATTGGGTCATATATGGCCCGCACAATCGCAACAACAATTATATTGCGTGATTGTATGATTGGTTATGACATTCGTACTCTGCAGTATTATAATTTCAATTCCCGTAAAAATGGTTTTTGCAAAACGAATTGAATTTTGAGCAGTACTGGTAAGGGGGGGGGGGAGAACAATCCAATTAAATGCAAGGTCAGTATATCTTCCAGCTATATTCCAAAATTTAGAACAGTGTAAAACATATATGAAACAAAACTTGTGTAATACAAGTACTAGCACACAAAAAGGAAATCACAGACATGGAACGAGAAGACAGACTAAAACAACCTAATTTAGTCTCACAATAAATGTAAGTACTAATTGAATTAAGTATTGAGTAACAAATATTTAAAGAACTCTATTAGGATTTATCATTTACTAGGTAATGTTACTGTAAGAATATTCGGTTCTACGCTGCGCTGACTTAAATTAAGTGCAAATAGTAAATGCTTAAGTTAAGTGCTATAGACCCAATTTGCTCAAAGTTCAAAAGTTGCAAAGGAAAACATGAAACTAGCGAATTTAGAAACTTTCTTAGGCCTTATTATTAAAACTGTCTTATATATTACGAACACGACCATTCTAAATAATCTTCGGTACACTTTAAAACTCAAAATTGTTAATCATGAAACAAAATGTGGTGGTTGGGGAAGACAAAGAAGTATAAGCAAAAAACTTACATTTAATGTGTGAAATGTTGTTTTATTTTCCCCAGTGAAATTCTCACGAATTAGAACAACTTATTAAAAGTCGCCTATAGGCAAATAAAAAAACTTTTAGGATGGATTTTAAACTACCACAGCAAATAAACCCATAATCATTGTAGATCCAGGGTACAGCACCTTCCACCTACTTAAGTTATTTGATATAGTTCTTAACTTATTTGAATAAAATAACATGCATCCTGTTCACAGTTATTACACATACATGTGTTCGTATTAATTTAAATCGGCACACCCTACTCAGGACATCGCATGTTTGGTTTACGTATTTTTATTCTTATTTAGTTGAAATACTTCCAATCCCTGAAAAGCCCAGTTTCACAGTGCAGAACTACTAGCGGGAAAATGTGGATGAACTTGAATGTTTTCGATTACTTTGCAGTAATGCATCCTGCTTATATACAGGCACTATGCATTTCATGACATGGTATTTCGCATGTTTGGAATGAGAGAGGTGTGCAGTGCAGGAGAGAAAGGTTCTTGAACAATACGCTGCACTTAGCCACGCTGTCTGATATGAAAGAGATCTTGCAGGAAGATTCACTGAAATGCATAAAACTGACCTTAGGATAGAGGTGCACAACCTGCGGGCCACATACGGCCCGCGAATCATCAATTTGCAGCCCGCAAACTAATTTTGACCTTAAACTTCCAAGAGGATTTAAGTTAAGAAGCAAATGGACTAACAAACATTCAGAATCAGTCTTAAGAGTTTCTTCTTGCAGTATGCTTTCTTCATGCAGTTGAACCCAACATGCCAAAATTAGTTAGTAAAACTCAATATCAGCCATCCCATTAGCAAGCTGTAACATAATTATTGTTTATGGTTTAGAAATTTTTATATTAAATAGATTTGATGCTGTAATTTTTATTTCTAATTTTACTGATATTAAAATTTCTGATACGTATCTTTATTGCTCATATTGTACTATTATTGTTATTAAATTTATAACCTAAAATAATTTGCTGAAGTACATATAACGTTCTTGAGACACATTCTTGAAAGTAATTCTAAATGATTGATCATTGCAAATGTTTGTTAACTTTTTTTTTAAACTATTCACAATATCATTTATTTAGCTCTATAACAAGCTCCTAGATTTTTTGAGAAAACATTTGTAAGTTTAAAAAAAATAAGTGATTATTTTTTACTATACATATTAAGTGTAATAACAGCTGTACATAATTGGGTAGTAGCACTTTCATTGTGTCTGCTGTAACTTCATTTGCGCCCCCCCCCATGTCTCAATCGACGGTGCGAGTAGCCCTTCCCCCAAAAAGGTTGTGCATCAATACCTTAGGACAATTACAGATATATTTCGCACAACAAAAGAGTTCGAGGTGTTCAAGGCAAAATGCAAAAAAAATTCATTTTAAGAATTCTCGGGTATGTCAAGTCGCCTGGTCAAGTCTGTTCATGACAACAGCGACAATATTGACCAATTTGAACGAAGACAATATCTCAGGAGCTAATTATAATTGTCTTTAAACGAGGTCTTTGCAGCATGAATGTCAGTG
This sequence comes from Metellina segmentata, assembly GCA_947359465.1. Taxonomy (NCBI): domain Eukaryota; kingdom Metazoa; phylum Arthropoda; class Arachnida; order Araneae; family Tetragnathidae; genus Metellina; species Metellina segmentata. Next base: position 60,351,759 of record OX375879.1, on the reverse strand, counting down.
TGTCATTCGAAAGCAGTTGTCTGACTGTCACAAACTATCGGGAGGAATTCCCGAACTCGCTTTGCTCAAAATAGTTAAGAAATATTTTAATTGAAGTGGTAAGAATTTTCTTTAAATGTGTGCTTCATTTGCTGCCTGGGGGTCGGTTCTTTTTCAATAAGATGTAGGAATAAACACATTAAAGAAATGCAAGTGCAGTTGTACAGTGTACACTGACAAGCCAAAACATTATGACCATCCTCGTATTTTTCAATGAACTCGTCTGGATGACCTGGAGGGCTCGTGATTAAGTGAGAATGGTATTTAACTTCTTCTGGAGAAGGTAAGTAATCATTCTTGCACTTTTGCGAATGATGGGAAAGGCTGCTGATCTAAGCGAATTTGATAGAGGGCAGTTTGTAATGTCCCGAAGACTCGGAACGAGCATCACCGAAACTGCACGACTGGTAGGTTGTTCACAATTTGCCTTTGCTAGTATCATGCAAAGTGGATAAATGACGGTGACACCAGAAGTAGACGATAAGGTGTTGGTCGTCCACGCGTCATCAAAGTAAAAGGACGTCGGAGACTGTCCCGCTTTTTAAAGTAAAATCGGCGCGAGACAGTGGCTCAGCTGACAGCCCAATACAATTCAGGTCCAAGCGCAAGTGTTTCGGAACACACAGTACAGCAGACACTGTTATAAATGGGAACGTACAGCAGACATCTTACTCGTGTACCTCTGTTGACCAAGCGTCATCGTCAACCCGGGAGCTTATTTAGAATCCCTGCCACTCACAGCACAAAATGGAAAGATGTCATATACGTAGCTGCGCAGACGCGTCCGCTCAAACACCGCAAGCACACACGTCCCTCGCTCGTATTGAGAGCTGTGTAATGGCCGTTTAATCTAAAAATTAGTAGTTTGTGGGTTTACATTTCTTTTTGCAAATGAAGAAGGAATTAAATGAAGTCATAATGAACAACTTTGTGTGTAGCATAACTCCATATAAACCAACACGTGTATCTGAAATTTGAATTGAGAAGTTGGATTACACACTCGACACATTTTCACGAACAACTTTTTTCATAAAGCTTACTTCTTTTTTTCAACAAAAAAAAAAACGTTAACAGTTGTAATTAACTTAGATGAGTGCAAAAAATTTCACGGTGAGCTCTGTCGACAAAGTAATTTCAGAGCCAAAATGTTTAAAATCACTTATTTCTTTTTACTTTTAGCAATAAAAAGTTAGTATTATTTATTGTTTTCACAAGAATGAAACCATTAATAGTTCTTATTTATTAAAAGATGAATGTGAAAAGTCCACATTGAAATTCTTCGACAAAGCTGCACACCATTTTCACACACAGCTTCTAAAAACAACCTCACTTCTTTTTAATTTTGACATTAAGAAGTTCGAATTAATTATTACTTTCACTTTTTCACCTAGGAAACCCATTAATAGTTCAAATTTACTACAAGAGGAGTAGGAAAAGTCAACGGTGAAACCATTTGACAAAGCTGTATACAAATTTTCACACCGAACTGCTTTAAAAATGCAAACTTCTTTTTACTTCTGGGATGAAAAAATTCGTATTTATGAATGGTTTCACTTTTTTTACAAAAAAAAAAAAAAAAACCATAACAGTTGAATTTCACTAAAAGGTGAGTGTCAAAATGTTCACGTTGAGCTGGGTCTTCAAAGTACTTTCATGGAAAGGTTCATGGAAACATGTCAGAATGAGCTGTCTTCATAATGCTAACACAGCATGTTAGAAAGACACAAAACATTCAAAAAATGCTAATTTCTTGGTTTCTTTTGTGCTTGGACAGGTTGCAAATGATAAATAATTTCTGTTTTTCACAAAGAAAACAGTTAGAAAGTTGGAATTATGTAAAAAGTACATGAAACAAGTTCACGGTGGAATGTATCGACAAAGCGAAACACACACATTCAAACCTAGAATTTTTATTAATTGCTTTATCCAAAATATTTTTGTATTAATAAGTTGGTTTTATTGTGTTCTTTCTTTTTCATATTTTTTGTAAATAGTTTATTACATACAATTAGTATAAAGTTTCATGGAAACATGTCAAAAGCTGGTACTTCATAATGTTAACACATCCAATTTAAAATACACACAAAATCTCTAAAAAAGATTACTTTCCTCATTCCTTTAATCTTTATACGTTGCAATTGTCAATTATTTTTTTAGAAAGAAAAACATTTAATACTCTGAATTATTTTAAAAGTGCATGAAACAAGTTCACGGTGAAATGCAACAACGCGCAAATGAAACGCAACATCACGGTCTACAAAGATGCAGATACTTTCACGCCCAGAATTTTTATTTATTGTTTTTGCATAAGTTTTTGAATGAATAACTCAGTTTTATTGTGTTCTTTGTTTTCTATATCTTGGAAAAAGATTATTACATAGAATTAAATGAAATTTTCATGGAAACATGTCTAAATCACCTGCCTTGACAATGGTAACAGAGCATGTTAGAATCAAACACAACCTGTAAAAAGTGATAATTTCTTGATTCCCTTTGCAATGACAGGTTGGAAAACATAAATGCTTTCACTTTTTCACCCAGAAAACATTTTTAAAGTTAGAATTAAATAAAAAGTACAAGAAACAAGTACTCAGTGCAAATGCATGGACAAAAGTGAACAAACTTTTGAGACCCAGAATTTTTTTTCTTGTTTTTACCAAAATATTTTGGCTTTAATAACTTCCTTTCGTTGTGTTCTTTCTTTTGTATAACTTGGAAGGAGTTTATTACAAAGAAATGAAACTTACATGAAAGCATGTCAAAATCACCTGCCTTAATGTTGACACGGCATATTGTAAGTACACACATAACCTCTAAAAAATGGTAATTCCTTTATCATATGTGCATGGACATGTTGCAATTGTTAAGTAGATTGTGTTTTTCACCAAGAAAAGATTTTAATAGTTAGAATAGTGATGGCAACGGCTTGGCGATTTTTTTTGGCGCGCTTCTAGTAGCGAATTACGATAAATTAAGGCAACCCATCTTTCGTTACGTTTGTTGTGGTTTTCATGGCAACCTCGGCAAACGGAAACTTTCAATTTTCATTTTGAATATTCTAGAAAGTTCTTCCAAAATCCGTTAAAGTCGTTTGATTTTATTGATTCGTTTGAAATTTTTCTTTCCTCCCATTGGTTATTTTGTTTTTAAAAATTTCCTTTGAAAAAATTGGTCCTTTTAAATCGTTTTCGGTGATACCATTGGTCTATTTATTTGTATTTTGACAGTTGTGGAATTTTTATTTTATTATAATAGTTTTCTTGAAAGGATTAAGAGTTTTTTTTTTTTTACCATTTTCGTATTCATTATTTTTTTACGAAAGAATTCTGACGTTATCAGGTTGTATTATTTCTTGCTTTTGTTTTCTTTTGTAAATCTTTTTCTTTTTCAACATGCCTACTGTATTTAGTGTAATTGATAATTTTCACGGTATTCTTACCCAACATTTGTAGCTTAGTTTCTCTGCTGGTTCACAAATATGTTTTGATATGTGCTTAAACTTACTACTTTTTGTGAAAGTTTTTAAAAAATATACTTTTAAAACGTTCTGAAATGTATTTAAAAAGTGTGTTGTAAAAAGAAAAAAAATTTGCGACAGAAAAAGAGTTAAGAAATGATTCTTTCTTGGCGACTTTAGAAATGCGCCAAAAAAATCGCTAAGGACGTTGCCATTGCTCATAAACGTAGAGTGTAGCTGTACCATAAAAAGTACATGATACAAGTTCACGGTAAAATGACTCGACAACGTGTGTTGTCGTATGCCGGCTTACAATGTTTGCTTGCGCTGGCATCTATGTATATGACGTATTTCCGTTTTGTGCTGTGAGCGCCAGGGCGTAACCTTCGATACGGCCAGGGATTCTAAATACGCGCCCCAGGAACATCGAGACTGGACCATGGATAAGTGGAAGAGAGTTGCCTGGTCAGATGAATCCCGATTTATCAGTCATCACGTCGATGGTCGTGTCAGGGTACGCCGTCTGCCAGGCGAATAGTTCTTCCTTCTTGTACAGCAGGTCATACACAGGCTGGTGGTGGCGGTATTATGCTTTGGGGGACGCTCTCATGGGCGACTCTGGGACCCGTAGTTGTGGTAGTACAGACCTTGAACGCTGCGAACTATCTGAACATCATTGCGGATCAGTTGCACCCTTACATGGCGACTGTCTTCCCAACTGGAAATGGAATTTTCCAGCAGGACAACGCCCCATGTCCAGCCCCGTGCTGGGTGCCTTCTTCTTCTAGACCCACCCCAGACCCACTCACCGTTAGGTTTAGAGTGTTATATGGTCTAGGGGGGAAGGGGGGAGAACCTCCACCGCAGCACGGAGGAGGGCCAGGCCCAACACCAGTCAGTCGCTCGTATTGAGTGCCGAATTAAAAAATAATAATAATAATAATACATGGGGAAACAAGCCCAAAGAAGACATAACACTTCCGGTGTAACCGGGAATTTAAGTTATGGAGACAAACTACACAAACCTCCGGGAGAAAAAACCGGGTAAAAAATAAACTCTGGCAACACGCCAGGAAAACATCAATACAAATTAAAATAATAAACCAAATACATAAATACACAAAACGACAAAAGAACACAGCACAGTACAAACACATAAAACACATATAGTTAAAAGTTGGTTTTATCTTAAACAATTAACAACAACTCAAAAAAGAAAATAATAATGATTATGTTTAATGTTGAGGAATGAAATAAATATTATATGAGAGATTTAATGACTATTTTAATGTACAATGCAAAATGAACGAAAATAAATTTAAAGAAAAAATCTAAAAAGGTTAAAATTCTGTAAAATTTAAAAAGGTTAAAATTCTGTAAAATTTAAAAGTTTTAAAATGTTTAAAATCTTAAAATAGAGGGAAACCTAGTTCCACCTCTCTATCTAAAAAAAAAAAAAAGTCAACCAAATGGGGGTTCCAAGGAGCCACCACATTTTTTACTTATGGGTCGTGGGGACCGGCCACCATCTCCATGGCCGCCATCACGCAGGATTTTATTTTTGCAATAGAAGTTTTGCTTCTAAGGACACTTTCCAACCAAATTGGCTTGTGTCTCTCATTTGGTTTTTTCACATGATTTTCCTTTGTGAGTGGACAGTCAAAGAGAAAGTGGTTGGCATCCTCCACTTCCACGCAGCTACAGAGGTCCGAATTTTTGAGCCCAAACCTGCGAAGGTAAGCATGGAACGGTCCATGACCCGTGAGAAACCAGACGAGCTGGCGATCAGCGATGAGTCTATCTCTTGTAACTCTAGTAATGAATCCCCTGAGCCTGAGACCCTTATTTGATTCTAAGTAATGATTTTTCCAGGTCTTCTCAGTAAAATCTACAATTTTCCTTTTAAGTAGGCTCAGGGGGAACGGAATGTCCAAGACCTCACCACTGATCGAGGCAAGTTTTGCGTTTTCGTCGGCCAGCTCGTTACCAGTAAGACCCGCATGAGCCCGAACCCAACTCAGGCCAAAGATGTTAGTAAACTTTGATATTTTCTTTTTTATTTCATAAAGGTAATTGGATTTATTAGTTGCGGTTTTAAGGGCCTGAATTGAACTGAGGCTGTCACTATAAATGTTTATCTTCTTTTCCTTGGCTATTGCCCAATCGATTGCTTTATATATTGCCGACAACTCTGCCTGAAAGACAGAGTTGCCGGGTAAAGGTTTGAATTGTAAAATTTCTATTAAATTATTATTTTTAAAGATGCACACCGCGGCCCCGACATTGCCATCAATGCCCGAGCCGTCGGTGTACACCTCGTATTCTGCATCTTTGATGGCGTCCTGGAAGTCCAACCTTAGTTCAGCCATCCGGACGCCACCAACCATGATATTGTAGTCATAATGTACTGGTGACAGCCTCAGCTCCGGGTCGGGGAGCCGCCTCTTGATAACATTAAATTTTTTGTACAATGACAGCAGGGTCACATGGAGCGGCGGAATTCCGCATAGTGTATTAAGGGAGACGGTCGGAGAGGTTCTATATGCTCCAAGAATTTTTAACAGAAATGGCCTCTGTATAGTACCAAGCTTCTGGATCTGAGCTTTAGTTAAGCTGCCTCCCCAAATGCCAGCTCCATAGGTGAGGATCTTTTCCGTGACGGTCAGATACCACACCTTCTGGAGCTGGCCACCGACTCCCCAGCCACCTCCTCGAATTTTTTGGAGTGAACCTCCGAGCCGCATACAGCGGTCTCTTAATTTCTGAATGTGGTCGCTCCGTGCTGGGTGCCTTGGGATGGCGGTGGTTAAGGAATGAGAGGGGCGCCTTCTAATTTCGTACTTACCGTTACACTTTTCAGCTAATACCAATTTCTTTTAAAAACCACTGTACAAATTTGTTATTTAAAAATATAATTGAAATAAATAACTATTCAAGCACTATTTCTTTATGAAACACTTTTATTAATTTCCAGTATTATAAAATACATTTGGAAATGAAATTATGTAAAAATATATATAATTATTTACAGTTATTATTTGCTGATTTCTAAATTAGCGTCATTTTTATGATACATCGAAATTTGTTTATCCCCATAAGTTATCATATTATGAAAAACTATACGTAAATTGGATGATCAAATATGTTTTATATTAAAAATTAACTGTATTTATTTACTCAAAACATTCAAAACGACTCAGCAATTTCACAATGAAATAAAAACACAAAAACGAGTGAGTTACTTTATAAGCTAATTTACATCCACTGGTTTTCGATGCTTAAAAATATCTTTTCTTTTTGGTAAGAGGTTGTCTCGTATTGTATTCTGCATTAACCGTTTTGGTTGTGCATAACTTACAATTTTAACTTGCAAAGACACGAAAAACAAAATTGTATCAGATAGTCAGACCAGGCATTTTAACTTTTAAACACTTAAAACCCCAGCTTACGTAACCGAAATTATGGTAATTCAAAAAAAGAGTATACTTGTTTTTTATATGAATTAATTTGAATATTCTGAAAAGAGTGGTAATTTTCCAAGAATTAAATTCCTAATAACATTTTCTTTGAATGGATCTAAAATTAAATTACTTTACATACTATAATTTTCTATGCACATTTAGTGGATCTCGGTAAAGATCTGCTGTCCCTACTGTCTTACAATCCTAAAATCAACTGGATGAAGTCGATTTATTTGTACATTTGAAATTTTTCAGTGTCCTCATAGAACTAAAAGACGCCTCATTTCATAACTTGATTCACAGTTTGCTGATTACAAAATCTGGTTCGATGGTGTTTAAAATATCTCTCTCGGTCTCTCATCACGACAAATGCTTCTATAATTTCTTTCATCGGACATTGATGGTCTGTCAATTTTTAATTAACTTCAATTTCGAAAAAATTCTTTCACAGCTCACCTGCGTTAATTTTAAGGTGAGTAAATACGTATAGACTTTGTATATTTCGGCATATTAGATACTGGACATATTGAATTAAACTATTATTCCCAATGCACACTTGATGCAGTTGTTATATTGATTTTTGAAAGTGCATGGAGTAAAAACGTCATCCTCCTCCTCATATTCAGGGTTTTGATATTCTTCTAACTCAGTATTATAATCTTCATCCAAGGAATTTTTGGAAATACTAGGCCAAACATTCACAAAAGAAATAATTTCTTCTTTTAATTTCCCCTTATTCAGAGGAATCAAATCGCAGATCTTATGCAGCGCATTTATAGGCAACGTCAAATTTAGTATAATCAAATCTTTTAAGACCAAACAAATCCTATCTAAGTAAAGATTTTTATGCATTGTGAATCTTTTTTCCATGGCTTGTATAATAGTATCCACTATTCTATTATACGTATGAATTCGGAACTCATTCTTTGGTGAATGTTTGCCCTTCTCATCCACACATTTTTCGGAATCCATCCTCTTAATTTTGCGTGACCTTTTTTATAAAAATCACTATTTATATTTATATCTTCTAACAATTCTTTATTGGAAGATGACTCCACCCTTTCTTTAAACTTCTCAAAAAAAATTTTCGCTGCGTGTAGAGTTTCGTCGAATTTATCTCTAACATCTTTGAGTCTTGAGACAGCCGACTCAACTGACCTCCACGCTTGAGCATAATCCAAATTTTTTGTTTGTAGGTAATCCGACAAGGGAGTTGTAACTTTAAAGATCTGTTTGAAAATCATAGCTATTATAATAATTTCAAATGAAGTAAATATATGAAAAAGGGCTCCCGCATTCGCTTTTAATTTTGGAATTGAACTCTGCTGATAACTATATCTTATGCAATGCAACAATAAATTCGTTAAAAAAAAACATTGTTTTGGGGTTGCTGTGAAGTTTTCGACTTTGTTGATATCAAGTCATCAATCCTTCCAAAAAATTTTATGCAGGCATCACTTTTGCTGCGCAACGAGTAGTCCCAATAGCTTTCAACTTATATCATGGGCTTTCCTCCTGATATTTTTTGCTGCCTCATCAGAGATTCTTTCAAGAAAACCTGAGTTTCATGTAGCAGACCAAAAAAAGTGATCGTAAGGGGCAGAACCTGTAATGTGTCCGAAAGAACTAAGTTCAAAACATGAGTATAGCACCACGTAAGTATATTATTTGGTATAATATTTGATAGTTTGGCATTAAGAACATTATATGGTCCACTCATATTTTATGCTCCATCAAAGGCGTTTGCCAGTCTTCAATTGGTATATCCACTTCTTTTAAAATATTTTTCAGAGAGGTTAAAAGATTATCAGCTATAGTTGATGTAACACATTTTAAAGACAGCATCCTTTCAAATACTTCATCTCCTTTTACATAGCACACAACAAATGCACACTGATTGTTGCCCGAAACGTTTATTGTTGCGTCTATTAGAATCGAGAACTTTACTGCTTCCTTTATACTTGTTGATTGTTTTTCCAACCATGATTTGAATAATTTTCACGACTGTGTTGTTACTTAGAAAAGTGACAAAACTTCCTCTTCCCGCTACTTTGCTCACAGCAGTTTCTCTAGCCTTATGAAGTTTGTTCACTTTTAGCTATTACTGTATCCAAATTTTTTTTTTAAGTTGTCATATTTCCCGAGAAATAACACAATTTTAAGGAAATTACGATGGTTAGTTGAATTATCATTCAAAGTATGTTTACATTCGTCTGCTTCTCTGTGTTCACCCAGTAAATACTAATCAAAAGGTTCCAGAGATATGTACAGATACCATTTCCAGAAGTTGTTACCACCAGCGTACTGCCTTTAGTAGGGCGTTATAGCTGTATAATTATTAGTTTGAGGCTTCTTAATAAATAAATGGAAATTTCTCGTCAGGGCCGATGACAACCACCATGAGTCGGGGGGGGGGGGGCGTAACGACTCAAACTACCCCACATGACATGCCCTTAAATGACAACTCCAAAGTAAAATTATAGAATATTGGTTGGTTGTATGTCTAGAGTATGAACTCGATATTTAATGCAATGTTTTCAAAACCTTTAAAGTTACTGGTTTTTCTAAAATAAACGGTTATAAAAGTTCTTCATGGCTCCCTCCAAGCCCCCAAAGAAAGGACGCATCAGTTGTAGATTCAGAAACGCTGCTCTTGCAGTGTCTTTGCTACAAACTTTTTCTCGAATAGAAAATCTGATTTCATATTCCCTTTTTATATACCATAAAAAATTTTCGAGTAGTTTTACGCATTTGAGCTATTTTGTATCCCTTAAAAAAATTTAATTTTAACTATTTCACTAATTTTGTTTTCAAAACCGATTCCTTCAACAGAGACAGTATTGATAAGTTAAATTTATCTTAAATAAATGCATACATAAAAATGCATGCATACATAAAAATTGTGTGCTTTTTAATCGAGTCTTTAAATGGACTCCACGAGATACCATAAAAAATTCTTAACAAGCTTTTAATGAATTATGAAGCTTTTGCTATATCTGGCTGCGAGCCCCTTTAAAAACACCGACCGTAACAGTTTGGAAATGAAGGATATTTAACATGTCAGTGTATACGTTTAACAAAAGGCGCCTTCTAAAAACACCGCGGGGCACTTATAATTTCAAAGTACCTGTTTAACTGGGGGCGCCTTTTCAATTTCGAAATACCCTTTTAACTAAGGACGCCCCGAAAAACAACGCGGCACCCTCACAATTTCAAGGTACCTGTTTAATCGAGAGCGCCATGAAAATACAACACGGTGCTTTTACAAAATTTCGATGTTCTTGTTTAACTAAGGGCGTCCTGAAAAAACAACGCGGCGCCCTTACGATTTTGAGGTACCTGTTTAACTGAGGAGGGCGCCCTAAGAAAACGCGACGCTCTTTCAATTTCGAGGTACCTGTATAACTAAGGCAGCCCTGTAAATACACCGTAGCGCCCAATTCGAGAAGTTAAAATATTTACAGTGCCGACGTGCACTTTTAACAAGCGGTGTCCTGTGAATACACGAGAAACACGGATGTTTACAAATGTGGATGTCTCGTATTAAAAGGGAGCCTGAGGAAAGGGCGCAGGGGCACACGTCCCCCTGGCCAGCACGAACCTGCCCATGTCACAAGGCTTGGATTGTGTTGGAGTGGTTCGAGGAGGATTCTGATGAATTCTACTTAATGTCCTGGTCACCTAACTCGCAGGGTCTTAATCCGATAGAGCACATTTGGGGTGTCATGGAGCGGCAGCTCATTGCTCAAATACCACCATGTTCGAATATTTCGACTTTGCGTGACCGCTGCTTCGACATTTGGTACAACCTGAATCCAGTCATGTATCAAGAACTTGAGGCAACTATGCCCAGGCGAGTTGCAGCTGTTTTGCAGGCCAAAGGAGGCGCATCGCGTTATTGAGTAGGTGGTCATAATGTTTTGGCTCTTCAGTGTATATTAGATATGTAAGAACAACTGATGAGACGATACTGGTGAGATAATAGGCAGAGAGGTAAGAATAAATGTAGGAAGAGAAAAAAAAGTAAGATATTCATTATTTGATGCGTATCTTTGCGATTGATTAGAAACACGAACTTGTAGGATATCTACAAATATTTCAGTTCTGTATATAAATCAAAGAATGTATTTTGTTTAAAAAAGACAGTGAAATTAATTATTTGTTGGAATTTATAAATCAAAACATTCCCTTCCAAAACGGACTTTGGCTGGAGGTTCGAACTCTTTACCGTGTGTTTGTCGTTGCTCTTCCGATGAGTCTCCCTTTCAAATGGTGCAGTTAACAGTGCTGAAAACCTTTATACAATATCCCCACATTTCCCATGTTTAACATTAATTTAAAATGAGTTTTGAAATTTTTTCAAATAGATCTATGCGTTAAATATTAATGAGAAGCTCTTTCTACCATGCTAAAGTGTTTTTGTAAGTGGTGGTGTGCTTCCTAAAAATGAAGTGAGGCCATTTGGCTTGTTTTTCAAATAGGATTACAGCACTTCTGAAATAAAAATTGCAAAAAATTATTTCCGGATTTATATGAAGAACACGTGATTGCAAGAGAATTAAATGTGAGGATAGTAAAAGGAAAATATATTTTCAGTATAGTCTAACTGTACCTAGCTCATATGGAAGGTACCAGATGCAGCATAAAAGATACCATGGAAAATTTGACTATAGCAACTGCCCGGTTAGAGTTCAACGCCTGCTCTATTGACCTCCGGTCGTAAATTCCTAACTATCATTTCAAAAGGTCTTTCCCCTTCTTCCAGATGGTCTTCAAGGTCACCCCCTGGAATTCAACAGTTCCCCAGAGGGGAGAGCAGAGGCGAGGTAACCAGATTTCGAGAACTCAAACTGAGTCAAACCATTCTAACACGTGCTCTTTTGTCGCTACCTAGAATGACCTTCACCGAACAGCAGGTGGTTTGTTGAACTTGATGGGTTCCCGGTTTGTTGACGCTTGATTGATGGTCGTTGTCGATAGGGCCTGTTTCTCTTATCAGCGCACACAACCTAGAGACACAAATCCCTGTATACTTCTATAAATGTAAATTTCTTTGTGTAAATAAATATTTAGTTTAATTGTATTTCGGGCTGTATTGTCGATTATCCGGCCCTATCCCCAACTGAAACAATAAAAAGTTTCTAAAGAACACCAAGAGTCTTTTTGGACTGGGAAATCTTGAATATCATCAAAAGAGATCCAGGAAACGAATGGGAAAATAAATGTCGTTTCTTACCCTATTGAGTGACCAATCTGTAAAGCAAAAAAAAAATATTAAAAAAATTGAACTATAAAGTTAGGACCCCTTTTGGGTGCCTCTGCTAGTGTAAGTGGAAAACCATACTTGAACAATATTTGAAAAAAAGTACTAATTTAAAGGAATAATACCTGATTTTATGCTTCAGACTATATCCTATCGATCTAAGTCAGGGTATACAGACCGTACATAAATTTTCGTTTGTCTGCTACAAAACTCGGCCGAAATATTACTCTTAAATCAATATAATGGCAAACAAATAATATTTTTTATTACGTTTGTAACATTATATGATAAATACACTCTTAAGACATAAAAAAAAAAGTTGCTCCGTGAAGCATAAATGAAATTTGGCGGAGTGGTACATCTGCGTTGAAGATGCAAATGATCAAATTTTCAGAATCGTTTAAGCTCTCAAACACAATGTATATCAACGCAGATGTATCACTTCTCCAAATTTCTTTTAGATAGGTCTACTCCTTACAGGTGCAACTTGTTTTTGTCCTAGAGTGTAGGTATGTTTTGAATTTTTATGCAATTGAACTAAATTTAAAATTGTTGCACTGCAATATTAATAAGTTTTAAAGAAATAAGCCAAATCGAAAGAAAAAAAAACATGCAATGACATATTATTAGAGAAATATTCCAGTAAGAAATTTTTATCTTGTTAACGGAAATAATCATCTTAAAAAATTTCAATTTTCTCTCTCTCTCTCTCACTCATAAGATGCCTCTGTCAAAATACTTATAATTTAAATTTTTTATCTAAAAGTTAATAGTTATTCTCTAAGTTGATGGTATATGAAGTTCAATGTTTTTATTTCATTAATATTCATAAATCATATACTCTATTATAAATGTATTGATTTCTTATCGTAAGAAAACTCTTATATGAAATGTTAATTTTCGAACTTCATAGAGGAAATTAAATAAGAGATGATTAATGTTGTGAGAGGAAATTTAAAAATTGGTTACCAAGTTTGGCAGGCTACCACCTTTATATACTGAAAATTTAATTCTTGAATTACATATGCCTCATACAGTCAAACATATTTTGTTAAATCCGTCTCAAGATTATTAGGTTTACAATGAAGGACCTTCCGGGGGTTTAACAAGTGAAAACACTTAATAATTAGATTGAAATTCTTTCTCCCATTTTCCAAAAAATATATAATAATAATGGAAAAATACAGAAATGAGTAAACTAATTTATATGCTGTGAAAAATAAATAAATTTGAATTTTTCTGTAGAAAAAATCATTGATTCCGTAATCCGTAGTACCCGATTCACTTCCGTAGAAACTACGGAGAATCCGTAGTAATTGGCATCTCTAAATTTATCCTAAAAATACACATTATATAAATCAAGACAATGAATACTGAAGGGGGCCGCCTACGTTATTGGGAATTATACGTAAGCTCCGCCTACGTTTTTGGGGACCTGGTCGTTAGAAAATTCAATTGGAAACAATTAGTGGACTGTGTATGAGATACTAGAGATAGCTACAAGGTTTAAATAAAGTTTATTTACAATTAACAACTGATTTACACGATGATTTGGAATGGGGCGAGATTGACAAATGTCGATCTCGCGACTTCCATTAACGCTTTATTTAATTTTAAATGAAACTTTTGCTAAATAAGATTGTGCTCAGAGACACGGAAGATCGCTCCACAATAGGAGGGGCAAAAAAGAACCCTTCCCCTGGTTTATCTGGGGCCAAAGTAGAACGCATACAACTTTAGGAAATGATAAATGCAATTTTCCCCATTTTTTCTGCAACAAAACAGTTGCCCTAGTTATCAGGTTCTTGGAATTAGGAATTCTAATTACGGCATAGTAGGCCATAAATATCTCCTAACCGGCCCCTCAATGCACACCTTTAAATGCATACAGAGAATCGCAACTCCGAGTGATAAGTTTTCGCTTTCCTTTTTATTCTCGCCTAACTTTCTGTTCTTTTGCTCCCCCTGGGTGGGTTCGTTGACGTGGGTACGGACTTCCCGATTCCGAGATACCCTAGTAATCTATTCCTTTCCCATGGGGTGTGTCGCGTCCCCACGTTGACTAATCGTTCTTTCTCTAAACCACGTGACCGGACTGCATTCTCACAGGATCACAGCCAAGGGATGGGCAAATGGCCGTCCGATACATGCATCGCCTCTGTTGGTGAATTTTCGGAAGGATACTGTTTCTTTTATTTTGTTGAGGGGTGGGGGCCTAAATTTCTTCGAATCCATTTGTGGTATGGATATACTTTCCCCCAGCCTTGATTTCCACCCATTCATCGAGTAAAGACTCGGGGCTTGTAAAACTAGTTTCGTTGCATTCTTTCTGAAAAACCACGATTGCAAGACGTATTTTTATTGGCATTTTACGATAAACTTTTCTTACTGTTTAAATTTTAACCCATCCGAAGAAATTATTTCCAACGACAACTCTGATTCTGATGCCAAAATCACTTCTAGCAACAGAAGTCGGACAAACATCTTGTACACACTCTTGTCGCCATTAGTAGAATTTCTTGTAGCCATCCAAACATTCCCGATCAGTTTAAAATTGAAATGAATCAAATATAAGAGCAAATCTGAGCGTTTGTGAGACACATCGTTTCGTGGCATATTGGTCGATATCACTTAGCATATGCTTTTATAATCGAACGGTCAAAAAGCAATATTTCGTTGGTCAGCGGGTTTAACACCAAACTGCGACAATCTCAGGCGACCGGTCTGAGAGATAGATCTTATTCGTGTGAAGGGTTTCGTTATGTGTATTTAATTTCTGTGTTATCATTGAACTTCTCGTAACATACATAGACTGGGAAACAAATGTTGTGATATTGATTTTATTATTAAACCCCTGTACCAAATTGCATAAAATTCCATTACCATACGGCCATAAGTTTTTGATGACTTTTGCTCATAACACGTGGAATGGAATGACCCTATAGGCCTTTTCCCAAACGAAATCGCATTCGGTTTTGGCGAAAATGTCTTGGCGAAAGTAACTGACTTGGCGCCAGAATCTGACCACTTAAGACGCTCCCGAATACGTATCCAGACTAGAGAGTTTCTACTTTCTATCTTCTTCTCTAGCTCGTCAATATTTCATTAAGGGGTGATGTAAATAATGCAGAAGTGGGACACGGCCTATACGACCTATTTCTCCTCTTCGGATATGACTAGAGGATAGAGAACGATCACCAATGTTAAAAACTGAAAATTTTAGCGGAGCCGTTGAAGCATCCGGCATGACTTGATGATAATGAGGGAAAGATCATACGTTTTATAATTGGCTGCTTACTTCAAAATAACCTTTATTTTTGTGGTAATAGTCTTCTGTGCAAAGAAGACCTTTATTCACATGTAAACAATACAGTAGCATTCCTGATCGTTGTCATATTTTACTCTCCATTTGATTCATTTGATAACCAGCATAGCAGATTATTAACTTGGAACTCTAAAAAAATGTGATAGATTTGAAACACCTTTTCAGAACGCTCTCGTGATAATTTCAAGAATTGAAGAACCAATTTTTTTTACTGTGATGAATCTCTTGCATCTTTTATTAAAACGTGAGTTTATTTTAGTGTATTTCTCAGGCATGAGAATCTTCTCAGTTTCCGCGGATTTCCGCTTTTTGTGGGTTTTTTCGTGTTTTCTCCGCTTTTCAGTATTTTTCCGCGTTTTTCTAAAGTGATTTTGGCCGTTTTGGGGAATATGACGTCATTAGTGTTTCTAGCCAATGAGAGTATATTTCAAGCTTTGAAGAACCAGATGTCCTGGAAACTTTTTTATATACTTAGGGATAGGCCTGGCCGATGTATCGATACATCGTGAAAAACCGGTGTGAGGTCGACATCGCCACATCGGTTTCCGATTTTCACGATGGTGATGCATCGTGACATCGCGATTTTTTCCGACCTTACACAGCCATCCCTTAAGCTACGGCTTCCTAAGAAAACGGAGCCGTTATATAGCAGCCGTGATACGTCATGATGCCGCGGGCATAACCAGGCGGCCGTCTTAACAGAGACCAGAGTTGTCAATTTCGACGGACAGAATAGGGTGGAGAATGGGCAATACAGACGGCTGTCGTGGTTTATTTTATTCGAGAAACAAAACAAGGTGGATTTTTTATTCTCTAGTCCGAGTTTCTAACTTGGTTAAAGATAGGGTGAAAATTTCAACGCATTTCAAATCAGCGTAAAATTCTGCGGCAGATTGATATTAAAAAAAAAACAGATTTGTTATTCAATTATTTAATATTTGATTACTTAATTTTTTTTAATAATTAATTATTTAAAGAAAATCACTTTTAAGGTATCGTTGTGGTGTAAAATTTTCCGCAGATTTCAAATCCGCTGAAATTTTCAAACTATCTTTAACGTTCCTGATTTTACAAAAACGAACAAAACAATGCCAGTCAAAAAATGTTTGTTTGTTTTGCTTCCCTCAGCTCGAATCGTTTGGCGCAGGAAATGAAATGTTGCCGCTACAAGAGAAAAAACGTTCACCAACCGTTTCAGATCGCTTTGACGATCGTCATGCAAATGGCGGCTCCGCTAATATTCGTTACGCTCACAAACAAAGCTCTCTAGGAAACCAACGCCATATGTTTGTATAAACAACGGTTTAGTAACGTCATCCACAGCTACATTACGTCTGCTAGATAACGGCTCCGCTTTCTTAGGAAACCGTAGCGCAGATCTCCCGGTCGTCGTGACTTCGCGATTCTCCCCGATCTCACGGTTTTCCGGTGTCACGATGTTGTTGCTCAGCACCAACGATTTCGATGCTTTCTTAGCTCATGCTCGGTATCTGAGTTGCCTAATCAGTTTCCATCCTAAATTTAGTGTTTTTTTAGCATCATTGTAGGAAATTTGGGTTGTGATTTTGTTTTAGACCGATGTTTATTTATGCGCATGTGCGATTTCTCACCACAGTACTTAGTTTTTCGAAGCCGCGATGAAAGGCCTACGAATGAGAATCTTTTGTGATAATTTTGCGATTTCTACGCTGATTTTTTTTGGGGAATAAGGCATCAGGTCACGTATAAAAATTGAAAATTAAAGTTTCATATTGCGAGGGAGCGAATAATTCTTCTCTACTTGCTGAATTTATCTTGGTCTTTACATTACAAATAGTTAATGTTTTTTTACCTTAAGAGTACTTAAGAACAAAATAATTTTGCAAAGTTTGGGAATTTAACTGTCTGTTTTCATTTCTTTTTAATTAATGAGGAATTTCTTAAAAACCATTTGTGTCCAGAAGATAACTTTCGTTTCAAAATTTTTCTTTTAGCAAAAGTAAAATTCAGTACAATTGAAAAATTTAAAAACAAAAAGTGATTTGGCCCATTTTAAATTGAATTCCAAAAACCCATTGTTGTTTCTTGATGTTACAATCAATCCGTTTGCATCCTTTTTTGTTGCGAACTTCTATGGCAATCTAGGTCATATATGCTTTCATCATTACTTAGAGGAATCAAATGCCCCTTTATTTATATTTATGCTAAAGTTTTTCTCCTTCTAAATAAGCTAATTTATGAATCTACTTGAGCATAATATGATTTGTGGAACACACATACATATATGCAAAATCTTGTTTTAAATCATGCGTGTTTCTTAAATGTACAACACAGACTTTATTTGTTATTTTTTCCTACCACGATTTTTTATAGCAAAGAAAAAAAGAACTTAAAACAAGGTTTTTCCTTTACTATGTATAAAATGCATGGTTAACATCGCAATATATCGTGATGTTAGAATGCCGATGTATCTCAATGTAAAAATTTGAACATCGCTCAGGTCTACTAGGAGTTCCTATCCCTGCTCGCAAACCAACACTCCTTTCGCAGAGTCAATCTCCTGCGACGACGAAACATCTGTCCCCTTCTCGCCTCCATTCATTAACGTCACACCAAATTTCATCGCGGCTTTCATTCCAGTGAGCCTCGGTTTGATAAAGGCCGTTTGACGTTGGATCTCCGCGCATCTGCGCGAGGAACAATTTGTACACTATCGCAAAATAATTATTTTCATAGCATCGAATTTATTTATGAACAATTTCAAAAATAATTGTACCAACAGAAAGAGTACGTTCTGAGGTTTCAATTAAAGGGGTAACAAGTAACAAAAACAATTAAATGGGTAACAAGTAGTTTAGGCCAACTAGTGGGGGTTTTCTTTGATTGTCTTGACACTCCTATAGTAGGCCTACTGGCCTGAATAAGTAGGCCTACTGGTCATGAATAATATAAATAGCTAAAGACTTTTTTAAGTATAACATTAATGTACAGTATTTTCCCATGCTTCCCACACTTGAATGAATGCTTTATTGTTCGTAACATACTATTGTAAAGTCATGCATGAACATTATCAAAAGTTTCTAATAGATGTCAACTTGTTTTTTACTTTACTATTTGCCAGAATCCGCGACTCAACATACTACTTAGTCCAGAGACACCTGATTATTTGCAAGTGTCCAGTGCGAAAGATTTTTTCAAATGCTGATCAGTAATGGGTGTAGCCATTAGTGCTGAAATCACCATGACTGCAGAAAGTTTAAAGCATTTGAAGAGTTCTGTGATTTCCGTAGGGTGTATTTACTTAGTTATAAAAATGTAGATTGGTTGTGATATAAATCAATGATTAAAAAAATCTTTTGATTAAAATCATAATTTTAATCGTTGATTTAAATCTTGACATTCTGCTTAAAAATATTGGGTTTATTAGCAGATGCCTGTTTCATCAAATCTTTGTCATGGGCACTCATATGGGACCTCAAGCTCCCTCCCTAACCATTACTATTGCCAAATTTCTGATAAATTTAAAACAATAAAATGGAAGGAATAAAAATATTAAACATTGATATATTGCCATTTATCAAATTTCCTTCCCATTCAAAAAATCAATTTAAAACTAATATCATGAAACTTTAATTGTATAATACCGTTGTAACTTCTACATTGAAAAAATTGCTAATAATTATGTGTTTTAATGGACTTATAGATTCTAGTTAAAAAATTTCTTTCACCCGTAGTATAGGCTTTAGTGACTATGATTGATATAAAAATTTCACTTATAAACTTAAAATTCAATAAATGGAAGGCCATTATTTAACAGCATTTTTTTTTGTTTACAAAATTGATTAAAAACCAGTTTAATAACTGAACATTAGTTCAGTTCTATATGTGCTAGCATTTGTCATGAACATCAAATTACTTCCGATTTATTTCTTCCTATTATAAGTTAGACTAGATGCTTTCAGTTTGATTGGCTGTTAATTGGAGCACCAACATGTGAATGGCATGTGTGTATTATGAATGAGAGCAGCACAAATAACTGAAATATGAGTTTATTAATCTAATTTTATTATGCAAATGTAACAATATATTATCTACAGTAAAATTATTTCCGAGCATAACCTCAACAATTCAAGTCTTGAAAAAAAGTCTAAATTATTTGGCTTATCAACAAAGTAAAAACTTCGACCGATCTTACGAGAAATCCGAATGAAATGACTAGCGTCACTATCCTGCTATCCCTATTCGAAACAAAATCCGGCGCAATGCGCATGCCCACATACTCTACTAGAATTTATCATATATTTTTTTATTTGCGATTTTAGTCGTTGTAATGTTTTCAACGACGTTTTCGAAAATTTTAACGAACCCTTAACGAAATAGTGGAACATGACAAAAATACAAGTCTCCGGCAGTGAAATAGTGAATGATTTCTTGTTTCCCATAGGAATCGGTTGGTAAGATAAGAGACGCTTTGCCGGGATCGGGAAGGGCTGGGGGGGGGGGAGGGGGGTTGTCGAGCTATTGGAGGTTTAGACTAGAGTAGGGATAGGGAAGCAACAAACGTTCTCTTCTCCTTGCTACGACCTTGAACCGCGTCCCGCAACCGTACTCACCTCTTCATTTTCAGAGCGAGCACAAAATTCTACAGAACGTCGGAGTTTCTTATTCTGCCCGAAAGCTGCCTTGGTAGATTATGTTATGGAGTTACCACCTGTCATTCACGAATCGTTCCGTTTGGGTTATGACTGGGAGTCGCGTATACTAGAGGTATGTTCAAAGTACGCAAACAAGCCATTACATCCGGACCGGGCAGATTACCTGAAAAAATTCAAAATGGCTATGGTAGCTGAGATGGGTTATCACGTACGGTACTCCAAACAAAAATGTGATCGGATTCGTGGTTGTTTGAAACCCCTGAATGTGCTATGTTCCATGGAGTGGGGTAGTACATCAGAACGTAAATATCAAGACCAGTACATCTTTAACTTATTCATGGAAACCTTGTCACGAAGCTGCAAAAACTCGGGTCTTGTTAGAGATTTCCTGAGTTTATTCTCAAATAGTGTTTATATGCCTTATGTATTTCTACTGAGCGATCCAAGGACTATTGATTACATTCTATACCACTCACAGACAGTTCGATTCAGCCTATGGGGAGTTTTTCCAACTGTCAAGGATCAAACTCGTTACGAAAACAATCGCAAGGAGAGAATAATGGTCAAAGACAGCCTTCAAGTCGTATTCAACCTAATAACGTATGGAGTTCCGATGGTAAGGGTTGTTACTCTACGCAGTATGAGAAGACTACTTAATCGGTAAGTGTTTTCGATAATATATGCTTATAGTACATACAATATATATGAAATGCATAACATTTAAAAAAGACTAAAGGAAAAGAAATTTTAAGACTAAGAAACTTTGTGTTGTCTGGGTTGTCCCCCTTGTTCCACTACACTTTAATTTTCGAAATTTTCCTTAAGAAAATTATTTTAAATTTCCTTTTGTAGACATTGCATATAATGCCTGGCGTTTGGGGGCAAAGTATTAAAAGAGAGTCATGAAAAGGCTTTTCTTGGAAAGGCGTATATGAAAGAGTAATAAATAAAAAAATAAAATATCGAACTTTCTTATTGAGGGGAAGACAAAAGAAGATGAAATATGAACCTACTTGTTGCAACAAGGAAGGGAATGATTTCACTATAAATTGCACAATATTGTCTTTCTCAGAAAAAAGTAAAACTTGAAAAGAGAGGCAGGGAAGAGGCCTTCATTAAGAATACATAAATGAAAAAAGAAAATATCGAATAAAATACAGAACTTCGTTACTGAAAAAAAATTATACTTAATCGGTTTTCCTTTTGACTTTGCATCGAATGCCTCGGAAATGTGTGAAATAATCATCGTTTCATAATTTTTTCCAAAATGCCAGAAGTTCTATTTATTACTTAGGCATTCTATTCAATGCATACTTTGCGGTAACATATAAAGATCTCTAAGGATAGAATAATTGCCATTATCTTGAAAATATATAAATATCATCTATTGATCTTTACTAGGAAATGATAGGTGAATGGTTTTAAAATTGCACACAATTGGGGGGGGGGTAAAAGTCATTCATAGTAAAAGAGGTGGCCGATGTGGCACAGTGCAGTGGGTATACCCATTGCGCTAGCAACCTTCGAGTTCTAAGCGATGCAGGTTAGAATCCTGTCAGATGATTTCTCTTCTGTTTCAGTAAATTTTTCACTGTATGTTTCTATTACTTGATATTGTATCAGGCGCAGCATGGCCAAATATGGCCCTTGTGCCCCCCCCCCTCCCTAAAAAAATTAATGGAAGAGAGAAAGAAATTGTACCGTGACAATTAGGGGCAATACGGTAGTGATGTTACTAATGGTGATTTAACAGTGACAGTTCTGACTGTGATTGCTTCCGAGAATACCTTTTATTCATTTGAGATAGTTTACTGTGTACTCCTGAAACGCCAAGAACTTAGTTCGAACTCTACATTATCGTTTTAGGTGGAGTGGTCGCAAACGGGACTGTAGCGCCAAGGCGTTTGTTTTGGTCGCCAAACCAAGATGGCGGAGATCGCCATAACAAGATGGCGCGGTGTCCATGTAGCAAAATTCACACTGTGAACCTTTGCATAAATGGATTTGATAGCAATTTCTATGGATTTTATAGTAATTTTTTGCGAAATGGGGTATAGAAAAATGAAACTTACCCTCATTTTGTCGCCACATTATAAATCGCTAGAAAATTCGATGCACGAAAGAATATTCGTATTTTAACGGAGGAAGATGCCCGGATAATCTCTCTGAACAACCTCAATGTCACCGTGTTTTAGCGGCAGCAAGTACATCTGCAAATTTGCTACTGCCTACATTAGTTGCGGGAAGAGTACCAAACTCCTTGAATATACCATCCTTTCGGCAATATGCTGCACATTCCGCTGGTGATCCACGAACAGCTTCAAAATGCGAATCATTGTCAAGCTTCTTGATCTCGGATATTCTTCGCCGTTGTTTAAAATAAATATAGCCCTGACAATGGACGCGTTTAGTCTTCGGACAGATCTCCCTACCGAAGCAAATATATTCATGGCAATCCGAGTTAGCGAACGGCTCATTCTCAACTTGAAAAAAAGTAAACACCAACCTTTACACAAAAAAAAACACGGTAATTAGCTGGTAATTTTTAGTTAACGTCGTACTAGAGTAACACAACGGGATTCAAAAAAAAAAGACGGAGTAGTTAAACAAGAAAAAAATGCACGAGGAACGATAAAACACAGACCACGGTGAAACGATAAAAAACAAAGTGGCGGATTAAGCGTCGTTATCTCTTATCGTTAAACGAGAAAAAAAATATCTAAACCAATCAGAGCACGTTTAATTTCACTTCAAAACACGGTTTAATTCCAATCAGATAACGTCTTTAAAATCCTAATCTTCTTAATAGGGTTGCCATAAAAAAAACCTAAAGGAAAGGTTACCACTTTGGCGAGAAAAAAGGACTGTCCCGTTTGCGACCACTCCACCGCTTCTGGAATTAGCCTCTAAATGCATTAATTATCCCTTCTAACTTCTCACACCTTCATTTTATCCAATTATTATCAAACTGTTTTCCTTTTCTTCAGCAACTTCTGACTATTTATTTTCTGTCCCATAGTTGTATTAAGGTATGAAAAAAATCATGATTGAAACAAAAAAAACATCAGATTTATTTAATTTAAATCATTTTTTAAAATTTAAATTAGACTTTTATGTTTTTAACTAATTCTTTGATGGTACAATTTTAAATTTGTTGGACATGACACGCAAATTATAGTGTAATTTCTAGATAATTTTGATTAATTTAAGCATTAATATTTGCTATGCATAACATTAATGCATTAGGAAATGTAGCTGGGTAAGTTTTTGAAAGATTAAAACGTGACGTAGCAATTAGCAAATTAAATCACAGAATAGAGTAACTAGAACAGAGCTCAATATGTCAAGTATGAGCAATGTTTATCCATGTACCTTAGAATACTTTAAATTTTACCCATAACTATTGACATGAATTTTTTTGGAATCAGATAAATAAGGTTGCTAGATCTCACCGACACTGCATTATGAATTTTTTCAGTCATACAAATTTCAAAACTACTTTGCATTACACATTTATCATATTTGAATAAAATGTTTGGCATTGCTTCAAATATTTTGATGTAAAAAAAACTAATTGGTTCAAGACTTTCTTTTGAAAAGAAATCATGTCATTATTAGAAAGTAAAATAAAAGGAACTTGCCTCTTGAAAACATTCCGCTTCACATCAATTTTTAGCTTGCAAAATAATTGTTATTCGTTTGTAAGTTAACTGTAAAAAATGAGACATGAAAATACACAGATTTAAAATCATATATGCATTGACAAGCAGTTAATAGGTATATTTGAAGCACACAAAACAGGTTTGTACACAAAATAAATTAATTTTTCTCTGAACAAAACAACAAGTGTAATAGCAGCTCCCAGAACATGCAAAGTCAGTAGAATTTTGAGATTGTAATACAAAAATTATCAATTCCAATAGCTTTCCGCTTCAACCCATAATCTTTTCTTCACATACTCACTCAATTATCAGATGAGTGAATTAACTTTTACATTTCAAATTTCAATACCATAAATATATAATACAGTTGTTCTAGCACTGTAATAAATTCTTCGGGATCAAGGCAAGAAATTTCCCAATAAGTTCGAATAAAAGTTAACCAATATGTTGCAGAAAACAAAATGAAACCATTAAAATTGACAACTATAAAGATTTATGTGCAAAATTTCATTGCTTTTGTGACACTGCAAAAAATCTTATCGTTGTAAATTGCTTTACATTTTTTATGAACAGAGAGAGAGTACAATATCAAATAAATAACTAGAACATCTTAAAACAGAAAGCAAGTTACCGCAATTGTAATAATTTGAGTGAATATAATTCGAGCATCTTCACTCATCACATGGTGAATGGTTTAGAATTGACCATGTGTGATTTATATAGTCACATGGAAAATTTAAAACAAAACCAACATTGATGAGCAGTTTCGTGAGTGACACCTGCTCAATGGCCCAAAATAAAATACTTGTCTGGTAATTATGATTCCAATCACTGAATACTGTTATTTAGTGCCTTCAAAAGGAGGATGATTTTTAATAGGATTTTGGAGTGAAAGTACGAGCTAAGTTCTTAATCCTGCATCTTGTTGAGTTATATCCTTTTTTACTGTCATTCAATTAATTTTTTGCTAAAAAATTATAAACTGGGGGAAAGTATAATATTTATTTAAAAAAAAATAAAGTGTAACATTTCTCATTCTGTTGAAAATACATTTTTGACAAGAAATTCTAAAACCTAAGTATTGAAACTTTATCATTGAACTTGAAGAAATCAAACGCTTTAAAAGACTCAACTTGAAGAGAATGCAGAATGACAAAAAATTAGGCAACCAGTACATATCCAGGAAATAAACGGCAAAAGCTGAGGCGGATTTAGAGTGTAGTAGGAACCCTTTGCATGAACCCCAATTAGTCTTTTCCCACACTTTTATGCATTTCTTATCTTATTGTGTTTTATAGGCTAGTTTATATACGTAGCTTTTATATACATAGTTGAAAATGCTATGCTTCCGAGGGAAGCACAAATGCTCTTCGTCCCAAATCCTACACAGGCATACATCACTCCATCAAATCACTGATTAGGCATACCAAATCATGGACACTCAATAGCAGTTTTCACTGCTGCCGAATTACCAATATCGGTCGCAACCACCGATAGAGGTTAAGGGGGTCCGGGACACATTGAAAAAATTGTTTTATTAATTAATTTAGAATTTTGAATTTTTTTGTACTGATTACCCATCTAACTAATAAGCAAAATCACAACACAAAAGTTTTCCAAAAGGTCTTTAAAAATTTTTAATTAAAATTTTTTGAAAAAAGAGGGGTCATTTTAAATTGCTAAGGCTCAAAACATTTTTGATCAATTTTCAAAATTCTTGCATTAAATTATTCACAAATTTATTAACTTTAATTTTGATTCAGGAATTTAAAAAAATTAATTTAATAAAAAATGAAAAATATTTGAATGAAAATATTTGAAAATTTTAAGGTATACTTTTTAAAAAAAGTCATATTTTTAAAAGTAAATATTTGTTTTAAATTTGCTGAATCGTAATTAAAGTATAATGTTTGAAAAAGATATATTTTAAATTTCAACCCTTAAACTTTATCGGTTTTCGACTTATAGTAATTTGAATACAGGAAATCTTGAAAAAATGCATCATGGAGAAAAACGCATTTAAAGTTTTAAGGACAGATGTTGTTGCCATGACAACAACTGTCAAGAGTGTTAGATTTTCAAAACAACGCACCACAAAAATTATTATATCTAGTTCTAATTAAGATAGAAACATGATTTAGACGTCATTTTAAGCAGAAAAACACAGAGAATTTCTTAAAATAATAAAAAAAAATTTCGAAAATTTGACGATTTTTGTGTCCCGGACCCCCTTAAATGATATCAACCTCTATCACATCTACCGAATCACAGTCGAAGTATCGGCGGTAATCTATATCACAGTTAGACCTCAATCACTGCAACCAAATCAGGTAATTTGGTGATTCAGTAGCAGGTAAGAACTGTGATGCAAAAGTATCAACTTTTGACAAGCAGTTCTGGGATTCATTAACATCCCTAAGAGAATCCTATTACCCTACTACCGTGGATCAATCTATTTGGGAATAGGTGTGAATGAGGCCTTGTTTGAAGAGTTGCCTTATCGCTGTGAATGGTTTTCCCCTTGCTAACTCGTTAACACTGCTATCCCTTTCGGCAATAAACGAAAAGAATATTGTTGTTCGAAATCAGGTGACTCAACTGCCTTTTCGCGGGTATCTGACCACAGCAGTGATGACTAATTGCAAGAGGATGTAGAGGATTGAGTCTTTACTGTCCTCCCCCATTAATAGCCACCAAATTTGGCAAATGGCCTTACACATAATCTTTTTATTAACTGAGAGAAATTCATTACGCCAGAATCGAGCCTGTGTGGCATACATCTCCCGTGGAGCTGAATTCTACTTGAAGCCTTAACAAACTTCTTTCATCTCTTTTCTCGTTGGAGCTGAGTTTTTATGTGGCTATCTACCATAAATACAATGGTAAAAAAAATGAAGGATATTGTAATCCGAGATGCATCATGAGCCAAGTACAGGCACTGTATATTTGGTTCGTGATTCATCACCGAAGTATCTGAAGTACTGATGAGCTTGATTTAGTGTCATTCAATTCATAAAATTTATCAGCGGTACCCATTTTAACATTGTTTCATTTATACATACATACCTCATTATTTCATAAGTGAAAACAAATAAAGAGAAATAAATTCTTTTTAACAAAAAAAAAAAACAAGATTAGAAGTTCCTGTGTTTATAATATAAAAAATGGATAAATAAGAAAACGATGAAGATCAATATTTAATTCGTCATACCACATTTTAAAATTGTTTTCGTCTGACCTTTCCTTCAAACTGTAGAGCTGTTTATTTACATAATAAGCTCTATAAGCTTTTTCGAAAAACTTAGCACCATATTCGTGGTATCCTAGTGTGTCACAGAATCCTGGTTGAAAATCCTATCCCCCTAGAGAAACATATATAAGCTTCGTTCCAAATCCCACACATGTATTCATTAATTGATCGAATCATCGATTAGAGATACCAAATCACTAATACTTAGTCACAGTTTTCAATAACAGACTCGATCACCGATAGGGGTTATGATATGAGCTGATATCACTTAACTCATCATAACTTCTTTTTCTACCTCGCAGTATCGGAATTAAATCATATAACTGATATCCATTTAGCCATCACTCACTGTGCTACCAAATCGTAGATATTCTCAATCACTTTTCCAGTAATCACAGCTACCAAAACACTGTTTGGTAGCAGTGATAAAAAATGAATAATTCAGTAACACGTAAAAAAAAAGAAGAAAAGAACTGCGATTCAAAAGTGTTTGAAAAACTGTGATTCAAAAGTGTTTGAAGAACTGTGATAAGAATATATAGAGGCTGTTCGGAGATTTTTTGAACGATTTTCATGGGCTGTAAAAAAAATCGTATCCCTACGAAATAATTTTATTTTCACAGCACATTACTTATCGTCTGTTAACTCAGTGATTTGTTTACTTTCAAAATGGCGCTTTTAAATAAGCAATGGATAGAAGACTGCGTTTCCGCTCTTTACGAAGAGAATTGTGTGTATTAAATTAATCAAAACGTTGTAAAACTCAAGATTTTTCAACATCCAAAGGTACGATAAGGAATATTATTAATGAGAAAGGAAGAAAAACGTATAAAAGTGGATTAATATATCCAAATACACATCCAAAAAAGGAAAAAAATTCTTATAATGTTTATAGGTAAGATTTTGATATTAAAAGAGAGAGAAACCGCTATGTCAAAAATCTATTTCAAAGTCATTAAACTGTTCAGTTTCAACTGTAATCTTTATGAAAATCAGAAACTTAAGAAGTGCCAAAATATACAATGGTCATTGTTTCTCTCCAAGACATATTGCAAAACGCAGAATTCTGTCTGAAAAGAATTTAACTAGAGAAAGATGGAAAAATATTGTGGCAATAGACGAGGAGTGGGTGTATTTAAATAATTGCAATAAAAAAAAGAACAATTTAGTGTCAAAAAGGAGTATAAAATATCTTAAAACGCGTGGTTCAAAGAATTTAAAGAAACTTTCTCTAAGGGATTTATGATTGCTACCGCTTTTGCATATAATTGAAAATTAAAAGTTCAGAGAGTAGACAAAAATGTAAAATTCTATTCCATATTTTATCCCAATATTCAAAAAAGAATTACCACATATTTTCCCACAGTACCAACAACCAGAAAAGCTGCATCAGGATAAATCAAGAAACCTTACATCCAAATTCACTACTAAATTCTTGGAAAAAATAGAACATGAAACTGATATTTCTGCTAAATCTGCAATGTCTCACACGGACTTTTGTTCTTTTGGACTTTTAAAAGCAGCACTATCGAAACGTTGACCGAAAACCATTCAAGGACTTTGGAAAACTGTGGAACAAGAAATGGACTAAGTACTACAAAAGTTATTTTTATCAAGAAAATTAAGGTGTTAAAAGGCAGCTAACAATAAGGGCATAAAATAGAACGTTTAAAACACTAAACTTTCCTGTAAAAAAAATTATCTTTAATCCACTAAACTCGTTCAAAAAATGTCCGTACAGCCTCTTTAGCAGTACTGTGATTCGCTTAACATCCCAACCATACTGTAGAATTTGCCGTTGGTGACGCTTGGAGCTCCGACAAGGGCGAAATGCTGTCGAAAGAAATCTATCTGCCCGATGGGAGTGATTGAAGGCATGAGGAAAGTGAGCGGGATTTTGAAAAGACTGAACTCGTTGAGTAGCTGCTTGAGCCAGGATGATCCGGAGTTGCTCCATTCCAAGTTGGGTAAAAGCGATTCCTAACCTGGGAATGCTGAGATGCCTGAATCTGAAAGGGTGTCATCAAAAGAATGGATCTGAAACCTGGCTGTTTCTAAAGCTATGGGACCAAGACCAGGTATTTTTATGTTTTGTGATGTGTTGATTTTGTTATGAGGCTTGGGGTTATAGGGTTAAATGTCTGACCCTATAATGGTGGTTTATCTTCGCAAAGACTGCCCTGTAGAGTCCAGCATCTGGACCAAAAACCTGTTCCAAAATGTCAGAAGGGGGAGAGAGTATAAATAGTGTGAGAGGAGAAGGGGGAGGGGAGGAAAAACACTCCCTATCTGGATCCAACACTTTTCAAAGGAAGAAAGGTGAGTGCAATTTTGCCCAGGGTCGTTCTTGGAAGCTGGTAGCAATAAACAATGCGAGCTAAAAACTGACATCTTGTGTCACAAGGAGATCGAGAACTTGGAATAGGTTTGTCAGGCAATTGTTCCTTAAAATCGCACACCAGCACATTTTAGAGTAGCTCCTGAGACAGACTGAGAAACAGTTGGTTGGAGAGAAAACCCGAGACACTGTAAATAGGCCATGTTATGGATGTCAGACGGAGGAGTCAGGCTTACTATACTAGGCAGCAGGTTTTCTTGACAATGGACAAATAAGCTGATAGCAAGCGCGACAAATAGTTCCCAGCGCGATATTTGAGTGTCATGAGGCACTTTAGAAAAGTGATTTATTTGTTAATCTCCCACATATATAACAATTTTTGGTCGGAATTAGCGTGAAATGTTAAATATTTTGCCTTTTTAAGAGCGGCGTAGTAATTTCATTTAGAATCATTTAGGCAGCCAATCAGAGCCAAAAAGCAGTTCGTGCGCTCCCGATTCTTGTTGCTTGTCGCCAGAGAGTTTACTTATTTCTCGACTAACGTCTGTTGCATTTATTTTTGTTATTTTAATCTCTATATTTGAGTATTTCGTTATTAATAATGGAATTAACTCCGAAATATATTAGGAATTACGTTTTTCAATCGCACAAGAAAGGCAGTGCTCTGCAAAGACAATAGCTATGAATGTGTTCCATAAATTGAAAGAATGGCATCCCAACGATTCTCAGAATGATATTCTGGATAAAACTTCGGACTTGGAGAAAGAAGCGGTGTCGCGAAAGACCTAGGATACCCTCAATCTAATTTATATGGGGTAAATAGTGAAGGGGTGACTTAAAACGGTTATACCATTTGATTAACACCCAAGGAAAGGGGATATATTGTGATTTTTGTGCTGATAGCGAGAGGTTCCTTTATCAAATTCGGCTATTAATAACATCGTAAATTTATCTGTTTGCTAAAGGTGGTTGTAGGGGCCTAGAAAAATTTCCATTTTAACTGGATTGATGAATGTTGTACATTGTGTCTGAGTTATGAATGATTTTTTTCAACTTAACGGATTTCTTGAATTTGGTGTTTAAGTCCTATTTAACTGTGATTCTTTACTAGTGAGATTTGTTGAAATGGATGTCCTGTAGGAGACTAGTATTATTTACACTTTATGAAATTAATATTGATGTCATTTTTTCTAACTACTTATTATTGCCGTTTAGTGTAAAGTTGAAATTATTGTTATGATGTAAATATTTACTCTTAATTAAATTCGCGTTGTGATGAGTAGTATTAACTTTTTGTGGAGAGGGTTTATGCTACTCTGACAGCTAACCTTTTTTGAAACATGTATTGCATTATTACTCCTGAAGTTATTACTATAGTGTACTGCATTATAATTTTATTTTAAAATATGCACTTTACTTGTGTTTATTGATTTATGTGCCTATACATTTCACTTGGTTCAATCTGTAGTGTTGGTTCTGAGGTCAATGATTTTATCGGAACCTAGTATGTAGACTCATGTAAGAGACTATTGCGAAACATGTTTGCCAACTGAAGCTCTGACAATCAATAAGCACACTGACTCGTTTGTGACATCTGGGATTTGAAGGGCACCACTGTACCTTGTTACTGTTAAAATATGTAAACAGACATATTGATATTTACTCGGAAATGAAGTATAAATGATGAAAAATGCGCACCATATAAAGCGTCATTCTTGGTATTATAGAGACAGAAAAGACCATAACTTATGTTAATGAAACAATGATTTGGCTGCAAATCATCTGAATAAGTTTTCCCTACTAGCAGAAAAACCCGGCATTACACGGGTTGAATTGGCTACAATGTTGATTGAAACTTGATCAGATTAATTGTTTTCATAGACAAATGCAAGCATTATTTAAGTGTACACAAAATACTTTTAAAATTTTAACATCGCTTGTAGAATTTATTTTGAACACAAATATCTATACATGATGCATCCATCCGTTTAAACCATTTTATATTCATTGCACTGCTGA
Organism: Metellina segmentata; assembly: GCA_947359465.1. Classification (NCBI taxonomy): domain Eukaryota; kingdom Metazoa; phylum Arthropoda; class Arachnida; order Araneae; family Tetragnathidae; genus Metellina; species Metellina segmentata. The sequence goes on along the minus strand of OX375879.1, from coordinate 60,320,311 downwards.
AAGGCAAACTACAAAAGCTTTTTCTAAGGTGACTACTACGGAGATCGATTTCGAGTTTTAGAGTGATTATGAATGCTCTTTGTAAGTTCGTATTCTGTAAAAATGATGAACTTCCTTCATATAATCCTTCATTCAGCTTTCCCATCAAATGTTTTTCGACTGGGCATTATTAAGAGAGGATGAAAAGTTAAATTGTTACGGCATTCGTCATTAATTTATTTTGAAGCAAACACATTTTTTCCCTCGAAAAATATATTTAGTGCCACGTAAAATAACATAATTGTTCTAAAATTAAATGTCATGAGTGTAGACAAACCAAACTCAATCGATTACCTTTTTCAAAAACAGAAGGTCGACATTTATAACGTTTCAAAAAACACAGCTTTCAATTAATTCTTCACAGGTATCTAAGTTGCATAAGAATGAGAATAGCTTCAACTTGTAAAGCTAGAAACCCTGCTTTCACTTTTAAAGGAAATCAAAATTTTGAAGTCCCCGTTGAAATGCTTCCTAAGGGATATTATTCATTGATCGGCAGTTTTATTTTTATTTCTCTTTACTCCAATAGACACTTTCAGTTCAACTCGAATCCTAATGGTAATTTCTTAGAGTTGGCGACAACGCCCTGCTGCCAAACTATACCATCCACGGCACCCTACAACCCGTTGGCTGCTGTGGCGGCACCAGAATTTACATCAAACACTATCTCACATTATAGAGAACTAACACCTAATTTACATATAATTGAAGCCACTGCAGTAACTATTAGATTATACACCCTTCCCCTTAACACTGGTCTCCACCTATATTAAATCAAAAGCCACAGCAAAATTCACAAGGGACATTGAAGCCCTATTGGCTTTGATAGGAAATATGGTGTATCAACGCACAATTCAATCGCTCCCAGAGCTTCAAGTTATCATAATCCAGTTATATTATTCTTCGATGCACAAATTCCATTTACCTCAGCGAAGGGATGCTTTGGCCCTAACTGGAAGTTCTCTCATTCGCTGAACGACATACCAAACACAATACCCAATATAAGAACGAAGAAGGAGCTAAATTCCTTTGCTTCGCAAGTCACAGACACAATCACTCGTGCATACCTTGAGACCAGACGTATCGTGCACTACGAAGAAGGCATATCTTCCAGAATCAGGAAACTAGTAAGAATCTAAAACAAAACCAGAAAAACTTGGCTACGTACGGGCGTTCCAAATTACAAACAAACTATGAACCGAAGCCCAACAGAAGTTCAATTAATATTCCACCTAATTATATTACTTCACTATCTCCAGAGGATGGATACCACTGGAAGGCAGTCCCCCTCCCCCCTAAAGGCCAGGCTAACATTGTTTACACAGAAATTGAAAAAGCAGAATTACTTGCTGACAGCTTCGAACACCAGTTTAAAGAAAACGAGAACAACGACCCTGACATAATCGAAATTGTTACTGATTCTCTAACCACGCTCTTTAGCACTACACCAACCGATACTATTGTGCCTGCCAAACACTCTGAAGTCATTGAATGTATCGAGTAAATCAAAACCAAGAAAAGTCCTGGAATTGATGGGATCTCAAATTCCATGATGAAAAAATTTCCGTTGAAGACTGTGTTTATCATCACACACTTAATCAACTGCGTTTTGTCATTAAGACATTTCCCACAACCTTGGAAAACAGCTGCTCTTGACCCAATCCTGAAACCAATCAATCGTCTACCTGAGAGTTACAGGACACAATTAGCTTGCTCAGAGTACTCAGTAAAGCCACTGAATATACCATTAATCTATGACTTGAAGCTTACTGCAGTGAATCAAAAATTCTTATGTCTCAATAATTTGGTTTCAGAAAACAGCCTTCCACTATCAACTTCTCAGAGACACTGAGCATGTAATTGATTGTTCCAAAAACCATGAGCGAGCACTGGGGCGATCTTCTTTGATAATTTCAAGACCTTCGATAGGGTTTGGATTAAAGGTCTTGTACTCAAATTAGTCATTTTAGGCTTCCCAGCGTCACTCATTCGACTCCTATTATCCTACTTGACAGGTAGGCGTTTCGTCGTTCGTGTCAACAAGACTCTTTAAACTAAACGCATTATCCAGGCTGGAATCCACAACTTTTAATCTTGTGACCCAAACTATACAATCTGTATGCGAACGACATACCCCAAAACCAATCATCTATGCGCTACATGTTTGCAGGTGATACATCTGTGTTAGCCAGACACCATGATCTTACAGATGTCATCACCCCACTTACAAACTACCTACACACACTTGAACCATGGCCTACCGCTTGGAAAATTAAAACCAATGTTGACAAATGCTAAGCCATACTTTTTATAGGAAAATAAGTAACATTCCCCTATTTTTATGGAAATGCAATACCTTGGAGTCACGTTGGATTCACGCTTAACGTGGAAAAATCACATCCAATCCCTTCGAACTATATTTCTTATTGCTATGTCCAATATCTTTCCCTTAATTGGTAGAAATTCTACACTTTCCATTAATAACAAATTGCCAATACTCAGATCAATAATTAGCTACGCCAGTAGAATTGGTTTTAACCCCCTCTGCACATCCAGGAAAAATAAAAAGGTGTTAATATGTAGCCTACATTAACCACAGTGTTCTAAAATTTAAGTGTACCAAATTTGGCGTGGATTGGTCAAACAGTGTAGATTTGTATGGAGAAAACCAACTCGGCTTTATGTATATACCAGCCACTGCTTGGCCACCACGGCGTTGCCCGTGACAGTTCTTTTCGTGGCGTCAGGTGTGACAACTGCTCGCTGACGCTCGCCAACCCCCGGTGATTGCTACGTATTCCCATTTGGTTTGCTTCGTCAACTAACTCCACATGCAATTTTGGCTATTATAAACAGCGTAAATCAAAACGCGCTAGAATTGGAAATCTTGCCATGGTTTCAAAGGTCAGCGAAAGTGGTCGAAAATCGAAAAAATCTGATTGCTTCTTCTTTCGAAGTACGGTGACGTCACATTCCGGAGAGGAGAACGAATGGTGAAAAGCTATAAATTAATTTTAAAATGTTCTAGATTAAATTTTAAAATTCAGGTTCTACCGAAATATCGCAAAAAGTTAGGATCTTCTATGTGTCAAATTTCATTATTGTAAGTGCTATAAATTCGGCAGGACACTGCGTACAGAGAAACGCTTCCTTTTATAATATTAGACATAGACTAGCAGAATTATTCGGAGTCACGGGTTGAATTGGTTAATTAACTTTCGCTTTCGTTAAAGAACTGTAATTCCTTTTAATCACATGTGATAGTTACCATACTCTTATTAAGGTGCTCAATTGTTGAATTACACAATTTCACAAATGTAAATAAGTGTCATATTTTACATTTTTGTAGAATTTAAAGTTTTAGTAAGAAAAAAGTCCATAGTGCACCTATGCTACCCTGAAAGCGTAAAATAGTTCAGAGTATGCGTGAAAAATCTTGTGTCATTTAGAAACAAAAACGTTTGCCAAAATTGTAATACAATGATAAAAAAATAGTTTTATAAATAATTAAACTACTTCTTACCAGGAAATTACCAGATTACCTCAAAGAAAATTAAATTTTGTTTCTTTTAGACATTTATTTTCACAAATTAATCTAAGGATTAAATTATTTTTCATGTATTAAAGGATACACGTATCTTTCTATTATTCCCTTATGTTTCATGAAGTATAGTCTATCCTGCTTTTGTTGCTATAAACTTATACCTATCTCTAAGCTATTCCATCTGCGACCCTTTTATTATTAATGCAAATTCCTTAGCGTGTCTAGAGGTTTTCGCAATGATGTATGCTCTAATATAGATCATGACCTTTCAGGGCCTTCAGTTCCTGAGCTATTGGCTGTTTCCGTGGAAACTTTAGCAAGTCATTCATTTTTATAAAAATCAGATTGAACTAAAATATGTATATATATATATTTAAACACTAGGGGGCTCCGCCCCCTGATCGCTTACGCTCCCCAACTTCAGAAATAATTGTACCATAAGAAAGAGTACAATCTAAGGTATTAAGTGATATTTTCAAATTAAAAAAATAATAGTATTAATATTTAGATATGACAGTTTTAACAAAAAGTAGCGAAAATATCCCAATATTCCGAAATTTGACTGACCAATTTTTGATCGCATCAAATTTATTTATTAACCAATTTCAAAAATAATTGTACCGTAAGAAAGAGGACATTCTAAGGTATGCTGGGATATTTTTGAATGTAAAAACTAATAATAATAAGATATAGATATGACAGTTTAAAAAAAATAAAATAATAAAAATGTCTTGATTTTTCCCGAATTTCAATAAAAATAAATAAATACTATCAAGAACCGAATGTTTGAAGAAAAAAAAATTTTAATTGAAATTTCTTTAAAAAAAACTTGAGTTGCAAAAATTCACGTTTTGAGTTACTCTACAAAAAAAAAAATCACGACTGAAGACTGAAATTTATACGTCTTCTGCTCACTCGCGATACAATTTTGGCACTAAATAAACCTAAACTATAAGCCACATCGGAAAAAAAACTTCATTGTCTTGTTCCCTGTACAATTTTAAACAAACCATGTCAATTTGGTAATTTCCTGATCCGTATTTTCTAGGGAAACCCTCTAAGATTCGAGCGAAAAACTCGAATTTTAAATCCTGCGGCGGAGGTAACATTTTTTTTTAATATAGAGAGATTGGATAACATTTAAAATATACATCACGTTTCATTACTTCTTTTTATTACAACTACAAAGAAAACCTCAAATTATTTGACCAAGAAGGAATATTGCGACTGCAGCAAACTGTAAAAAAGAATGGTTGATATCTCGCATGCTTATGTATCAATATAGATCTTTAATATTATGTGTTAAATTCTATGAGGTACTAAGAAATCGTTACTTATCCTTCTATTACACATCCAAGCAAGTACCCTTTAAACTGATAGTCATTTATTATTATTATTACGATAGTATTAGTATTATTTGCCTTAGTGTAAAAATGTCCATCTTCTCCATCGTGCGAGACAATAAGGCTCATGGCGATGAATATGAATGTTTTCAATTACTCTGCAATAATTCATCCTTCTCATTTCCAGGCGTCTTTCACATGTTAACGTAGGACCTTTCACGATTTTGTGGGATAAATCCTCAAGGAGGCAAATGCTCTTGAACCAAATAGTGCACTTCGCCACGATGTCAATTGCGAAAAGGATGTCACAGAAAGATGCCGTGGACTGCATCCGACTAATATGGAGGTCCGTTCCAGATGCATATCCCAAGATCTCAGAACTAGAGATTCACATGACTAAATTCGACGACAGTCCGACGACATCCTTGAGAATCTGTGAGAGCCGTTTGGCAACTGGCTTAAAGGCAGTGCCAATGGTGTGCAAATTTTTCGAGAAAAATGTCTTGGTCTCTTATAGTCCTCAACCGAGGTCTTTGTACCATCTTTGTCGATGTGAAATTCGAAAGCAATTGTCTGGATGTTACCAACTTCCGAAAGGTATATCTCGTCTCGGGTTGCCTAAGAACGTTCAGGAATATTTGCGATTGAAGTATTAACAAATTCGCATTGAAATGTGGGTTTCATTTGCTGCTAGTCGTGACTTGAGTAATGTGATGTTGTAAGTAAAACTGTAACATGTAAATATATAACATATGTTGATGTGTTTTGCAATAATAAATATAGTAAGATAACAAATGTAAGATGTTGATTCCTTGATGCGCATGTTTTCGATTGATATTGGAAATACGGATTTGTCTGATGTCCAAAATATATCGGTTTTGTGAACACAATTGGCCATACATTTTATTTATAATGTGATGGTGAAATTAATTATTTGTTAGAATTTATAAAACTATATAACCGTTTCCAAAAACATCAGAAAATTATGTGTGTGTATATATATATATATATATATATATATATATATATATATATATATATATATATATATATATATATATATATATATATATATATATATATATATATATATATATATATATATATATATATATATATATATATATATCGTTAGTTTTTAAAGAAACACAAACATGTAACATGTATAATTATTCCAATGAAGAAAATGTAGGTGTTTATGTGAGGTCCAAATGTATGAAGTTTGTTGAGATAAGGGGTTGAAAAAAGTCATTATTTTAAAAATATCATTAAAAGAGGATTTATTTGATTAAGTCAATTATTTTATAATCGGATTTTCATGATTTTATTAATTCGTTGTTCCTATATGTTTAAACGTAATAGATATAAGACGTGTAGACACATTGTAGTGTTTAAATAGCATTTATTTGTGCTAAATAATACTATATAAGGGGGTAAAGGACTAATTTATGTAAACGATGATTGATCTTGGTCCTGGGTTTCTGGTCGCACTTCTAGTCAGATTTTTTACTTTTTTTGAGTTTTGCTTCAACTTTAAGACGCGATTTTGTTTCTGAATTCGATAGTCTAAATTTCAGTGTTATGAGTGATACTTATAACTTTCTGTGCCGATGATTTTAGCCAGTTTCTCGCTTGAGATGATTGACAGTCGCTGAAAATAATGAGCAAAGCTAAAAACAATTGTCTTAATTTTTCTGTGGAAGGGACGACGCTAAGTCGCCGGAATCACAATTATTGACAACGATCATGTTTTATATTTTGCAATGTCAAATTTAATACTCCATATGGTAGTTAGTTTTAGGGATCGTTTTATAATTCATTAATAATAATTTTGATCATTTATAGACTTTTATAGTTACATTATGACTTAACTAATCCTCTATCAAATCTGTGTTAGTTGGATTGTTTTGTAGCTCCTATGGTTATTTATACGAAGTATAATTAGAACTGGGACGCACAACGTAAAATGGATTCCGAAATCCAAACCACTACAAACATGCGTGCCATGACCCGGACTCGATCTCACAGTCTGTTGAACGATGGACTTGAACGCTTTTAGTTGAATGACAAGATTTCTCTCAAAAGCACATGCTTAGAAACAAATGAATTAATACCCTGATTTTGCTTTAAAATTTACAAAAAAACTACTAATTTTATTTAGAAACAAAAATGATTTGTGTCTAAGTTCCTCTTCCTATTTCAGGGAGAACGAAATATATATTGCAACTAAACCATGGTTTTACCTCCGTAGCACTGAATAATCTTATAGCACGTGCAAACAAGATAGATTGAAAATAGTGATTCAACTTACGATGGAAAGTTAGAAAATTGTATTTTTCATCTTTAATAAAATTAATTAATTATTTGAATTAAACTTATTATAATTTAAAATTGCTATAATGTACTTATTATAGATAAATGCAATTCTATTTCACACTGTTATTAACTTCGAATTATACCGTTATAGTAAAAACTTCTTCGTTCTGTTTACTTTCCCTGTTATTATCGTGTCCATTTTTGAATCGGATGCCACCGTGAGCTTTCTGTACAGCTTTGTCGATTTTCCTCGCTGACTTTCCCAGTATTTATTTTGTAAGAAACTTGCTCCAACCAAAGACCGTGGTGTACACGCGGGCTTGTGAATGTTAAATCTGTAGTGGTCTCAAATGTACTCAAGTTGGCACGGTGTTTAAGCTCAGTTTTACTTGGTCATCTGACTATAGTTCAAAATCACAAGGTTTCGTCTTCAGATCGTTTCCTTTGGACTTGATTGCACCCCGTTGCCAATAGCTCGCTGTATATCTCCCGGTTGACGTTATTTCGGTTACCTACTCGTAGCTACTGATTGTGACACACGTGGGAAATAAAGCTCTTTTATAGTACGCATTTTTATTCAGTTTAAAGCGTAAGGAATTCAAAGAGATAAGGAATCTGTTGATATCCCGTTCTTTCTATGCCTTGTTTGAATGATATGTCAGATTCGATCAGTTTTCCTCCTTCGTTTTTTAATAAAATTAACCGAGAATTAAAATGAGGGTCGAAGCGTAAATATCGTGTCAGTGAGTTGACGATCATTTGCCTTCTAAATTATTCAAATCGAGAGTTGACTCCAACAAGATTCGAATAACGAGTTGACTTCTAAATGATCGGAATAAAAAAATTCGACTCTCAAAGAAACGTATCCCAAGTGATTAATTGATCTGATTATTTATATCGCACCCCGGCAAGAAAAGTGACGCGTCAAAAAATAAACATTTTTATGTTACGTCATTGAAAATATGTATGAGGTGCCCCAGCGTGTTTTATTACCATTATGTAGAATATAATAGAAGCTACCACCATGCATACTTACCTAAAATTTAAAAGAAGCTTATCGTATTTCGATATATGTTTTATAGTATTTCATTATAGTATCCTTTAAGTTGATGTTTCTCAAATTCTGCAATTTTTAGTTGTGTCACTACTCTTGCCAGGGGTGCGATACGATCCCAATCCTTAATGATCGAAGGAATCTCATGATCCGAATCCCAAATGGTCCCTTCCACAGAGCAATTAAGACAAATCTTTTTGGCTTTGCTCAATATTTTCGTAGTTTGTCAATCATCTCAGTGGTAGATTAGCTGAAATTAGGATATGCAACTAATCTACAAGCCTTAGGTAGGACGTTAAATTTTCTCTTTCTCCAAAATATAGACTATCGAAATAAAATAATCGCTCTCTGAGGAATAAAGAAAATTTTAAGAGTAGTAAAAAAGCTTAACGTTTGTTACGGATTAAAACACGAGGATCGTCGATTCTCAGAAATCGAAAGAATGCAACTAAACTAGTTTTACAAACGTTCAATCCCCGCCCGAAGACGGGCAGAAATCACGTTTAGGGGAAACAGTCCTCATCCCACAAATGAATTCGAAGAAGCCAAGGTTCCTCCAACAAACCAAAGAAAGACGATATAGTGCAATATATGGTGCTGTGTTTACCGGAAGATAGTGGGAGCTATTTCTGGTGAACGACTATACGACCCTCGTACGAATCTTAAGACTGACTCGATTAAATTAAATCGAATTTTTCAATAGAATTGATTTGCCAATTGGTGGCAAGTACGGGTGGACGAACGAGAACGTTGACATCCTCATCGTAACGTCAAAGCTGCCTCAGCAGCAGATTCGAGACCGTTCCTTCCCGATTACCCTCCTACAAACATTGGGTTTACAGGAGGCCAACTAAAAGAGAAGGACAGGGAGCACGCGTCCAGCTGACTCAAAATCACTAGAAAAATTCATTTGAAAGAATCTGCATATCCTAGTATATGTTTCGAAAATACAGTTAAACATACAGAGAACATTGCTATTTTTATTCTTTTTATTGACTTCGTATGATGTACCTGATTTTAAAGTAACTGTTAAAATTGATTCTGAAATGTGTGTCCGTGCATTTGTAGAAGGTATAGAATTAAATCCATCAGTCTTCTTTTGTTTTATGGATTCAAAGAATCATCTTGTTTTATGGAGTCAACTTGAAAATATTTTAACTAGAATCCAGTGCATATTTTTGGATAAAAGGACAAGACTTTTTATGAAGAATCCATAAAGTACTGGAATAAACATATTTTAAATAATGATAGTGGGCAATTCCACGCAAAATAAGCACATCGGATGTGGCTGACAGATCACCGATTTTAATGAAAGTTAGCTTTTAAGTAGATCGCATATATAAGGAGGAACTACCAAATATTAGATGTCAAAGTTCAAGATCACACACACACAAATGAAGATTTTTTTATCATCAATAGTAGGCTGTTCTAGACCCTATATTTCAATATAGGTAAACCCCTTCATAACAATAATTTATTGACACAAATTTAAAAAAATTATACTGTTACATTCTTTAGCAAAAGGCCTTCTAGGAAATTTTTCAGAACATAGTTTTATATCCGTCACAGCTCATTCTCAATGATCAGCGAAAATAGAGATTTTGCCTATTTGATACAAATTTCAAATTGCTCTTGTAACTCTAAAAATGGGAAAAGACAGTAAGGTGAGGCGGGTAATTGTAAACAAAATTTGTAAGTTCACTTTCAATCCCTATTTTCAATCTCTTGATAAAGTAATTAAACATTGTTCATCCTACTAAACCAACTTGTCACAATTCTGCTTTGATATTTAATTAGTACGAAGATTCCAGAAAAGAAATTTAACACTGTACTCGGCTGTTTACAACCAACCCGGGTGTTTACAACTACCCCTGAAACTAGGGGTAATTGTAAACAACGATTTTCCTCGTGAGATTGAATATTGAATAAGTGACAGCATGAGCAGTAGTAATGGCAGTAAAAGGAACTCCAATGGTATTTTTACCTTTCTAATACCATGTTTACAATAACCCTGTTTTGATCTTTACATTTACCAAATACTCCCATTTTTTACCTCAGCAAAATATAGAGACACTTGAAAATTGCTTTGATCATAAGGTGAACTACCAGGAATACATAAGAATAAATAATTCGAACATTTACTGAACAAAGAATGCATTTAGTGTAAAAAACTAAAAATTAAAAAAAAATTTAAAATACAAACTTAGGTACGAAAAACATATATTACATTTCTTACACATTAACAGTGCCCTCAAATAGGAAAATTTCTTTACGGCCTTCTTTGTTACAGTTTGGAGTAGGTAAAATTGCTTCGACATGGTCTTTGGTAACACAGAATTAGTCTTTTTCAACCACAGCGAATTTAATCGCTGCATTTGAGTCTGGTGATTTCAAGCTCCTCTTCTGAAACAATATCCACCTTTCATACATACGAAAAATGGGGTTTTCTTTCTCTTCCCCCCCCCCTCAACATCTACAAGTAGAAACGTAGTCGTTTCAATGTCTTCCATGAATGGCTCCAAAATATTTAACTTGCCCTACAAGCTAGTCTTCTGTATTTTGCTTGAATGTTTGGAGAACTTCAAACCCTTCACTGTCAATTCTTTCAATAGTTCCTCATCCTCGCTGTCCTCCATTTCTGCTTTCCTTTTCATTTGCTTCTTTCTTGATTTTTTGCTTACTCCTGGCTCTTTCACTTTCTTCTCACTCGGCTTCCTTTTGTTCTTTTTCTTTTCTTCATCCTTCAAGCGTGACAGTACTTGGTCAGTTGTAAGTACCATATGTGTGAAGTTTTAGTTAATTAGTCTTCCTGCTCCCCAAGAACATTAAAAATGCAATAAAACGCAATTCAAACAAACAAATACGTTTAAATACACGGGACAACATATTGGTTTTAATCCAAATTGAACGAAACTATTGGCAAAGTTATGTTTACAACTACCCCGTCCCTTGAAAAATATGGGGTAATTGTAAACATTCAACTGTAGGTACATTAAAGTTCCCAGAAGCAAAAGTCAATTATTTTTTTCTGTTCAATAGAAACATAACTGGCCTTAGTGAAGAATTGTAACAACATACCTTTCAATACATTATGAAGGGTAGCAGAAAATGCAGCACACAAAAACTTTCAACCATAAATTTTTCAACTAAACATATTGCTATCAGCTGTAGTTCAAAGAAATACGGGATCACCATATTGCATCCTCAGGGTTGCCAGCTTTCATATTTCACAACTTTTTAGTTTCTCGGAATCCCACGTGGGTGCTTGTATAGCTTGTTTACAATTACCCCACCTGACCCTATCAATAATTATTTTTAACAAAGCACTTCTTCTATCTAAAAGTTTGGTGTAATTTAGTTGATTATGTTTCTATTTATTAGTTAAGGAAAAAAGTGTCATTAAGTCAGTCAAAATATATCATTAGTGGGTTAGAGAAGTCTTTTTGATTTTCTTGTAGTGTTTTTAGGAAATATAACTACTATGTCTGATTTTGATGGCAAGAGATTTTAAAATTCCTGAACTTTCAAACTGTGACGTGGGAGAAACTACAACAAAGGTTTAATGAAGTAACTGCAGCCATTACGGGAACGCGTAATTATCATTGCTACATTCCTATTCTCAATTGTACGTCGCAAATTCGTGTTTCAATTCGACAGCAACAAAAAAACAATCACGTTTCAATTAAAAAAGATGCAAAATTGAACGTGGGAGTTTTACCACATTGTGAATTTGAAGAGGTAATTAGTTAAAAGTCATAATGTTTATGACACTAAGTTGAAATTTTTAACCTTGTTTTAACTGATTTTTCTGCTTTTAGAATTCATTTTTTAAGTTAAAATTAATTTGGCATTTCTTTGTTTTGATGTAGTATACTTGTTGTAGATTATATGTTGATTTTGAGTTTATCTGTATTTAATTTCTCTCTTTTCATTTATGTTCTCGTAATTTGCATAGACTGGGAAGCAAATGTTGTGATTTTGATTTTATTATTGTAGATTTAGGACTCATATTAACAGACCCGATTTTTTTTTACAGGTGATAAACATATTAAACTGTATTCTTGTGAAATATCGGTTTTATCATAGCTGTCCTCATTGGATTTCTTATGCCTATTTAGAGTAGAAAATTGTTATTTTGTTATATTTGTTAGCTATTTTGAAGATGAAGAATTAAAATGTGACTTCCAAACTCTATCAGTAATATTATCTTACCCAGAATATAGTAACTGGCATAATTTTCAACAAAGTCTTAAAATTTCTTTAGCCCGTCGAAATGTTTTAAATTCTGTCAAAATGATAATTTTTCATTTTTTTTTGCAACTAAATTTTGATTAAATATTATGTTTAAAATTGTTATTGAAGAGGGGGGAACGTGAAAAAAAAATTTGTACAAATTATAAAAATGTAAAACATGTTTTCCTTTAAATGCCTCAAACTTCGAAAATATTTCATTTTGAACCTAAATTAGCGACAGGTTTTTCCTTATTTTATGTTTGTTTCACGTGGAATGATCCAGTGATAAAAATATTTGCGATTGCAAACATTTCATACGAGAACAAATATTGTTGTGTTCAAAAACAACACTTGGAAAAAGGTTTATAGTACACACCTAATAACCCTTTTCTATTTTTTATTATAAAATCTCCATCAGCATATAATTTTCTATATCGTTCCAATCTCTTATCTTTACCGTCTGTCGATAACTTGAAACTAATACCTTTTAAAATAAATGAATATTCTTTGTCAGCAGACAGTGAAGCATATATGAAAAGGAAATGTAGTAAATTAGAGTCGAACTTGCTTTTAGATGAAATTCCCGTTAAAGCAAATGTATCGTATAAAGGAAAAACTGTGTGGGATTTCCTTTAGGAGGAAGCAAAAAGTATTCAAAGCTTTATGATCTTGTCTGTAATTTCTAATTTTAAAGAAATTGCTGCTATAGTGCTTGTTACTAAATTGACAGGAGATGATTTGTTTAATTTTACGTGTATAGTTTTAAAAATGTTAAAAAATGCTGGTTATAATGTCTTGTGTATTATCTCAGGTAATAATAGAATTAATAAGGATATGTTTGAAAAAATTGATGGTGATAAAATGTTTGATCGTAATGTAAAAAATCATGTAAATAATGCTAATTATTTATATTTGTTATTTTATACTGTATATTTTATTAAGTCTGTTAGAAACAATTGGATCAACCAATGTGACATTGAAAAAAATTTACAGTATCCTAATTTTGATGCATTGCAAGAAAACACTGCAAGAAAAGCTCACTTTTACTTAGAAAACTATAAAACATTGTATATCCTATAAATATTGAGCGTCAGAACATTGATTTCGTTTTAAATATTTTTCATGAATCTAATAACCTTACACTTGTAATTTTTTCTAACACGAATTCTTCATTTTTTAACTGGAAATACACTGCTTGTTTTTTTAAACTTAATTAAGTACTGGTTGGATATTGTAAATGTTAGCCACTTAAATAAAGGTCGTATCACTCACAATGAAAATTCCAATGCATTTAAATACGTAACTGATAGCAGACTGTAATTTTTAGAAAAATTGGTTAATTTAATGGAAACATATGAACCAAAAATCTCGAAGTGGCTGTTTAACTAATGAAACTTTCTTTGCATTGCAACACAAATCAACTACTTAAGTATTAGTGATTAAATATCTTTTATTGGTGCAAAATTTGAACTGACTAGTAAGTTTCAAACTGATAATCTAGAAGCTTGGTTTGGTCAGTAGACAAATGTCTGGGGCCAATTGTCCTGTCTCTGTCCAACAAATTCTAGAATCTGAAAGAAAATTGAGAGTTCAAGGTATTTTACAGCTACATTCAAGTAAACATGGAAAAATTCCATTAAAACAATTTTTAACATCAGTAAGTAACAGCAACAAAAATGATATTGATACTAGTCCTTTTATTTTTATATCAGATGACATTGATCTTAAAACCATTACAAAACACGTGCTGAATATATTTATTTATATTACTGGTTACTTTATATTTAATTTAAATTTGTCTTGTGCACAATATATTGCAATCTGATAATTGTTTGTGGAATATAAAAATATTCCCATAGCTACAGCTGATGTTAAGAAATATTTATCCTTAATAAACAGACGTGGCTTAAAAATTCAATCTTCGTTTGTTATTGGTATTGTTTATTATTCTTATGTAATTTTCAAAAAAATTTTATCTGAAGAATGCGAAACTTTATTTTTAAAATATTCTATCAAAGAACAAACTTTGTAAGTATAATTAAAATGTATTTTACGGAAACGAACTTTGCTAAACATGAAATATGCACAGAATGCGGTCATGGTACCTATTTCAAAGTCAGAAATATTTTTCAAATAATTGGTAATATTTGTCTTAATAATTATACGGAAGTAATGAGAGATAATCTTAGATCTGAAACTGATGAAAAAAAGTTTAAAAAATTTAAATACACATCATAAGTATATTAAGTAAAAGTTGTATGTAATGCATATTTCTTCACAAATTTTATGAATTAGAAATATCATTCAAATAGTAGTGGTCCGAGGCCGATGGTTGTTGATGAACTCCGTCGTGAAAGTTTAGTAAAAAAACTCAAAAGACACAGAGTCAAAATTCTGTATTTGGAGTATATTTTACTAAATTTAATCGATCGTCACGTAAGTTACATGTAGTATAAAGTAGCAATTACATTTGGATAGGCATTCAAAATTGTAACTTTCCTCCCACCGCTGTATAAAATCTTTTCTTTATCTCTTCTGTTCTAAAGATGGATTTTATCTTTTAGTTGTCTTGGTAACTATAACTATTTATTGCTCTGACTTTTTTAATTGGCTTTTGCCGCACTTCCTCGGCTTGAAATCTTGTGGACGTTTCTTTTAATTGAAAAAGCTTTGTTCTTAGGTTGCCAGCTTGGCGTTTTCTATGTAGGGTTGCCAACTTGGCGTTTCACTTCTTGTAAGATGCGAGATGGCGAACCTTACATGTCCCTCCGGGGAAGCACATCCATCACTTAAGTCATAAGTGATGATGCTGCTGCCAATCGCCATCTAGAATCATAACTAAAAGTCATAATTAATTAGCTGGTCTTCATTACGATATCCAGTCCTTCGAGAGAAGCGTGAGAGCTCAAAAAAAAATATCTACACTAACATTCATGAACTCCCACATAAAATACATAATACAAGACACAAGAACGTTATCAAAATTATCTAAATCAGATTACAGTTTTGAGAAGAAAAAAAAATATATACATATTTATATGAACTGAATAAAAACTAGGGTTCATCAATTTTGATGCGCGATAAGGCATCTGCATTGCCATGCTTACTACCCTTTCTGTACAATATATTCATGTTATATCTTTGCAATGCCAAAGCCCAACGTGCAAGTTTTGCACCCTGTGGCATTCCCTGGGTCAAATAAGTAAGGGGGTTATGATCGGAGACAATTTGGACTTGTGCTCCAAATATCCAAGTGTCAAATTTTTTCAACGCACTTAGAACAGCATACGCCTCCCGTTCGATAGTAGCCCAACGAGTTTGGCATGGGGTGAGTTTTCTACTGTAAAAGGCGATAGGACGTTCTTTTCCGTCTTCGTCTTGCTGAGCTAGACACGCTCCAATCGCTGTTGCAGAAGCATCGGTGTACAACTGGTATGGCTGATCTAACACTGGAGTATATAAGAATGGAATTTCCGTCAGCCTTTGCTTCAATTGTTGGAAGCTTGCTTCCTCTTCATCACTCCAAGGTATTTTGTTGGGCACCCTTTTCTTTGTTAAGTTTGTCAAGGGTAAAACCAAGGACGAGAAATCCTGAATGTACTCCCGATAGTAGCTTGCCAGACCAATTATGCCTCTTAACTCTTTCTTAGTAGTTGGACGTGCTAAGTTCTGCATGGCTTCGATTTTCTGGGGATCTGGTGCATGTCTTCCGGAACCTACAATGTGTCCCAGGAACCTCACTTGTTTTTTACCGAACTCGCACTTTTTAAGATTGACTGTTAATCCAACGGTCTGTAGAGTTCTCAGCACGTCTCTGATGTGACGCAAGTGATTCTCCCACGAGCTGGAAAAAATGGCCAGATCGTCGATATACGCACGGCAGTACTTTCTGTGTGTCTTAAGTACTTTGTCTATGGACTTTTGGAACGTACTTCCAGCATTTTTAAGTCCAAATGGTAAAACGTTCCATTGAAAATGACCAGAATGTGTCACAAATGCCGAATATGGTTTAGCTTCTTCTTCTAAAGGGATTTGCCAATAACCCTTTGTCAAATCTAGAACGCTGATGAAAGGAGCACTACCAATTTCAAATAGTAACTCGGTGGCCTGTTGCATTGGATAAGCATCCGGGACAGTAAAACTGTTCAAAACTCGAAAGTCGACGCAAAGTCTTATACTTCCGTCCTTTTTGGCCACACAGACGACTGGGTGTGCCCACTCACTGTCACTCTCTTCAATCAGTCCTTGTTCAAGTAACTCTTGGATTTGGCGATCCACCTCGGTTTGTAAGGCGATGGGAACCCGATAGGGATGCATTTTCTTTGGCACACAATCTTTAGTTAGTTTGATTGAATGTCCATCAACTCTGGCTCGGCCAGGTCGTGCACTGAAAATTTCTCGAAACCCTTCCAAGGTCTGAACTAATTGGTGTCGCTGTTCTTCGCACAACGCCTCTGTAGTCTGGAACACATGACCCTTAATATCGTCGGCAGATTGACTCTTATTTCGAGTAGGGGCATAAAAGATTTCCCCAAAGTCCTGATCTTGTTCGAAAATCAACCCCACCTGTTCAACTCGGGCTATATAAGGTCGTAGTTTGTTGAAATGCAGCTCTTTTCGGCTTTTATCCTCCATCTCGACCAACGCAGAATGAGGTCGAGTTAACTGGATAATAGTTGCAGGTCCTGACCAGTTCTTCAGAAGTTTGTGACTAGAAGATGGAATAAGGATCAGTACCTTATCACCAACCTTGAAAGTCTTTTCTCTCGCTCTCAGATTATATTTAGATGTGTAATAGCCTTGTGCCTTTTCGGCATTCCCTGCGGCAATCTCGTGTGCCGTTTTCATCCTTTGACGAAGGTCTTCTAAGTATTTTTCAACAGAAGGAGATGCTCCTGTTGGAATTTCGGTTTCTCCTAACCAACTCTCCTTAATTAATTTTAATGGACCTGGAGGTAACCTTCCATATACCAACTGAAATGGCGATACTCCCGTGGTACTGTGAGGTACTTCTCTGTATGCGAATAGTAAGAAAGGGAGATGAATATCCCATTGTCGACCATTTTCTTGTATGTTCTTACTGAGCATATCCTTCAGGGTTTTGTTCCATCTCTCCACGGCTCCCATGCTTTCTGGATGCCCCGGAGTTGAAAATCTTGGTGACACCCCGATGACTTGCATGAAGCCCTTGGTGAGCTGTGCTGTGAAATTTGTCCCTTGATCGGTACAGATAGTTTTAGGAAACCCCGTCTGGGAGAAAATCTTCATCAGGACGTCGCAAGTTGTTTTCGCAGTAATGTTCTTGACTGGTATAGCTTCCGCCCATCTCGTGCACAAATCCACAGCACAAACGATAAACTTGTGCCCTCTTGAGGATGGTGGCTCTAGGGGACCAATACAATCTACACTCCACACTTCAAAAGGATTTTCAGGTCTCACAATAGGTTGGATAGGAATTCTGTCATTGTAAGTGGTACCTCTACGTAGCTGGCAGACCTTGCAGCTTTCACAAAAATGCTTGACATCAATCTTGATATTCGGCCAGTAAAAGGAATACTTTATCCGTTGTTTGGTTTTCTGTTCTCCTAAATGACCGGCCAATGGAATTTCGTGTGCCATTTTTAGGACATAGGGCCTTTTAAATTTAGGCAAAACTACCTGCTGAATTTTCTCTCCTCCTACGATTTCTGAGTGTACCAATAACCCATCTTGTACTTCGAATGCATTTCTTCTATTTCTTGCTAATTCCCAAATATCCTTTAAACTTTCATCTTCCAATTGAAATTGCACGAACTCGTTCCGTTTCTCATTAACCCCAGGGTGATTTGCGGTGTCACTACGGGCCAAGGTAAGTTCGTTTAAGGACGAAACTGAATAAATTTCTCCAACTCGAGAAACCCCTTCTTGGCTAATAATATTGCCATAAAGTTCCACCTTCGAGTTTAAAGCGTCATACGTTGAAACGCTTACGAGCATGTCGCTTACTAATTTTTCAGACACTGCACATGTCACTGGGATTTCTCCGTGTCGTCCGTCATTGATTTTCACATGGATTATCTTGAGAGGTGCCATTTCTGTCTCACCAAATGCGGATACAATTTTAATTTTTCCTTCCCCTTCATTTTGAGAATCCTCAATCAGATCAGCCCGGATGACTGAAATCTGCGCTCCAGAGTCGATAATACCGTCGAAGATATTATTACCGCTTTTTAAACTCACTATCTTGAGTTCATCAATACCTCTTTGGTATTCTACAGGCTTTGTGACTGGAACGGTCACTTTTGCCGTCAACATCGATGGAGGCTCCACCATGTCTTCCCTTGCACATGATGTTGTAGCGTCTTGGGCTCCAATATTTCTCACAACTGCTGAAGTTTGTCTTCTTCCTAGCTTAGGACATGCGTTTCTAAGATGCTGAAATGATCCGCAAGAATAACACTGAATCTTCTTCTTCCTTCCCGCTTCATTTTTCGGACTCGTATTACGTTGATGAGTACTCCTCTCGTGAAACTGTCCATATCTAGCAGGAAAATCGGAGTTCCTTTCTTGAAAGCGTCTTCTTTCTTGAAAATGTGAATTTCTTTCCTTATTTACTATGTTTTCAGGTGATTGGAATTTCTTCTTGAACCCTCGAACACTTTCGTATTTGTCAAGGAGTTCCGCTAGAGTAGTAGGAGATTTTATTGTGCTCCACTCACACATCGACAAAATGCTCTCGCATTTCCGGAGGTACCTTACGTTTGAATTGATCCGTAATTACCAGATGCTTTAACGTTTCGAAATCCGCAACCTCAAGACCTTGAATCCATTCTTCAAAATAATTTGTCAATTCAAAGGCAAAATCCTTCCACGATTTATCTTCAGTCCGCTTGAGCTGGACAAATTTCAATCGGAAGGTTTCTGGGCTTAGTTTAAACCTTTTTAGCAATAACCCTTTCACGTGGCTGTAGTCATATGCGACGGCCGCTTCTTCTCTAGCAATTAACTGAGTAATGTCGTAGGGTAATAACCCCAAAAGCTGTGACACCCAGTCCTCCCTTTTTATGTGAGCATGTTCTGCCTGCCTCTCGAAAAGAACCAGATATAGACTGATGTCTCCTTCTTTAGGATCGAACTTCTGCATCACTCTTTGTAAATCGTAGATGCGCTTAGAGTTGCTCGAATTCCCTTCATTTGATGTTTCTGTATTGTGACGGCCTTCCATTTCGAGCCTTAGCTTTTCTAACTCGAAAGCAGAACGTTTCTCGAGTTCCATCACAAAACGTCTTTCTTCAGACTCAGCAGTGAGGCGCTTTTCCTCACTTTCAGCCAAGAAACGCCTTTCCTCGGCATTTTTCCGATCTGTTATGATACTGTTTAAAAGATTTTCGGTAAACTCCTGTTCATATTCTTCGCTGTTCAATATTGAGTTCTTTAAATCGATGATTTTGTGTTGCGGCAACACATCTAACCCCAATTCATCTGCCAACACCTTCAAATCCTCCTTCCTTGCTTTCGCGAGATACGCCATCCCAAACAAATTTAACTCAGGAATTAAATTTACGCCACAGAATGCAGAAATAAAAAAAATAAAAAGGTTGGAAACCTCACTCTAAATAGTCTAAAATTATGATTTATATTAACTTTACGCCTTAGCGACAAGCATTCCCAGAAATCCCCGTTTTCCAAAACGAAATAGTTATTCTCTAACCCAATAACACAAAAAGTATCTAGTTCTGATGAACTGTTTCACAATTAACCATTAATCTAATTAACACATGGTGTGCTAAATAAAATTTGCACTGTGGTGCACATAACACGTAAGTGTTCTAAACAAAATGAATAGCATTAGCTTTCAACAAAGTCTACTTTCGCTCCGTAATTGTGTGGGAGTTGCATGAATTAAAAAAAATTAAAACTCAGGATGAGCTCTCACCTTCATTTCCAGGGTTCGACGATCCTACCGACTGCGCCAGTAGTGGTCCGAGGCCGATGGTTGTTGATGAACTCCGTCGTGAAAGTTTAGTAAAAAAACTCAAAAGACACAGAGTCAAAATTCTGTATTTGGAGTATATTTTACTAAATTTAATCGATCGTCACGTAAGTTACATGTAGTATAAAGTAGCAATTACATTTGGATAGGCATTCAAAATTGTAACTTTCCTCCCACCGCTGTATAAAATCTTTTCTTTATCTCTTCTGTTCTAAAGATGGATTTTATCTTTTAGTTGTCTTGGTAACTATAACTATTTATTGCTCTGACTTTTTTAATTGGCTTTTGCCGCACTTCCTCGGCTTGAAATCTTGTGGACGTTTCTTTTAATTGAAAAAGCTTTGTTCTTAGGTTGCCAGCTTGGCGTTTTCTATGTAGGGTTGCCAACTTGGCGTTTCACTTCTTGTAAGATGCGAGATGGCGAACCTTACACAAATATTTAGTAATGTTCAGTTAATAACTTCAAATGTAATGAGTTATAAGCTTTTTTCTAAATATGGTGTGGAAAAAATAGTCCCATTATGTGATGTGTTTTGCTCTATTTTTTAAATAATATTTGGTAAAATGATTGATAACAAGTATGAAAAAATTTTATGTAAAGACTGTTTCTTTGAAAATAAATATAGTTTGCTTTATTTGTTGAATTTTCTTTTGTTCACATACCATAGGTCAAATAAATTCATTTGTTAGTAAATATGTTGCAAAATAAACCTTAAAATGTTCCAAGGGAGAAAAATGGGTACATAAATACCTATAAATGTGGACCCTAAATTTACTAGGGGGAAACTTTGTGCGTGCCTTTTGATTATAAGCTTACATCTGAAACTGTCGAAAGAAAGTTGAAAAATTTCAAGAAAATATAAGTATATTAAGTTGTGTGTAGTCTAAATTTCTTTAAGTTCGAAAATATTATGAATTAGAAATACCATTAACATATAATATTTAGTAATGTGCCCATTTAATAACTTCAAATATAGATAATTATAAGTGTATTTCTAAATATAATGTGGGATAATGAATAGTCACTTTATGTGTGATGAGTTTTGTTCTATAATTTAAATAATTTTAGTTGAAATGTTTGAAAAAAAAGTATGAAAGAATGTTACTTAATGAAAATATTTTGTTTTATTTGTTGGATTTCTTTCTTTTACATGACAGGTAAAAATAATTAATTTATAAGTAAATAATTGTCAAAATAAACTTAAAACTATTCCGAGGGAAGAAAAGTATTGTGTTTTAAATTTTCAAGGTAATTGTGTATTTTAAGCCTTAAATTGTGTGTTCATTTTGATAATTGAGTAGTAATCGATAACCAATTAAAAATCATGTTTTTCAACATTTTATCAGAAGACAACTCAAAAGAAGGAAATAAAATTTGTATATATTGTTGTTTAATACTGTTTCAAATAATGAATTAATATTTTAACTTCATTATTTTATTAACAAAAATACCCCCTAGGGAAAATTTTAAAAATGCTTTTTTGTGTGTGAAATGTGAAAAAAGGTATAACGTATGTATACAATCAGATTTATTCTGTAAAAATAAAGGTTTCTTTTTCTCTGTATTGAATAAAAAATTAATAGAAAAATATATTACTAATCAAAAACTCTAGTATTAATGAAGAATAAAATGCTATCTTTTCACTGCAAGTTTATTTTTGAAGTGCTTTTACTATTTTAAAATAAATTATCTGAAGCGAAATAAGTTGTCCTACACAAGAAGCGACGAAAGATTTCTAAGCCGCCGTTGGTGATGTCACGAAATACTTACCAGGCCTTATCTTTTCGTTGACCTAGGTCCAGACCGCTGATAGGTGGTCAAAGTTGATACGCAGCAGGCACTGAAATAATTTTACAGAACATATCATTCATTGAGCTCATATTCTGACCTGAGTTCCATCGTAGGATTATATTATGGAGTATCCACCTCCTATTAATTCGTTCAATCCGTGTTTTGACTTCACAAACCAGCGATTCCAAACCACTTGGTCAGATTTTCTGAACGAATTCCAAAAGGATATGTTATTGAGGCTAAACGAAGAATTACCGTGCTCCGTAAGAAAAAAAACTTCTAATTCAGCGTTATTTGAAATTATTGATGATGGACACAGGGGCCAAAGAGTTCGACGATCCTTTAATTCTTAATGTGAATAAGCAGGATGTCAGTTAACTGCAGTTCAATGTTTAGTACATTTCAGCTACTGGCGGGGGTATAATCCAGCAATAAGCAGACTAAAAACGCAAATAACTTTTTTTAAACCGCGTAAAAGAAATCGGCAACAGAATTGACTTGCATGATATCTGTAGACAGCCTTGTTTGGATGCCCTTGAGGTGGACTGCACATACATTGCCAAGGCGGACTTCCAGTTGGTCCTTCCTTGCAACAAGACAAACTATACTGATGCTGAGTTGAGATCGTTCGCGATGGCTACCATTTATGAGAGATATCCTCTCCCTGACTGGCTCCATGTCTATACTGATGGCTCTGCCGACCCTGAATCTAATAGGGCGGGTGCTGGGGTCTTTTGCCAATACTTCCAGCTGAGTAAGGCGGTTGGAAATTACTGTGACAACTTTGATGGTGAGATTTACGCTGTTCTTATGGCTGTTGAGGCCCTTGCCACTAGAAGGGATAAGAAAATTGTTTTATTTATCGAATCAACCGCAGCAATTCAGGCTCTTACTGATAGAAACCACGCGTATTCAATGGCAGATGCACATTGCAAAGAAACTATCAGTCGCCTCATTGAGGGTGGTGGTGAGATTGTTCTCCAGTGGATTCCTAGTCACTGTGGGATAAAGGGTAACGAGGAAGCTGACAGAATGGCTAAATCGGCCCTCTCCCTGTCCCAACCTTCTCCACCTCTCCCTTTGCGGAACTGCAGGACTGACATAAGATCTCAGTTCAAGAAACAAAGAAAACTGCAATATCAGAGGGATAAACAGGGAAGGAGTTGGGATTGCCTATTGAGTAACAAGGGAAGAATCCCAACTGATCTACCAAGAGGGATAGGAGTGGCCTGTTTCCGCTTATTAACAGGACATGACTATCTCCAACAACACCCACATAAGATTGGGGTGGCTACCTCCCCGATCTGTCCGCTTTGTAGCGATGGATTTATGAACAGACAACACCTTGCGGAGTGCTCTAGTTTACAGGACATTGACACCAGGGATACTTCTCCCCAAGGACTTTATTCGCTAAATTGGACGGCAAGACAGCAAATGGTCGAAAGGCCTTGAGCTGGGCGTAGGATAAAAAAAATGTTTAGTACCGAAAGCAGATTAGTTTGATTTTATTCTCTACTGTCATTTCTTGCTACACTAAAGTTAATTAGACCGACTTAAAGCAAGAAGATGGAACATACAGCGCTAGCAATCGAAATGTTTCCATAACCAAGAGGTGATAAGAAATAAAAGTACTGTAACCTTCATGGAAACCTTTGAGAATTTTGTAGTGGTCCTCTACATAACCTACAAGCTGGATATGAATTATTTGAATATTTTAAAATGTTGAAATTCCTTATAACCTGTGTATTGTTTTTTTCTCACATAATTGAAATTAGCAACACCTGCCATGTAAATATAAAAGAAAATATCTGATTATTTGCAGTAATTTATACCATAACTATATAAACTGTCCATTTTAATCTAGAAAATATTCATGGTTAATGTATTACGTATTACATACAAATTTTGCTTAAGACAGCTGTTCCTACCCAAAGGTTTGTGTGTGTTCAACATTTAAATTAATCAAGTGAAAACCAATTTTCAACATAATTCTTACTGATTGTTTAATCGAACATTTTTGAAAAGAGTTACTTCTAAATCAAGTGTTAAAGGTAATTGTCCGAGTTTGTTCATGAAAATAATACTACATAAGTTCATGTTAGTTATAGATACTGATGGGTGCTTTGTTGTACAGTCGTACAGCTTTTAAAAAGAGCTATTTACGTGTATATAACGGAAATGTATGCTTCGATTTTAAAGCAAGCGTGAAAAAGTCAAAGTTACTTGTGTAACAATTTCTGAAACGTGAAACGCTCTAAGCATTACTGCATGACAAACTCAAAAAATGTCCCCTTGCGACTTGGCGTATTCTTTAACAGATATTATTTGGATGAGATATCACCGGTGCCACTTTTTGTATTTTCCAAAGAGCTCGCAAATGGGAATCCATGTATGCGGGCAATAAAATCTTTGGTACAGTATCCGTCCCCAGCCGTTCTTGGAAAGAGTGTATAGGTTAATAGAAAAGCCCTATTCTATAAACACGATGACACAGGCTGGACAATTTATTCTGACAAGTCTGATAGATGACCTTACTATGGTCCAAGCAGTCATTTCCGTGGGATTGTTTACACCCGAGAAGGGGTAGAATCACAGTTTGCCTGTGTGGAGAAGGGGGGGGGTGAAAACTCTCCATGGGCTCTATCTGAAACGAAAATGTTTTGAAGGGGCAAAGCGATTGCGATTCTGCCCAAGGCCATTCTTACATCAGTAGCAATAAGCAATGGGGGCTAGAAACTACCATCTAATGTCACAAGGAGATCGGGATCTTGAAAGAGGTCTGTAAAGCAATAGTTCCTTCGAATCACACACCAGCACATTTGAGAGTAACTAAAGAGCCAGACTGCGAAACAGGTGTTTGGAGAAAAAACCCGAGATTCAGTAGTTAAACCATGTTAGGAATGTCAGATAGAATGAGTTACAGTAAATAGAAAAATCAACCCTGGAATTCTTAGAAGAAGCGGTGGCGAGAAAGACCCTAGGATATCCTCAGTCTATACCTATATATATAATTCTCTTACGCGGCACGCAAAAAAAAAAAAAAAAAAACGTTATTTGTTATCGTGCTTTGGCAACATTGTACGATTGTTTCTTTACCACGAAACCTCGCGCCTCAATTGAATTTATAGCGTTATCGGATGAAATTTTATTGAAAAAAAATTAATATTAGTCGAGTTGTTGCAGCTTACAAACATGATGGGTATTCGATTTCCAAAGCAGCGTTCACATTTCGAATCAAAATTTGCTCATAGTTTTCATTTGATTTCCAAATTGTTTGAATTCTGATTCCAGAGGTAATGTATAATTTTTCTGTAGTGCAAAAAATTTACATCATTGCAAGTTTAAAAAAATTACACCACAAAAATTTACAAAACATTACGAAAAATATTTTTTGGAATATCGTATTTTGTAAACAATTTCTTCGTTGATGCGAGCGAAGGGAGCAAGTTTCGCGTAGCGAACCAATGAGGATTGCTAAGCAATCCTCCGGGGGTTAGCGAGCACGGGAGGGGGGGGCGGGCTAGTCTATATATATAAAATTCAAATACCACTCACTCACTGACTGATTGATTGACTGACTGACTCATCACTGTATCAAAAGAACTACAAATCCTAGGGAGCTGAAATTTTGCAGGGTGTTTCTTCTTATACCGTAGGGGTGGACAAAGAAAGGATTTTGAAAAATTCGAATCCTAAGAAGACTAAAATTGACCTAAGGCCTTTAATTTTATTTATAATTCTTTTTTTGGGGTATTTGAGTTGAAAACGAGATAGTTGCGATCATATTTGAGGATTCCCAAGTAGTATAAATATGTGTTCTTTTTTACTTATAAATTATTGTGTTTATCAATATTGTTCAAGTTTTTTGTCGAATTGTTTTACTTCAGAATATACACAGGAAGTCAAAATTCAACACGCTAGAACCGATATTTTTTTCAGAATTCTTCCTTTTTTAAGGATTGGAATTTTGTTTCTGTTTGAATTATATGTTCCGGTATATTACCTATACCAGAAATATTATTTAGGAGTTGGATTTTATTATTTATTTCCTGCAAAATATCACTAGACATGGGTACTTTCGTGGTGGTATATTTATATTTCCACCAACTTTCTTTAAATCTTTGGTTCAATACGTAATAGTGTGTAGATTTAGTATGTAATAGTATGTAAATTTGCGAATCAAAATATTTTTTAAGTGTGTAATTTGTTATTATAAAAAAAATTTCAAAAATAACTTTAAAACAAGATGGGTTACGTTAAATTAAAACTGGCAGTCATACTTTGTAGTTCAATATATATTTTTCAAAATTTTGATATAGCTCTCTTTTCATTGAAATACGATTAAAATAAATTTAATTTGCTTTTCGTGTTTCATGGGTTTTATTGAAAGCTGTACTCCATAGTCAAGTAACTACATCTATCACTCTAAATAGATATGTGTGTGAAATAGAAACCAAATTTCGGATCTTAAAAAGTACCATAAGGGTTCACTTTAAAACTGTATGTGCGTTGGAGAAAACGGAATTTATAACAAGACTGTTGATCTTGGAATAATATCACACTAAGTAATTTGGAAAAATCGAAATTTTATGTCTTAAGAGGCAGAAAGTCGAGGTTGCTTACTCTTTATTGAAGCTGTTCTTACGCTACTTAGATGCATGTGAATCGTTCGTTGAAAGTGATTTTCTTTTTGTAAAAGCGCTGTAAAATCAACCTTGTGTTTATTAAAAGATTGTTATCGATTGGGTTTAATTTGTCTACTCTGATGACATGTAATATAAACAAAAGCTCTGTTATTCCACATGCCACTGAAAGGAATTTTCTGGAAAAAGTGCTGTTTGCTTCAAATTAAATTAGTCATGAATGCCGCAAAGTTTTAGCCCCCTTGGACAAATAGAACGCGGGTTAATATGTATCCTATCATATCCGCAGGGTTCTAAAATATTAGTGTACCCAATTTGTGGATTGGTCATAAGGTGGATTAGTGTAGAGAACAGACAAACGTCAACTCTGCTTTATATATCTAACAGAAGTTCCGTTATTCCACCTGCAGCTGAATGGAATTTTCAAGAACAATTGCGTTTGCTTCATACTAAATTAGTAACGAATGTTGTAACAATTTAACTTACCACATCTTCTCATATTGATGATGAAATTCGAAAATATCGCATACTAGGGGAAAGAATAGAACAATGAAAACATATTCATAGGAAAACTAAGTGCAAGACTATCCACCGAAAATTCGCCAGTTTTACTGAAATTGAATACACGGGAATATTCGTAGTCACTCGAAAACTTGAATTCAACTTCAGCAGAAGTGTGACGAATATGAAAAGGATTATACGGTTGGATACAACATATATGCATATTTGCGTCAGAAGTAAATTGTAGAAGCAATGGAGAATTTAAATTGGTATTAAATTTTTTTCCCCGTACACTGCTATGATTTTTCACGTGATGATAAGATTCTTTTATGAAACTAGGGGGATTCACCCCCTGCTCGCTTACGCTCGCCATGCAATTTTACATATCTTACATTTTGTAATAGAACATGAAAGCCCAAAAGATAAAGTCATTGATCACAAAAGCTGAATTTTGCTACTCGGTATCTGCATTAATGTTTCATTTTTTATTTTCATTAGGAACTCGGATTTGGGTATTTGAGTTGATAGCGAGATCTTGCGGTCATATTTGAGGATTCCCAAGTATTATAAATATGTTTTCTTTTTGCTTATAAATCATTATTGTCTTTATCAATATTGTTCGTTTTTTGTCGAATTGATCTATTTCTTAAATTAGGAAGTCAAAATTCAATACGTTACAACAGATATTTCTTTTCAGAACTCTGCATTTTTTCGAAGGATCGGAATTTTGTTTTTTTTGTATCTATGTGTTCCGGAGGAGTTAGATTTGAAATTTTTCAGAATTATGCCTTTCTTCAAGGATCGGAATTTTGTTTCTGTTTGCATTATGTGCTCCGGTATATTACCTATTGCAGAAATATTATTTAGGTGTTAGATTTTAATAATTTATTTATTTCCTGCAAAATATCACTAGACATGGGAAATTTCTTGGTGGTATACGTATATTTCGACCAACTTTCTTAAAATGTTTCGTTGAACATGTAATAGAGTGTAGGATAGCTGTATCATAAAAAAAACTAAAATATACAACTCAAAGTATTTTTAAAGTGTGTAATTTCTTTTTTTTAAATGACAAGTAAATTAAAAAAATAACTTTAAAATAAGATGGGTTACGTTAAATTAAAACGGGCAGTCATACGTTGTAGTTTAAATATATTTCAAGATTTTGATATAGCTTTTCATTAGAAAGACGATTAAAATAATTTAAATTCCATTTGTTTTTCGTGTTTCATGTGTGTTATTGAAAGCTGTACTCCACACATACACACACAGTCTAGTAACTACATCTATCATTCTAAATAGATTCATGCTTCCCATTTAGAAACCGAATATCTGACTTTTAAAAAATTCCATAAGTGTTCGATTTAAATTTAAATGTCTGTTGGAGAAAAGGGCATTTGTAACAAAACTTTGTTGATCTTGGAATAATATCATAGTGAGTAATTTTGAAAAATTGAAATTGTTTGTCTTAAGAGACAGAACTTACTTACTTTATTTATTGAAGCTGTCCTTATGAAACTTAGATACATGTGAATCGTTCGTTAAAAGCAATGATTTTCTCTTTGTAAAATCAACTTTCTGTTTATTAGTAATCGATTGAGTTTTAATTTGTCTACTCTAATGACATTTATTTCTAGCACAAGCTCCGTTTTTCTAGATGCAGCTGAATGGAATTTTTCAGGAAAAAGTACGTTTGTTTCAAACTAAATTAGTCACGAATGCCGTATATTTGTAGTCCCCTTGGACCAATAGAACGCGAGGTAATATGTAGCGTATCATAACCACAGGGATCTAAAATATAAGTGTACCAGATGTGTAGATTGGTCAATATCTTGAAATAATATAAATATATCGGTGTAGATTTGTATAGAGAACAGACAAACGCCAAATCTGCTTTTTGTATCTAACAGAAGTTCCGTTATTCCACCTACCGCTGAATGGAATTTCAAGGAAAAATGCGTTTGTGTGTGCTTCAAACTAAATTGGTCACGAATACCGTAACAATGTAATTTACCATCCTCTCACATTGAGGATGACATTCGAAAATATAGCTTTCTAGGTACAAGATTGTCACAAGTAAGTAAAACATATTCATAAGAAAACTAAGTGCAAGACTAACCGCCAAAAATTCGCATTTTTACTCGAAACGAATGCACGGGAATATTCGTAGTTACTTCAAAACTCAAAATCATCATCTGTAGTAGTCACCTTAGAAAAAAAAAACTTCCAGCAGAAGTGCGACGTATATAAAATGGGTTACATGGAGGGATACAACATATATGCATATTTTTGTTTGAAATAATTTGTAGAAGCGATATAGAAGTTAAAGTGGATACTAAAATTGTTTCTGTATACTAGGTGATGCTAACATTCTTTTATGAAAATAATTCATGGTGACTTTTCCATCAACATATAATTAGTTCATCCCGAGCAAAGCCGGGTAATTCTTCTAATCTAATAAAATATATATGTGGGGTGATTAGTGAAGGGGTGACTTGAAACTGTTTATACCATTCGATTAACAATTCAATCGATTTCTTTAATTTGGGATTAGGTATAGTTTTATTATAGTACTATACAATTATTGAGATTTGTTGAAATGGGTATCTTGTAGAGGAGACTCGCAATATTTATGAAATTATTATGTTTGTAATGGTGAAGCATTAGAACTTATTATTACCGTTAAGCACTTAACAAAGTTTATGGTGAACTTGGGGGAAATAAAAGTGGCCTATATCTCTCTCTTGGTGTACTAGGTCCACGTACTTGAACCTCGACTCTTTCGCCTTAAAATATAATTTTTCTGAAAAAATTGTTAGTTAAGATTAAGAACTCGGGTACAAGCACGCTGACGTCTAAATTCCGATTAATACCAATAAATGGCTGTATAAATGGTTCGTGCCTTTGGAATGTTCATTATTCAGAAGCGATTTGGAAGAAATGGCGTTAACTCAGCGTGCTTATAAAAGTAAAAAATTGTTTTTAAATCCTATAGTTAATGTGTTTTTGTTGATAATTTCTTATAATATGTAATTATATAGTTTTCTGATTTAATAAAAAAACTCGTAAAATGAAACATATTTAATAATTATCTTGTCATTTTAAAATTTTTTGCTTTCAGAATAATTGAAACTCGAGGTATACATATGTGTACCCAAAATGTTTAGCCCCTATGATGCCACTATCTTAAACAGGAATATACTTGAGAATTTTGAAGTATTTTAGAATATTTATTAGAACAATAACTGATTTCTAAACAATATTTATATGGTTGGTAGAGAAGAGGTTACATATAATTATGACACGCAATGCGTTTAAAAAAGCAAAGAACTAAACAGCTGGGTGTAATCATCCAAAGTATGCATGTCCAAACCAACTAAGCAAAAATAATTTTAAGATTTAAAAGGAAGTAAAAATATTTGAATATGTTTTTTAAAACGAAAGCGTTGGTGGATTTAATGGTGTTTGGAGAGTGAATGAGAAATTTATTAGCGGTCTCTTTAGGTTTTGAAATTAATTTTACATCGTCGTTGGATTAAAAAAATTGTATTCTCTACTTTGTGTACTAAACGGAAGTATTTATAGTCATCTTACAAGTACGTACTTACAATCACATGAATTCGATTCAAAGAGTCGATATCTTGCATTTTTTTTTTCTACTTTTATTCTTAACTCTCTGCATCTCACAGTTATTTTAACGTATCTGATTCACACTATGCAACTGAAAGCACACTTTTCAATACGAAATTCTTAATACTCCAATCGCAAATATTTCTGAATCTTTTCAGGCAACACGAGACTCGGTATTCCGTTCGGCAGCTTGTAACATTCAAACAAATTCTTTCGAATGACACACCGACAGTGGTGTTGCAGAGGCCTCGGTTGTGGTCTATCTGAAGCAGCCAAAGATACATTGTTTTTAAAGAAATTTGATACCATTCCCATTGCTTCCTGGCGCAATGGATGTTCCTGGTTTCCATAGATGGGTACGAGCCAATAATTGCTGTATTTAACCATGAAGGTGTTGAGCTCTCTTGTAGTGGGATATGCATCTGGAAGGGACCTCCATATGAGTTGGATGCATTTCTGGGCATCTTCTAGCGAGGTATAATGTCCCCAGTGAGACATCATGGCAAAGTGCACTATGTGATTAATGAGCATTTCCCTCCTTGCTATAGAATTCCAATGACAATTCAAACTTCCTTCGTTGAAGAAAAAAAGCATCCTGAAAATGAGGAAGATAAAATTTAGTGTAATGTAATTGAAAACAATCATACTCATTGTCAAAAGCCCGACTGTGGTCAGGACAATGACAAAGCAGGATTTCTTTGACGCCAGGGAACAATTAATAGCAATGTCCGAAATAATATTTATCGCTTAAAAATGAAAGAGTTATAAATTGTGCATACAAGTAGTTTATTGTTGGGTCAGTTGTTGTATTCATCCCAACAGTGGCAATAAACGTTGATTACATTTAAATTTTAAACAAGCAAGAACCATATTTATATATTTTATTTTGCACATGCAGAGAGAGAGAGAGAGAGAGAGAGGTGGCGAGCAAATGGGTTATTTCTGCTTTCGCATTTCCCCAACAATGTACAAATGATGACGAAATAACCAACACGATTGCCGGATAGAAATCGAGAAAGGACTATTAGGATCAAGAAGATGAAGGGTGTTAAAACATGCAGGGAAGACTCGTGGTTTTAGGACGGATTTATACGTATGAATCCCTCAAAAGGTTAAAGTGCTCGAGATATCTTACATCTTATGTCGTGTTTTTTCCTTTTCCCTGTAACTTATTTGGAGACCTTGAAAGAGTGTATCTAAATACATGAGAATGTTCTTGTTCATCAAATATTTGAGGCATTAAATAACAGTAAGATAGTTTTTAAAACTTGATTCTCTGAACAATCACTGTTTATTTTTTCCTACGTCACTTTTCAGCCTTGAGTGTGTAACTGAGAATATGGTTACATTAGTGAAGCGGAAGAGTACATAGTATTAATGTTGCAATATAAAATAGTGAATGATTAAACTAATAACATGTCCTTTAAATGCCTTTGTACGCATTCTAAGTTTAAAGATTGCTACAAAAATATTCGATATTTTTATTTATGAAAATAAAAAATTTACACGTGTGGGGTGTATCTTGGGAAGCCCTACTTGCTGTGCCACTGGATTGGAAATTGGACTCTGGAAGAGGTTTTACGACACAAAAGAAAGTAAGTCACCAGGTTAATGAAATCATACTTGTTTCATGCGATTCACGTATTTATACCCTAGAACTTGGCATTCCTTTTTCAGTCTCTTTGCCAAACTGAAGCAAATATTTGCTAAACCAAATTACGCCAAAAAAAAAAAAAGTTTTGAAAAAGCAAACAGTAAAAACATTTTTTTTCTTCCAAAGACAGTTTAAAAGCTTCAATTTCTGTAG
Source organism: Metellina segmentata (assembly GCA_947359465.1). Lineage (NCBI taxonomy): Eukaryota > Metazoa > Arthropoda > Arachnida > Araneae > Tetragnathidae > Metellina > Metellina segmentata. The sequence continues at coordinate 60,287,437 of OX375879.1, read as the reverse complement.
ATGTAAAATTATTTTTATATTTTTAGTTTCACATAGTATGGGGGCTCTAGAAGTAATATGACCAATCATACCTTTCTTCTTGAACTTGAGAAAATGCGATACAAGTCTCAAAAGCGAGAAAATTTTTCTCCTACTGACCAAAAGATCTAAAAAAAGTATTTACATTAGCTTCGTATATCACAAGCATTTTGGGTATTGAATGCACGAGCCAGTTTTGTCCGAAAATATTGAAATTCTAGACTCGGTGATTATGCCTTTCAACTGTAATTCATTTTTAGTTCTGAAGACTAGCTTCAGAGAGGCCATCTTTATGACGAAAGCTTGGTGAAACAAACCAATTTATAATTAAAGAATATTAATGGTTTTTAATTAAAGTATCTGATATTTGTAGAAAAAAATACTGAACACTGTGAATGGATTAAATACAAACCAAGAATAAATATATTACTTCACTGCCATGGTAAAAATATCAAAATAATCTTTATGCACAGTTTTTAAAGAAGCCATCAATGAATTAAGTAAGAACATATATTGGAATTATAAACAGTTTAGGAGGAGCTTAAACAGGTCTGTTTGTAAGTGTTGACCTGTATTTCCACGTATGTTACAGATGCCCAACTTAAAACTTTTCTAAATGGAAGAAATAGTGACGAATAAATGAATCAGTAATCCTCATGTCACTGTTAACTAATATATTTATAATGAGAACAATATTCAGAAATTAAGGATTGCTTGGATGAGAAATTAAAAAAAAAAACAGTTATCATTAAAGTAATATGGGGAAATATAAGAATGTGAAAAAATTCAAATGAACATCATATTTTATTTGTTTCATTTTTCTATAGTTGTGATTTTTAATTTCTAGGTAAGAATTTGAGGAATTTTTTGTAGGTATAATGTAAAAAACATACACACGAACACACACACATGAATCGTACAATTTTTTTGATGAAGTCAAATGAACATTTTAGTTTATTCTGATTTTCAGAAGTAGTAACTTGCTGAAGGCAAAATAAAAAAGATTTCAAATAAATGGGTCGTTAATAAAAAGAAGACCTCATTTAAGATTTAAGTCAATGGATTAGCCACCAATGAGAATACTTTAGTTAAAAATAATTAGACAAGTCGATGTTTTGTTAAACATTCCTATACTACACAAAAATGAAAACATTCATAAAAATTCCTTTACTCATCATTGTAGATGTTTGTTTAAGATGGATCTTTTCATAAGACATTATTTTGAACAGTTTTTCAAATAAAAGTAGATTTTGTTTGCCAAAAGATCGTAACCCACAATCGATATTGTTTGGCAAGACAATAATCTACAAAATATTACAGGGCAATCCTAATTATTTAATATTTATGTCTGGTTATCTCTCTCTCTCTTAATCAATCAATACCATTTATTGGCAACTCAGATCTCAATACCATATATATATATATATATATATATATATATATATATATATATATATATATATATATATATATAACACTAACGTTCGTGGACCCGAAATCCACGTTATTTGAGTATCGTCGAATGGCAACACTCAACGTAAATAAAGTAACCCAGATATTTTGAATCCTTGCTGTTTTCAAATAGCTAAGGTCAATTTCTATGCAAAATAAGGAATTAAATTGTAATATTTATGTTTGAACTGACTTTTTATTTATTTCTTTGATGTTAAGGTAATTTAAACGTAATTTTGCTACCCGGTATCTGGCCACGTCAGAATTAATGTTTACTTTTTAATTTGATTTAGAATTCCGTGACTTTGAGGGTATTTTAGTTGACTGCGAGATGTTGCGGACATATTTGAGGATACCCAAGTATTATAAATATGAGTTCTTTTTGTTAATAATTCAATACTGTCTTTGTCAATATCGTTGAAAGTCTTTTGTCGCATTATTCTATTTCATAATATATTTAGGAAGTCGAAATTCAACACGTTTGAATAAATACGTACGTGGGGTTTTTTTTTTCTACAGAATTTTGCATTTTTTCAAGGATTATAATTTTATTTTTGATTGCATTATGTGTTCCGGTATATTACCTATTGCAGGAATATTATTTAGGAGTTTTATTTTAAGGATATATCTATTTCCTGCAAAATATCACTAGACATGGGTAATTTTGTAGCGGTATATGTATATTTCGACCACAACTTTACTTAAATATTTGATTGAATACGCAATGATTTGAAGAATTGTTTCACAAAAATAAATAAAATTTACAAATCAAAACATGTTTAATTACGGTGTGTAAAAATAAAAAAAAGCACTATTACACACCGCCGAGCGCTAGCCGGCGCAGCCCGGTTAGTATATATAAAAAACACTAACGTATGTGGACCCGAAATCGACGTTATTTGTGAATCGTCGAATGGCAACAATCAACATAAATAAAATAACACAGATATTTTGAATTCTTGCTGTTTTCAAATAGCCGAGGTCAATTTCTATGCAAAATAAGGAATTAAATTGTAATATTTATGTTTGAACTGACTTTTTATTTCTTCCTTTGATGTAAAAGTAATTTGAACGTAATTTTGTTACCCGGTATCTGGCCACGTCAGAATTAATGTTTACTTTTTTAATATGATTTAGAATTCTATGAATGGTTTTTTGAGTTGACTGCGAGAAGTTGCGGACATATTTGAGGATTCCCAAGTATTATAAATATGTGTTCTTTTTGTTAATAAATCATTTTTGTCTTTGTTTATAATATATTCAGTAAGTCGAAATTCAACACGTTTGAATAGATACGTACGTGTTTTTTTTTTTTTTTTTCAGAATTTTGCATTTTTTCAAAGATTGGAATTTTATTTTTGTTTACATTATGTGTTCCGGTATATTACCTATTGCAGAAATATTATTTAGGAGTTAGATTTTAATGATATGTCTATTTCCTGCAAAATATCACTAGATATGGGTAATTTTGTAGCGTTATATGTATATTTCGACCAACTTTCCTTAAATATTTGATTGAATAAGCAATAATTTGAAGAATTGTTTCATAAAAATAAATAAACTATACAATATCTAAATTAATATCTAAAATAGGATTAAAAAAAAGTTCAATTTGTAAGGGAAGAAGTGTGTGTTTCAAATCAAACTTAGCAGTTTTAATTGCGAAAACTCCCTTTCGAAAACAAAAGTGCTTCATAACGTATATCAAAGCCTTTAAACGATAATATTAATAGTCTAAACCATGGGTGCTTTGTTTAAATGATAAAAAACATGACATTTCATATAGAGAAGGATAAATGAGAAATTATGTGGATACTGCTAGCACAGGGTTCATTTTAATCCATCAAACGAAGAAAATAATTGTTAAACGATATTCATGCTATACATTCACACACAAATCTACGTTTATATATATATATATATATATATATATATATATATATATATATATAAATTATTTAAAAGCTACTGATGAATTTCTAAATATACAATCAAATGCACTAAGATATATATATTTTGTTATATATATATATATATATCTACAGAAAGAGAGAGAGAGAGAGAGAACCAAAAAAAAAATTACTGACCATTTATTGATTGGAGACATTCCCAGAGTCATAACCTTTTCTATCGGAATACCATACTTGATGAAGGTGGACACGGCTTCAAATTGGTGTTGGACAAATAGGTGAGTCGCAAGACGGGTTTGTTCTTCTCGATTCATGACCGTTGATAAGACTGCACACAGATTGAATCGACCCTTTTGTGCGTGGTAGAGAAGGAATTCCAAACACGTTCCTCTTGAGAATATACAACGCTTTAAACCACTGCTGGAGAATACTTTTAGGAAATCTATCACAACTTGTGAGTCTTCACAATAGTCCATCAAGGGTTTCAGGAACAAGCCAAAGATGTTCTGGTCTTGAAACTCAACGTCTGATTTATACACGAACTCTATGGAGCGCAACAATTTCAGAGGCCTCATAAAACGACGAATTACGGCACTTTTATCACTGGATTGAAGTACATGAGTGCGCATTTCCAATACCATTCTCTCCTGAAATCTGCTCCGATATCTTAACCACTCGGGTTCGCGCACAGACATAAATAATCTAGAAAATCTCTTATAACTGAGGGAATTCCAGTCAAGACCCAATCGATCAAACAACGGATTCTGGAACATCTGGACGTGGTTTTTGAAATTGTGAAAACGCTTTGTTTTTTTCCCGTATTCGCAAAAACTTATGTCCAAGTAATTAAGTGATTCGTGCATGAAGTGTGCATACAGCATTATTTTATCCTCGTATGCAACACTTAATTGTTCTGGTGAATTCTTTATTCTTGGATTGTTCTCGGTACGTAGTAAACTTGTGGAAATTCTACGCAAGTTGTTTTCGAAGTGGTACCAAGGATCTCGTCTGATTAATGTTACAGCTGAAAATTCCATACTGGTAGAAATGGACTAGGTAGAAAATCTCTAGGAGCAGCACTCCTATCTATATAAAGGCAAAACGCTAGTGGAGTTATCGTAAGGTTTGTAGATGACCAAGTGACTTCAATTCAAACTCAAAGCTCTTCTGCTGTGTTAAGGCTAGGAATAGCCTGGGACGTGACCTTCGATAAGAGCGACCAATACAGTCCTTTCAAAACTGGTCTTGACGTCACTCAACTGATATCCAACAGTTGGATCCACGGCGCATGCGTTGTGCTTTGGCAGAGTTCGTGTGACAAGTGCATGTTTGTTGTGGAATCAAAGTTCGTTTTTTGTATGTTAATTGGGCAATTAAAGCTAGGAAACGATGCCAGCCCCTTGTGTTGTGCCGTTGTGCAATTCTAATTATAGAAAGTGGACGAAATAAAAAGTTTATTCCTTTCCCCAAGTAAAGAAGTCCACCAAACATGGATTAAACGCCTTGGCTCAATTCGAGTTCCGAAAGTTGACTTTCCTCCCCCTTTCAGTTTCCTGAGGGACTGTTGAATTCCAGGGGTGACCTTGAAGAACATTTGGACGGGAAACCACCTCGCTGAGAGTGGGTTTGGTACAAGGTTTATAGAAAAGGAATAGGTTTGCTCCTTCTCAGCGGAAACACGTTCTGAGAGCGAAAGTGATTGCGACGTACCGGCGGGGAAGTCAGACCCTGGCGCCACGACGTTTTCAACACAACTGAATCAAATTTCGTGTTGAACTGTCAAACTCGCAAAAAACGAATACTACACCACTAAGATTATCACTTAAAACTTTCCATATTTAAATCATGTTTTTCCGTCTACAATCATCACTTTTAATTGGTGCTCTTCATATCAATTCGGATTCCATTCGTTTATTCAATTTTTCTAGTTCATTCAGCAGGCCAATCTGGGACATCCATAAATTTATCAATAACATAAAAAGGTATTTTGCTTATGACCTATGTTCGAGAATAAAGAGGTTTATTCAATTTTTTCACGCAGGGGTATTATTAATTGTATATTGGATGGATTGAGAGACGAAATTTTAGTGTAAATTCGATATTTAGAAAAATATAATAATTTCACAGTATCAATATTTTGAAACAGTATGTTTAAGCTGTCCTCGGTATTCATTCTGAATAATGCTTAGTTTCAATTTTGAACAATTTATAGACATCTTTATGAATCTTATACTCACTTGTAAGACCCAGGATCAGAAATAGTGTAATTTAACTTTATTCTTCTTCACACTCTTTTTGTAAAGTATTTCGTGGAAATTCGCAATCAGTTTAAAATTTAAATAAATCAATATGAGAGGAAATCGCCTTGTGCGAGAAACAAACCGTTTTGTGTCCTACTTCAATCGTGTACTTTTCGATTTTTTTTCTAAACGACCGATAAACAGCATTATTTTGTAGTTTGGAAAATATCAGCAGTTTGTCATACATGTGTGCACATGTGTGTGCACATAAGCATCTTCTTCAAACTATTTTGACCCAGTAGGTATTTTCCTTGCTATAAGGGGCCGCCATAGCCCTGTTGGAAGTGCAACGGTCTAGCAACCGGAGGGTTACGTGTTCGAATCCAACCAAAGAACGTCGCGTAGAAGAGGAGTTTGTGCGCGTTAAATCTGTTGTGTCCTCAAATGCCCTCACGTTGCCATGGTGTAGATTTTTGGAGAGTGGTGTGCCAGCTCAGGTGTTGCCTCGTCATCTGACCGTGGTTCAAAATTACGTGGTTTTGTCCTCGATTCCTTCCCCTTGGGAGTTGATCCCATACCGTCATCAATTGCCGGATGTGTTATTCCAGTACGGCGTTAATTAAAATACTTACATACCTACTTTGGGGGAAGTCTGTTCGTACATAATATAAATTGCCAATTAAAAAAGTATAGAGAAATGATTAATATTGTAATGTGCAGCATTGTAATATATTGTGTTACGCTATAAATATATATATATATATATATATTAGCAATCGGAGGGGTGTAATTTCGAATCCAACCAAAGAGAGTAGTGTTGACGAGGACTGGTGTACGTTAAATCTGAAGTGGCCTAAAATGCCCTCACGTTGGTATGGTGTGGAAGCTTGGAGAGTGGCGTGCCTGTTCATGTATTGCCTTGTCAACTCATAATCAAAATTAACTGGTGTCGTCCTTGAAGCCGGACAGTCGCCAATCACCAAGCTCCTGTGCAACGTTAATTACCTTCCCTACCCTTTTGAATAAACGATCAGTATTAAGGACTGCTTACCTACGAGAAGGGGTATTAGTAAAAAACAAACCAGTCGGAAAGCGCAAAGATTTTATTTCGCGACTCAAATGTCCATCATAATCCACGCTATTATGCGAAATTGCACACACCAGTATGTGCAATATCGCTACACAAGCGCTACCGTCACATACATTTAGCTGGGCAGAAAAGGCCCCTCATAAGAATATTAAATTACTGAAAAGTTTTAAAATAAAAAAATTTTAATTTTAGATAAAAAATGCAGTTATACAGAGAGAGTTAAGTTGAGAGTGCAAGTTCTGTCGACAGAATGAGGGTCCAAATAACTTTCGTTTTCATGTTGAAAGGTACTACATTGTTCGAAAACCGTGCACATATATATTTAATTGTTATATGATTCGTAGTAATTAATACACGACATCAATGCTTCGTGTTGCATTCAAGGTAGGTTTGGTTTCAATTAGATTGCAAGTGTAGCGATCAAACCTCTATCTATAATAACGAAACAGGCCAGAGGATCATAGACAGTGTAGAGTCCAATTAATTTCGATTAGCGTATCGAACCGTAATCACAATGCTTATCATTCAATAGTAGATTATTATTGCTTATGTTACTTGAAATAAATGTTTCATATACTTATAGATGCAGTTACTATTATCATACAGCTTGGTAATATCAAATGTTTTTTTTTCAGGGTTACTTAACAATGTAAAGGAGTATATTTTATACAGTTTTCAGCCTTAAAATATAGCCATTGTTATACACACTATACGCCCACCACTATACCTTTGCATAAAGCTAACCCTAGCAATGATGCCTGAATCTGGAGAAGGAATCTTCCACCTGTTTATTCAGACATATTCGGGTTCTATCGTTCACTCGAGAACGCTTCTCGAAGTAAGTGTAACTGAAAAGTTTAATATTTGAGTTTCACATCTCTTAAAGCGAAGATAACAATTTGATTGGGTAGCGCGTTTTCAAAAAATCGGATCTTGTGCTTTAAGATGCCAAATATCCGATAACCTTAATGGGCCGCCCGATTACAAACAGGTGGTTTGCGGTTTTGAATGGATTCGCTAACCGTCGTTTACAAAGGGGGCTGTCTGAGCAATAAATATGTCGTGGCCTCCAATGTGCTCACGTTTGTGTGGTGTAAAAATTTGGAGAGTGGGGTGCCAGGCTCGGGTGTTTCGTAATTTGAAGGTGGTTCAAAATTACGGATTTTTGTCCTTCGTGGATTGAAGCCGGACAGTTACCAATAGCCCGATGTGTTTCTCCAGTGTGACGTTGATTAAAATACCTACCTATCACTAGTTATGACTACTACACTAGCAAACTGCGAGTTGAAGGCGGCATAGGTTTCGTTCTTCCCTATGTGTGTTTCTTTTGTGAGTGTATCACTTTCTTTGTGTGTGTTGTTTGGCTTTGGTTTTTTTAAGTTTGGAGATTGAAGTGCCAGGTCAAGTTTTATCTCGTCATCCCTGAATCGTGGTCCAAAATTACGTGGTGTTGTCCTCAGATCTTTCACTTCGGATTCGATCTCGGTCCGTCGCCAACAGCCCGTTGGGTTGCTCGATTGAAGGCTACCCTGAATTTTCAAGCTCTTCTCAATATAGAGTGGGGCCCACGGTTGTCCGGTTGGAAGAGATGGTAATGGTAATTCTGTTAACGTCGTACTAGAGTAACACATCGGGCTATTGACGACGGTCCGGGATCAGTCCCTTAAGGGAAAGATTCGAGGACAACACCTCGTAATTTTGAACCACGCCGGTTGGAAGGGAAACGTATATGCAACCGAAGTGTTCGGCCTCAAAAGTCCTCTCGTTGGAAGGGTGGTAGTTCGGAGAGTGAGTTCCATCTCAGGTGTCATCTGAGATTGGTTCAAAATTACGTTCTTGGATAATTCCCCTAGAGATATATTGTTGACCCTCGCCAATAGCCTGTTGTGTTGCTGAAATGCAATGTTAATTAACGATATACCAATGTTCAGTGAAATCTCAAAAACACTTAATTTATTACTCAACATCTGAAAAAAATTGGCAATTTTTGTTCCAAACTAGAATTAAACGGATGTCCCCGTATGAAGGTTTATAGGTTGGGTTACCCCAACCGTGGACCCATTAACTTCAAATCGATTTAAAGGAAGCGATTAGCACTATACATTTGAAAGCAGCAACATAATTGTTTTATACAAATTTTTCATTGGATCAAACGCGTTTGAGCGGAATTAAAAAAGCCCCAGCAGCTATCACAGTTCCGACATAAATAGTGGTGAAGAATTGAAGATGCGCAGAAGCTTGAACAGTGCGCGGAGTCAGTGCCGCCATAAAGGAGCGCAGCCATTCTATAAATACGAACAATACCTTATATTGGTAAGTATTCCGAATTTATTGTTTATTCCTATTTATTTCATTTAATTATCCATGCAATTAATAACGACCGGCTATTTTCAATAAAATACGAGGCATTTCATTGTCAATAGCTTTCAATGAATTGAAGACATATTCAACTATGCATATAGAAAATAAATAACATCTTTTCTACACTTACCAAGCTCTGTAATTTTGCGCATAGGAGCTGTATTCCATGAGAATCTGCATCTTATGTTGCTCAAAATGTTTGTTTTAAAAAGGTTAGCAATCAAATAATTATTACACATGTATTATATTACACATGTAAAAAAAAAATTATTTTTGTTTTTCAAATCACAATAAATTTTTTATCATGAAGAAAACACGTATTTAAAGCATGAAAAATTCAAAACATCATTTGGATGCTCTGTTGAATGGTTTAAAATCCTTTCCCACTTTTTTTAATCGGGTTAAACCTCAAAACGAGTGTCAAAGGATTCCACCTGTAGTCGTCGAGAAAAGAGAGAGGACGCAGTTACACTCCTCAAGGTCAATGTGACAAAGAGGTCGGACCGAAAACGACCCACATGGAATGCGTTTCGAGCTGTTGGAGCAAACCATTGGGGTAAACCTACTACCTGGCTACAACTTTGAGGTCGAGGGTCGAGACCGCATATTGGGCAGGGTTTGTCCGTTGCAAGACTCTTCATCGCGAGTACTGAATTTTTCCGAAAGTTTCTTTGGGTTCATTATTCAGCGTCGGAAGATTATGCATATAATGGCGCGTCTTCTACGCATAAATGAAACGTTATAAATGCAGTGGCGGATTAAGCGGCCGCGTAGGGCCCCGAAATACCGAAGGGGCCCCGAGGTTTAAAAATGTCTTTTCATTAAGGTTCGAGAAAAGTTGTGACAGTGTGTGTCTTTACAATGTGCGTCTTTATGTGCAGTAAAAATAGTTCCTAATATAATATGGTCAGCAAAAGCCAGATGCTGTATTAACTATAAAACTTGGTTTCACCCATATAAATGAGGCTTTAACACTAGAAGCGCCGTTGGGGTCATTTTGACCCTTTTTCCTGTTTCCCATGCTTTAATTTGACCATACAGTTGAACTTCGAAGCTCATATTTTTTTTACTTTTCTTAAAAGGCTTCCAAATGTACTGTGACAGATTTTCATATTTCTATGGTAATTATTAAAATAAATTATCTAAGAAATACCTAGAACAGCCAACAGGAGTCATTTTGACCCTCATAAGAAAAATGACCGATTATCTAGTGAATGTCTGTTTTCGAATCCCCAATGCCTCATTTTTGTGTTATGCGATAGGGAAATTCCCACCTCTTATTACAATGACTATCGCGACAGTTAGCGGGTTCGCTCTAAGCACTCTGACTGTTCTCTGAAATGCGCTCCCATCCTAACAGCGCTGGTCTCCTTCATAACTTTTGGAAAGAAACCAGACCTTTTACAGCTACAATCGAGAACGAAACTCGACGCCATTTACCACAGTGGTGTTCTCGGCGATTTTGATTTCGACAAGTGTGTAAACATTTTCCCGTATAAACAATGTCGAGAGTATTGAGTAGACATGAGGCCCTTGCCCTCCTGGAGCCGTTGGTTCAGGTATCAATGGTTCACACAGATTTATATATAAACGAGTAGGTAGATCTGTGCATATATATATATATATATATATATATATATATAGGGTGTTCCTGAATTCATGGGACAAAAACTTTAAGGGTAAGTAAAATACATATAAAGAAGCATTTTTTGTGTAACAACATGGGGTCGGAAATGAAAAGGGCAGGTGGAAAAACAAGAAATGCTGAGGAAATGAAAAGCAAAGAATCGTTTCTAACAGCAAAGATTCTAACAGAAAGCTAATTCTCTAACAGCAAAGATTCTAACAGAAAGCTAATTCTCTAACAGCAAAGATTCTAACAGAAAGCTAATTCTCTAACAGCAAAGAATCGTTTGCAGTTCGCGTAATGCCATTCAAACTCAATAAAATTGTTTTTCAGACGATTTGATAGTGCAAACTAAAAATAAACGTCTACTATTCAATATTTTTCTTACCAAGAAATCATCTTTTTTTTAAGCTACGTCACTAAACGTTTCTATCGTCTGCTCTAAAAATATAATGTAAGCACACATTAACCTATAACTCCACAAAAGCAACTGGCACGGCAACGCCGGGCTAGCCAAGCAATGACTAGGCTTAAATAAGCGAACTGCACATCCGCATACAAGAGCCTACCTACAACTTTATAAATACGTGACATTTGTTTATTCCAGCGGAAGGCACCAAGATTCGCCAACCTGTATTTTTGCGTATAACCGTAAAACATTCGATTTTTTCGCAAAATTCACTATTTTAATGGCTCTAAAACATTTTCTATCAGCTTACAGATATTCAAATTGTTCTCACGAGGTCAACTAACGTAAAAAAGTTCTCACAATGATGAATAAACATTGATTATACAACAATGTGATGCAACGTTACTCGTTTTAAATTGCTTTAAATACTTAAAAAAAAGCAGGTAAGTAAATAATAACATCTGTGGCATAAGTAGGGTGATCCTTCAGTTGCGTTGCGTCCTTCAGTCCGGGGGTTGGCGAGCGTTAGCGAGCAGGGGGCAGGCCCCCTAGTACTATATAAAATTCAAATACCTCTCACTCACTCATCTCAAAAACTACAAGTCCTAGGAAGCTGAAATTTTGCAGGGCGATTCTTCTTATACTGTAGAGGTGTACTAAGATAGGAATTTGAAAAACTCCACTCCTAAGAGGCCTAAAATTGACCTAAGTTCTCAGCTAAAAGGAATTTCAAATCGACATAGAAATAACATTGAGTATAAAACGATTGCTATACGCAGCTCAGATTGCTTTACCAGTGTTGATCGAAAAACAATTTTTTAAACTATAATTGTTATGTTTGAACTGAATTTTTACTTCTTACCATGATGAAAAAAATATTTATAACTATTGGATTGATGAAAAAAAGAATGTTTTAAACATGCAATTTTACATATCTTGCATTTAGTAATGGAACACTACAGGCCCAAAAGAAAAAGCCATTGATCAAAAAAAGCAGAATTTTGCTACTCGGTATTTGGCAACATCTGAATTAATGTTTAATTTGATTGAGAACTCGGATGTGGGTATTTGAGTTGATAGCGAGATCTTGCGGTCATATTTGAGGATTCCCAAGTATTATAAATATGTAATCGTTTTGCATTATTTTCTTTATCAATATATTTCGTTTTTTGTCGAATTGATCTATGTCTCAATGTATTAAGGGTCAAAATTCAATACATGATAACAGATATTTCTTTTCAGAATTCTGTATTTTTTCCAATGATCGGAATTTTGTTTCTGTTTGTTTGTATGTGTTCCGGAGGAGTTAGATTTTAATTTTTTCAGAATTATGCCTTTCTTCAAGGATTGGAATTTTGTTTCTGTTTGCATTATGTGTTCCGGTATATTACCTATTGCAGAAATATTATTTAGGTGTTAGATTTTAATAATTTATTTATTTCCTGCAAAATATCACTAGACATGGGTAATTTCTTGGTGGTATATGTATATTTCGACCAACTTTCTTAAAATGTTTCGTTGATTACGTAATAGTGTGTAGGATAGCTGTATCATAAAACTAAATAAAATATACAACTCAAAGTATTTTTAAAGTATGTAATTTCTTTTTTTTTTAAATGAGAAGTAAATTTAAAAAATAACTTTAAATAAGATGGGTTACGTTAAATTAAAACGGGTAGTCATACGTTGTAGTTCAAATATATTTAAAGATTTTGATATAGCTTGTAATTTGAAAGACGATTAAAATCATTCAAATTCCATTTGTTTTTCGTGTTTCATGTGTGTTATTGAAAGCTGTACTCCACACATACACACACAGTCTAGTAACTATATCTATCATTCTAAATAGATTCATGCTTTCCATTTAGAAACCAAATATCTGACTTTTAAAAAATTCCATAAGTGTTCGATTTAAATTTAAATGTCTGTTGGAGAAAACGGCATTTGTAACAAGACTTTGTTGATCTTGAAATAATATCATAGTGAGTAATTTTGAAAAATTGAAATTGTTTGTCTTAAGAGACAGAACTTACTTATTTTATCTGTTGAAGCTGTTTTTATGTAACTTGGAAACATATCAATCGTTCGTTAAAAGCTATGATTTTCTCTTTGTAAAATCAACTTTCTGTTTATTAGTAATCGATTGAGTTTTAATTTGTCTACTCTAATGACATTTATTTCTAGCACAAGCTCCGTTTTTCTAGATGCAGCTGAATGGAATTTTTCAGGAAAAAGTACGTTTGTTTCAAACTAAATTAGTCACGAATGCCGTATATTTGTAGTCCCCTTGGACCAATAGAACGCGAGGTAATATGTAGCGTATCATAACCACAGGGATCTAAAATATAAGTGTACCAGATGTGTAGATTGGTCAATATCTTGAAATAATATAAATATATCGGTGTAGATTTGTATAGAGAACAGACAAACGCCAAATCTGCTTTTTGTATCTAACAGAAGTTCCGTTATTCCACCTACCGCTGAATGGAATTTCAAGGAAAAATGCGTTTGTGTGTGCTTCAAACTAAATTGGTCACGAATACCGTAACAATGTAATTTACCATCCTCTCACATTGAGGATGACATTCGAAAATATAGCTTTCTAGGTACAAGATTGTCACAAGTAAGTAAAACATATTCATAAGAAAACTAAGTGCAAGACTAACCGCCAAAAATTCGCATTTTTACTCGAAACGAATGCACGGGAATATTCGTAGTTACTTCAAAACTCAAAATCATCATCTGTAGTAGTCACCTTAGAAAAAAAAAACTTCCAGCAGAAGTGCGACGTATATAAAATGGGTTACATGGAGGGATACAACATATATGCATATTTTTGTTTGAAATAATTTGTAGAAGCGATATAGAAGTTAAAGTGGATACTAAAATTGTTTCTGTATACTTAGGTGATGCTAACATTCTTTTATGAAAATAATTCATGGTGACTTTTCCATCAACATATAATTAGTTCATCCCGAGCAAAGCCGGGTAATTCTTCTAATCTAATAAAATATATATGTGGGGTGATTAGTGAAGGGGTGACTTGAAACTGGTTAGACCATTCGATTAGCAATTCAACTGATTTCTTTAATTTGGGATTAGGTATAGTTTTATTATAGTACTATACAATTATTGAGATTTGTTGAAATGGGTATCTTGTAGAGGAGACTCGCAATATTTATGAAATTATTATGTTTGTAATGGTGAAGCACAATATAACTTATTATTACCGTTAAGCACGTAACAAAGTTTTTGGTGAACTTGGGGGAAATATAAGTGGTCTAAATGGCTGTATAAATGGTTCGTGCCTTTGGAATGTTCATTATTCATAAGCGATTTGGAAGAAATGGCGTTAACTCAGCGTGCTTGTAAAAGTAAGAAATTGTTTTTAAATCCTTTAGCTAATGTGTTTTAGTTGATAATTTCTTATAATATGTAATCATATAGTTTTCTGATTTAATAAAAAAAACTCGTAAAATTAAACATATTTAATAATTATATTGTCAGTTAAATAAATTTTGCTTTCAGCATAATTGAGACCCGAGGTACACATATGTGTACCCAAAATGTTTAGCCCCTATGATGCCACTATATTAAATAGGAATATACTTGTGAATTTTGAAGTATTTTAGAATATTTATTAGAACAATAACTGATTTCTAAACAATATTTATATGGTTGGTAGAGAAGAGGTTACATATAATTATGACACGCAATACGTTTAAAAAAGCAAAGAACTAAACAGCTGGGTGTAATCATCCAAAGTATGCATGTCCAAACCAACTAAGCAAAAATAATTTTAAGATTTAAAAGGAAGTAAAAATATTTGAATATGTTTTTTAAAACGAAAGCGTTGGTGGATTTAATGGTGTTTGGAGAGTGAATGAGAAATTTATTAGCGGTCTCTTTAGGTTTTGAAATTAATTTTACATCGTCGTTGGATTAAAAAATTGCATTCTCTACTTTGTGTACTAAACGGAAGTATTTATAGTAATCTTATAAGTACATACTTACAATCACAGGGATTCGCTTCAAAGATTCGATATCTTGCATTTATTCTTTTTCTACTTTTAATCTTAACTCTCTGCATCTCACAGTTATTTTAACGTTTCTGATTCACACTATGCAACTGAAAGCACACTTTTCAATACGAAATTCTTAATACTCCAATCGCAAATATTCCTGAATCTTTTCAGGCAACCCGAGACTCGGTATTCCGTCCGGCAGCTTGTAACAATCAAACAAATTCTTTCGAATGACCCACCGACAGTGGTGTTGCAGAGGCCTCGGTTGTGGTCTATCTGAAGCAGCCAAAGATACATTGTTTTTAAAAAAATTTGACACCATTCCCATTGCTTCCTGGCGCATTGGATGTTCCTGGTTTGCATAGATGGCTACGAGCCAATGACTGCTGTATTTAACCATGAAGGTGTTGAGCTCTCTTGTAGTGGGATATGCATCTGGAAGGGACCTCCATATGAGTTGGATGCATTTCTGGGCATCTTCTAGCGAGGTATAATGTCCGCAGCGAGACATCATGGCAAAGTGCACTATGTGAATAATGAGCATTTCCCTCCTTGCTATAGAATTCCAATGACAATTCAAACTTCCTTTGTTGAAGAAAAAAAGCATCCTGAAAATGAGGAAGATAAAATTTATTGCTGTGTAATTGAAAACAATCATACTCATCGTCAAAAGCACGATTGTTGACCGGACAATGACAAAGCTAGATTTCTTTGACACCAGGGGAAAATTAATAGCAATGTCCGAAAGAATATTTATCGATTTAAAATGAAAGAGTTATAAAATAAAATTGTGCATACAAATAGTTTATTGTGCCGACCAACCGGTCTAGTGGAAAGGTGTTGGCTCCTGGATTGGAAGGTTCCTGGTTCGAATCCGGGTCACCGCAGATTTAAATTGTGCTGTCCTTTGTTAGGGTCAATGATGGTCCACCCACTGGTTGCCCCTTCGCAAGTGACCATCACTTCTGACCTTGTATAAGGCTACAATGACTTCGGTCAATTATGTACTGTATTGTATTTGTCTTTGCAATCTGTACCCAGCCTTGCCATTGGAAATAAAATAAAAAGTAGTTTATTGTTGGGTCAGTTGTTGTATTCATCCTAACAGTGGCAATAAACGTTGATTACATTTAAATTTTAAACAAGCAAGAACCATATTTATATATTTTATTTTGCACATGCAGAGGTGGCGAGCAAATGGGTTATTTCTGCTTTCGCATTTCCCCAACAATGTACAAATGATGACGAAATAACCAACACGATTGCCGGATAGAAATCGAGAAAGGACTATTAGGATCAAGAAGAGGAAGGGTGTTAAAACATGCAGGGAAGACTCGTGGTTTTAGGACGGATTTATACGTATGAATCCCTCAAAAGGTTAAAGTGCTCGAGATATCTTACATCTTATGTCGTGTTTTTTCCTTTTTCCCTGTAACTTATTTGGAGACCTTGAAAGAGTGTATCTAAATACATGAGAATGTTCTTGTTCATCAAATATTTGAGGCATTAAATAACAGTAAGATAGTTTTTAAAACTTGATTCTCTGAACAATCACTGTTTATTTTTTCCTACGTCACTTTTCAGCCTTGAGTGTGTAACTGAGAATATCGTTATATTAGTGAAGCGGAAGAGTACATAGTATTAATGTTGCAATATAAAATAGTGAATGATTAAACTAATAACATGTCCTTTAAATGCCTTTGTACGCATTCTAAGTATAAAGATTGCTACAAAAATATTCGATATTTTTATTTATGAAAATAAAAAATTTACACGTGTGGGGTGTATCTTGGGAAGCTCTACTTGCTGTGCCACTGGATTGGAAATTGGACTCTGGAAGAGGTTTTACGACACAAAAGAAAGTAAGTCACCAGGTTAATTAAATCATACTTGTTTCATTCGATTCACATATTTATACCCTAGAATTTGGCGTTTCTTTTATCAGTCTCTGTGCCAAAGTGATCCAAAATTTTGCTAAACCAAATTACGCAAGACAAAAAAAAATTGAAAAAGCAAACATTAAAAACTTTTTTTTTTTCAAAGAGAGTTTAAAAGCTTCAATTTCTGTAGACGTAAAATTATTTTTATATTTTTAGTTTCACATAGTATGGGGGCTCCAGGAGTAATATGACCAATCATAACTTTCTTATTGAACTTGAGGAAATGCAATACAAGACTCAAAAACGAGAAAAATTTTCTCCTACTGACCAAAAGATTTTAAAATGTCATTACGTGTAGAATTTTTAAGAAATCAAATATTGCCGTTTTAAAGCATTTACATTAGCTTCGTACATCACAAGTATTTTGGGTATTGAACGCAAGAGCCAGATTTGTCCGATAATATTGAAATTCTAGACTCGGTGATTATGACTTTCAACTGTAATTCATTTTTAGTTCTGAAGACTAGTTTCAGAGTGGCCATCTTTATGACGAAAGCAAGGTGAAACAAACCAATTTATAATTAAAGAATATTAATGGTTTTTAATTAAAGTATCTGATATCTGCAAAAAAAAATAAACTGAACACTGTAAATGGATTTAATAAAAACCAAGAATAAATATATTACTTCACTGCCCATGGTAAAAATATCAAAATAATCTTTATGCACAGTTTTTAAAGAAGCAATCAATGAATTAAATAAGAACATATATTGGAATTAGAAACAGTCTAGGAGGGGCTTAAACAGGTCTGTTTGTCAGTGTTGACCTGTATTTTCTCGTATTCGAGGGTTACAGATGCCCAACTTTAAACTTTTCTGTTGATGTTGTTGTCGTGCGGGCCATATATGGTCCAATTGGGGGTGCCATTGCCCCGGAGGGCTGGACTTCTTCATACATGACACACCCGTTTTACAGGAAGGTCCCTTTAATACATCCATTCACTCACACATATCGTAATATAGATCCCAATCAGATGCCGATAACCCCCTGATCAGGTACCCCCAGAGGTATTGATTTGGTATGGGAACATGGGGGACTTTGTGACCACGACCTATTTAATGTGCCCCAGCCACCATTAGCGAACACGACGGTCTTTAGCAACGTCCAAGCGCCGATCTCGCAACCATCAGAATTGCAGTCTCCGCTGAGGACAGAACCCACAACCCTTCCGATGTGAGCCCGAAGCTCTACTGACTGAGCTACCGCGGCTCTAAAACTTTTCTAAATGGAAGAAATAGTCAGGAATAATTGAATCAGTAATCCTCATTGTCACTGTGAACTAATATATTCATAATGAGAACATTATTCTGAAATTAAGGATTGCTTGGATGAGAAATTTAAAAAAAACCAGTTAGCATTAAAGTAAAATGGGGAAATATAAGAATGGGAAAAAATTCAAACCAACACAATCTTTTCATTTGTTTCATTTTTCTATAGTTGTGATTTTTAATTTCTAGGTAAGAATTTGAGGAATTTTTTGTAGCTATAATGTTAAAAACACACATACGCACACACACACACACATATGAATCGTACAATTTTTTTGATGAAGTCAAAAGAACATTTTAGTTCATTCTGATTTTCAGAAATAGTAACTTGGTGAAGTTTACAAATTATTAGCTAATACTCCAGGAACGGGCCAAGGCTTATGCACCTTACAACATGTCGTATGTGAGCTTCTGAAAGTTCAGCAACATTATAAAAATATACTTACTACTTTGTTAAGTCTTCACGAAATGCAAAATTAATAAGATTTTAAATAAATGGGTCGTTAATAAAAGTAAGACCTCATTTAATATTTAAGTCAGTGGATCAGTCACTAAAGAGAATACTTAAGAGTTAAAAATAATTAGACAAGTCAAAGTTTTATTAAACATTCCTATACTACAAAAAAATGAAAACGTTCAGCAAATTATTCACTTACTCATCATTGTAGATGTTTGTTTAAGATGGATCTTTTCATAAGAGACATTATTTTCAACAGTTTTTAAATAGAAATCGATTTTGTTTAACAAAAGATCGTAACCTACGATCGATATTGTTTGGCAAAGACAATAATCTACAAAATATTACAGGACAATCCTAATTCTCTAATAATTATGTTTGATTACCTCTCTCTCCAATCAATCAATACTATATATATATATATATATATAATATATATATATAATATATATAATATATATATATAATATATATATATATATATATATATATATATATATATATATATATATATATATATATATATATATATATATATATATATATATATATATATATATATATATATGTTCAGCATTGATAAAGTATAATACCTAAAATATGATCAGAAAAAGTTCAATTTGTTAGGGAAGAAGAATCGTGTGTTTCAAATCAAATTTAGCAGTTTTAATTGCGAAAACTCCCTTTCGAAAACAAAAGTGCTTATATTAAAGCCTTTAAACGATAATATTAGTAGTCTAAACCATGAGTGCTTTGTTTAAGTGATTAAAAAAACGTGGCATTTCATATAGAGAAGGAGAAAAAATGAGAAATTATGTGGATACTGCTAGCGCAGGGTTCATTTTAATCCATCAAACGAAAAAAGTGATTGTTAATCAATATTCGTGTTATACATTCACACACAAATCTCCGTTTATAGATATATAGATATATAAATTATTTAAAAGCTACTGATGAATTTCTAAATATACGAGAGAGAACCAAAAAACTTACTGACCATTTACTCATTGGAGACATTCCCAGAGTCATAACCTTTTCTATCGGAATACCATACTTGATGAAGGCGGACACGGCTTCAAATGTGTGCTGTTCAAATAGTTGAATCGCACAACGGGTTTGTTCATCTTGTTCGATGACCGTTGATAAAACTGCACACAGATTGAATCGACCCTTTTGTGCGTGGTACAGAAATAATTCCAAAAAAATTCCTGATGAGAATATACATCGCTTTAAACCACTGCTGGAGAATACTCTTAGGAAATCTATCACTACGTGTGTGTCTTCACAATGGTCCATCAAGGTTCTTAGGAACAAGACAAAGATTTTCTCGTCTTGAAACATTTCGTCGTATTTATTCCACAACTCCATGAAGCGCAGCAATTTCAGAGTCCTCATAAAACGACGAATTACGGCACTTTCATCGCTGGATTGAATTAGATGAGAGTGGATTTCCAATATCATTCTCTCCTGAAATCTTCTCCGATATTTTAACCATTCGGGTTCGTGCATGGACATAAATAATCTAGAAAATTTCTTATAACTGACGGAATTCCAGTCAAGACCCAATCTATCAAACAACGGATTTTGGAACATCTGGACGTGATTTTTAAAATTGTGAAAACGCTTTAATTTCTTCCCGTATTCGCAAAAACTTATGTCCAAGTAATTAAGTGATTCGTGCATGAAGTGTGCATACTGCATTATTTTATCCTCGTATGCAACACTTAATTGCTCTGGTGAATTCTTTATTCTTGGATTGTTCTTGTTACAGAATAAATTCATCCAAATTCTATACACGCGGAGTTCGAATGGGCACCCATAAACTCGTCTGATTGATGTTATAGTTGAGAATTCCATACTGGTAGAAATGGACTAGGTAGAAAATCTCTAGGAGCAGCACTCCTGTCTATCTGAAGGCAAAACGCTAGTGGAGGAGTGGTCGTAAGGTTTGTAGATGACCAAGTGACTTCAAAGCCCCTCTGCTGTGTTAAGGCAAGGAATCGCCTGGGACGTGACCTTCGATACAAGCGACCAATACAGTCCTTTTGAAACTGGTCTTGACGTCACTCAACTGATATCCAACAGTTGGATCCACGACGCATGCGTGATGCTTTGGGTTCAGGCAACGGTTCAGAGTTCGTGTCCGTGTGAGAAGTGCCTGTTTGTTGTCAGTGGCGGATTAAGCGGTAAGCGGCCGAGTAGGGCCCAAAATACCGAAGGGGCCCCGTGGTCTTAAACGAAAGTGCCCGAGAATCTATTTCCTTTCGTTACGGGGGACAGGGAAAGAGAATGTTGTCGGATTCCCAACAAGACGCCTGGGTGCATCCCCTTCTTCTCCAGGCCTTCAAGGAAGAGGGCGTGTTTTGCGGTCACTGATGATCACATCTAGCTGCGGGATACCGATATCTGCTTTCTCAATGGTGCCAATTTTTAGACTGGTGTCATCCAAATTGAAAATGGAAGATAGTGAATTTTAGTTTTAAAACGATAACGTTCACGAATTTCTTAATTTGCAAATTTGCTTCGGCTATAACTTTTAAATACTTACGCTAAAAGCACGTGGTTATTTTAAATTTGACATTAAGATCAGCTTCCGCACTAGTGAAATTTAATTTCTGTAAACGGGAAATAGTATCATCCCAAGGATTACTGGTTTTGAAACGTCAAAATTATTTTTTTTTTTTATGAAATGCTCTTTATATTGTGGTCAGTAAATTTGCTCTTAAGTTCAGCCAAAAAAGTTTTTGGATGAGACAAATTTTAACGAACTGAATTTTTCCTTCGTTGACATAATTCCCTCTCTCTCTCTCTCTCTCTATATATATATATATATATATATATATATATATATATATATATATATATAATTCTCTTATGTGGCACGCGCCGATCAACCGGTATAGCAAATCCAGGTCCGGGCATGGATGTTTGTAAGCGTATGGTGTAGAGGCGGCTGGTGCACATTAAATCTGTCGTGGCCGAAAATCCTCACGTTGGGTTGGTGTGGAAGTTTGGAGAGTGGGGGTGCCAGCTCAGGTGTTGCTTCGTCATCTGACCGTGGTTAAAAATTGCGAGGTGTTGTCCTCGAATCTTTCCCTGAAGGGATTGATCCCGGACCGTCGTCAATAGCCCGTTTTGTTGCTCTAATATGACGTTAACTAAAAATTACCTTACGAGGCACGCAAAAAAGACGTCTTTTTATATCGCGTTTTGTCAACACTGTACGATTGTTTGTTTACTATAAAGCCTCGTGCCTCAATTGAATTTATAGCGTTTACCGGATAAAATTTTATTGAAAAAAAAATATATATATATATATAGATACATTAGTCAAGCTGTTGTAGCTTACAAACAACATGCTGGGTATTCGATTTCCAAAGCAGCGCTCAGTAAAAATTTGCTCAAAGTTTTCATCTGAATCCCAAATTATTCGAGTTCTGATTCCAGAGGTACTGACTAACTTTTCTGTTCTACAACAAATTTATGTTTGAAAAATATTTTTTTTGGAATATCATATTTTGTAAACAAACCCTTTTGCTAGGACACGTGTCTTTATCGATGCGAGCGAAGCGAGTAACGTTCGCGTAGCGAACCAATGAGGATTACAAAGCAATTCTTCGGGGGTTGGCGAGCGTTAGCGAGCAAGGGGCGGGCCCCCTAGTTTAAAATTTTTCTATTAATGCAACATAAACGGAGTGTTTAACATCAGACAATTATAATATTGCTCCATCCTGATTGTCGTGTCTTTTAAGATTAATCGTATAACTGACAAATAGTGCTAGTTAACAAAAACTGTCATGTTTGAGCGTGGTATTTTTTTAATACTTTGGCTAAAATAATTTTTGATCTGACTTCATAAGTTCGATATCAATTAACATATTTTACGTAAGGAAACTTTTTGTTTGGCCAATTATTTTTTGCTTACAAAGTTTTGGACACAATATTTGTGAAATATTTCGGAACCAGGGTTAAACATACAAGTTATAGATCAGAAAGTGTTAAACTGATTTCCACATCACCCAGGAGGTACAGTTTATTGAAGCGTTACCCCTTTGATAAGTCGCAAAGGCGGGTACCCCAGGAGGCATATTTCCTTTGACTTGTTTTATATGATAATGAGTTTTTTTTGTTGCAATGTTATGAGTTGATTAGTGCGTTTTTTATAGGCTCTCTTCGAAACAGCTTTTACAGAAGCATTTCTGGCAAATTTCACACTCCCATGTGCTCTCTACATATCTGTTAGAAGACGTTTTTATTTCTTTTTCTCGGCATAGAACACACTTTCTTTTGCGACTATCTATTTTTCTCCTCTTATGTATGTGTGGGGTAGAAGAAATAAATGTGTTTTTTTTTCTTTTTTTACTCGAATATTTTTTGTCTATATCGGAGATTAACTCTAATTTAAAATCGTAAAGAGATTTGCACTTCTTAGGGACCGGCATGCTTGTAAGATATTGCAAAATATACGTATTATTAACAGCTGTATCTAGAAGGAAGTGAAATAAATACTTCCACCATTTTGAGGATTTTCTCGAAGTAGTGTAATATTTCCTCTTTTGATCAGCTAAATCCACGCCACCCATATGCTTGTTGCACTTCATAAAAGCGACAGGGCAAACTTTATCTTTTTTAGCAGAATTTTGACTCCTTTCCACAATACCTGTTTCGTTCTTTGAGTTTGTGGAGAGCATAAAAACACTTTTTTTGTCCATCCACGCCGTGCAAAGTAAGTTCAAATTAATTTTACTTTGGAAAACCTTTATATTTTTTTCCTCAGAAAGTTTTAAGGCCTTGATGTTACTGGGCAAATACTTTCTGTTTACGTTTAGTGTCCCACAAGCATAATGTCCCATTTTTAGTAAATCTATAATCAAAGGAACAATGCAAAAAAACCGGTCAAAATATATATCGTGGCCTTTATTCTTCAGAGTATTTGTCAAATGAGTGACCACATCGTATCCAAGTCCTTTCGAGGACTTTGGAATGTTACCCATCTTTCCAGCATACAGTTCAAAATTTAAAACATAGCCGGATTTTGATGAACAAAGGAGCCACATTTTCAGACCTCGCTTGGCCGGTTTTAAAGGCATATATTGAACTATGCCCACTCGGCCCTTAAATTTAATTAAGGCTTCGTCAATGCAAACTTCTCTAGAACCATCGAGATGCTGAGAAGATTTGCTTTTCAACGTAGAATACAGAGGTTCAACCTTCTGTACGTAAGAAAACTCGGCATTCTCTCTTCCAACTTCCTTCTCTCTATCTGAAATATGAAAATAATGCAAAATTTTAAAAAATCGATCTCTGGTCATCAGTTTTTTTATCATCATGTTACCTAATATTGGAATCTGCGACCAATAGTCAGAAAGCCTAGGTAAATGTGCTACACTGATAACAAGAACAATTCCGAAAAATCTCCACATTTCATCAATCCTTTCGATAGGTTTCCAATGTTTGTCCTCACCTCTTTTCTTTGCACAGAGAATTGCATATTTATTTGTGTGTGCTTGAATAACTTCAAGTAATTCATCCGAAATTAACAACTTTAAAAAATCCAATGCTGATGAACCCGCTGGCAAATTATGCACAGGTCCTGCGTGATGTACAAATTTCGTTTCCTCTATGCATTCACTTCGAACGTCCTCTGACCAGTCAACATTAAAATTAAGCATTGACTCATCAATGCTTTCACCAACATTAATTTCATATTCCCTCTTATCATCTTCTTGATATAAACTGCTATTTAAAACACAGTTTACTTTCTCAGTACTTTTAGAATCATCATCATCCGATTCAAAAAAAATCTGATTCATCAGTATCTTGAAACAAAATTGCTTCAATTTCCGCTTGGGTCAGCGATTTGGTTTTGCGAGACATAATACTAACAAATCAAATCCGTATTTATGTCAAGCCCATTAATTGAAAATATTTAAGGCTAATAATATTTTCCTAAATAGGAAGAGTCTTGAAAAAGACTTTTTTAAACGAGAACAGAATTCAAAGCAAAACCTGAAAGCAGGGAGTGAAGGTACAGCACGTCTGTTCAGAGTGAAAACACTGTCCAGACCAGACTGTTGGTACTGGTAGCAGCCAGCAGCTAAACGTTTCAAAGGGACAAAGCGTGAGAAAAAAGTCAAGAACACAACTGCATATACAATGGCGCACATAAAAATTTCCACGTGAATCCGTATGAACTGGTTCTGTGTCGCGGAACGTCATGCTTCGGAAAGATAAAGGACAACTTCTTGAGTAGTTTTTGACCCCCTATGGCCCATACAAAGTAGATGATCAAGTAGAGTGACACGGTGATACGCCTTCTAGGGGAAAGCACTAATCTCGGGCACTCGGGCGCTCTCCGTAGTCTGCTTGTCCGGGCGCTTGGGCGCTTCTCGTAACGAAGTGTAGAATTGATATTTCGAGGGGCTTCGTACGCAGAGGGTTAAAATGTCTTTTCATTAAGGTTCGAGAAAAGTTGTGACAGCGTGTGTGTCTTTACAATTTGCGTCTTTATGTGCAGTGAAGAGTTCTCGGGCGCTCTCCGTAGTCTGCTTGTCCGGGCGCTTGGGCGCTTCTCGTAACGAAGTGTAGAATTGATATTTCGAGGGGCTTCGTACGCAGAGGGTTAAAATGTCTTTTCATTAAGGTTCGAGAAAAGTTGTGACAGCGTGTGTGTCTTTACAATTTGCGTCTTTATGTGCAGTGAAGAGTTCTCGGGCGCTCTCCGTAGTCTGCTTGTCCGGGCGCTTGGGCGCTTCTCGTAACGAAGTGTAGAATTGATATTTCGAGGGGCTTCGTATGCAGAGGGTTAAAATGTCTTTTCATTAAGGTTCGAGAAAAGTTGTGACAGCGTGTGTGTCTTTACAATTTGCGTCTTTATGTGCAGTGAAGAGTTCCTAATATAAGATGGTCAGCAAAAGCAGATGCTGTATTAACTATAAAACTTGGTTTTACCCATATAAATGAGGCTTTAACTGGAATTCGTAATTCCGATAAAACAAAGACCATATTGGAGGCGACTTCTTTTCTGAGAAAAATGGACAAATATGAAACAGCCCCAATGAGTTATTTGTAATACTATGCTTCAAAGAATAAATGCTACAAGTAAATCAATGCATTCAGTGGAATGCGAACTATTGAAAGGATCAATCCTGAAGTCATTAGAAAATTTTATCAATAATTTCAGAGAAGTTGGAAAAGAGGCAAATGATTTATCATAGCTGCCATTTAATGCAAAAGATGGACAAACTCACAGGCAACAAATGAGAAAAAAAATTTTTTATAAAAGCAAAGGAATCGGACATGAATTTTCAATGAGAGAAAATTTCATAGTCAACTAATTCCTTTTATGTCATATGTGAAATTAATGAAAGGCATAATTAACTCAAAGAACTCAGATGTGTGAAGTTGTGGAGCCTTTTCAAATATTTTTATTGGGATATATCAGTAGAAAAAAAAAAGAACACGATAAAAAAGTTGAAGGATATTTACAAAAATGACATTGGTGTTTGTACTTTTGAAGACGAATTTGACCATTTTTTAATATTTCTTAAAGAAAACGAGGACACCATGAAAACCACACCAGTCATCTATCGAGCCACCAAAGAATGTCTTGCACATTTCCGAATGCGAAACGTTATCGAAATTTTTTTTAACAATTCCTGTATCTAATGCAACAGGAAAAGGGTTGTTTCGTGTTTTAAAGCGTGTAAAAAAATTACTTAAGGAGTTCTATAGGAGAAGAAAGATTAGTTAATATGGCCATTCTGTATATAGAGCAAGGAATCGAAAACAGAATTGACACTTCCAAATAATTGACGAATTTGCAAAAAATAAAGCAAGACTAAAATTCAAATAAAAATGGTTTTTTTTTTTTTTTTTTTTTTTTGGAAATTTATTTAATGGGCTGGGGTGTGCAAATTTTGATTATTTTTCTTTTTTTGTTTACAACTTAATGAGATTTTTCTTGAAACTTCTTTTTCTAACTTAAGATTGAGGGCCCCGAAAATTTTACCGCTTGGGGCCTTCACTTCACTTGATCCGCCACTGTTTGTTGTGTGATTTTTTGTGTGTTAATTAGGTAATTAAAGTTAGGATGCCAGCCCCTTGTGCTGTACCGTTGTGCAATTCTAATTACAGAAATGGGACAAAATAAAAAGTTTATTCCTTTCCCCAAAGTAAAGAAGTCCACCAAGTATGGATGAACACCTGGGCTCAATTCGAGTTCGGAAAGTTGACTTTCCTCCCCCTTTCAGTTTCCTGAGGGACAGTTGAAATCCCGGGGGTGACCTTGAAGAACACATGGACGGGAAACCATCTCACTGAGAGTGGGTTTGGTATAAGGTTTTTAGAAAGGGAATAGGTATGCTCCTTCACAGCGGAAATCCTCAAAGGCGGAAACACGTTCTGAGAGCGAAAGTGATCGTGACGTACCGGCGAGGAAGTCAGACCCTGGCGCCACGACGTTTTCTACACAACTGAATCCGAGTTCGTGTTGAATTGTTAAACTCGCAAAAAACGAATACTATACCACAAAACGACGATTTTTGTTTTTATCAATAGCTGATAATGTAAAGCATTTACACACGGATGCTCATTAATGACATGAGTACCATTTTTGAGTAAAAAAGCTGCTGAAAATGTGAAAAATACAAATCTCCAAGCCCATTAACCACTCCCCCTGCTGTTTTATTGGCCTTGTGAAATGGACTAACTGGTTCTTTAGTCCATTGCGGTTTTACCAGGCATCTGTATATCCTCAAAGGATTTGCTTCGTGAAAGACGATTGTTAGCAGTTGAACAGTGTAGTATTCGTTTCCGTCATGATAAAATTTAATATGATTTTCCATGGTGACTCGTAAGTCGTATTTTCCACATTTTCCAGTAAGATTATCACTTAAAACTTTCCACATTTTAATCATGTTTTTCCGTCTACAATCCTCACGTTTATTGGTGCTCTTAAAAACAATTCGGAATTTTCTTTTTGCAATTTCTATTTTAAGCGTGCTGTAATGATATTTGATAAACAATCCAAGTAACGTCACTTCCATATTATGGGCAGGAATTCGTTCGTCACTGAAGACACTACAACCTTTAGCCTGACGAAACTATATTTAATGTACGAGTCAATTTTAAATTTGAAAAAAATATTAGAACTTAATTGAATTGAATGTTAAACTAAGAAATGTGTGTCGTTCTACCATTGTGTGTAAATTTTTTCAGCACTGTTTTGTGCCTAACTCTAGGAAACTAGTCAGGTGTGATGGGATTGCGATGACTAGTTGCAGGGGCGCTATTTTTCAAGTTCATTCAGCAGGCCAATCTGGGACATCCATAAATTTATCAATAACATAAAAAGGTATTTTGCTTATGACGTATGTGCGAATAAAGAGGTTTATTCAATTTTTTCACTCAGGGGTATTAATAATGGTATGTTGGATGATTTGAGAGACGAAATTTTATTGTAAATTCGATATTTAGAAGAAAAAAAATAATTTCACAGCATCAATATTTTGAAAACAGTATGTTTAAGCTGTCCACGATGGTGATTCTGAAAAATGCTTAATTTCGATTTTTAGTAATTTAGAGATATTTCTGAAACCTATATTCAATTGTAAGACCCAGGATCAGAAATAGTGTAATTTAACTCTATTCTTCTACACACTCTTTTCGTGAAGTCTTTCTTGTAAATTCAGTTAAAAGTTTGAATGAATCAGTATGACAGGAAATCGCCTTGTGCGAGAAATAAACAGTTTTGTATCCTTCTTCAATGGTGGCCGACCAACCGGTATAGTGGTTACGGTGTTTGCCTCTAGATCGGAAGGTTCCTGGTTCGAATCCGGGTCCGGATGTTTGTAAACGTATGGTGTAAAGGCGGCTGGTGCACCTTAAATCTGTCGTGGCCGAAAGTCCTCACGTTGGGTTGGCGTGGTTGCTGGTGTTTTTCATACATACACATAAGCATCTTATTGAAACTATGTTGACCCAATGGGCATTTGCATTGCTAAAAAGGGCTGCCATAGCCTGGTTGGAAGAGCAACGGTCTAGCAACCGGAGGGTTACGTGTTCGAATCCAACAAAAGAACGTCACGTACAAAAGGAGTTTGTGCGCGTTAAATCTGTTGTGTCCTCAAATGCCCTCACATTGCCATGGTGTAGATTTTTGGAGAGCGGTGTGCCAGCTCTGGTGTTGCCTCGTCATCTGATAGTGGTTCAAAATTACGTGGCTTTGTCCTCGAATCCTTCACTTTGAGAGTTGATCTCAGACCGTCATCAATTGCAGGATGTGTTGCTACGACGTTAATTAAAATACTTACATACCTACCTTGGGGGAAGTCTGTTCATACTTAATATAAATTGTTAATTTAAAAAAGTATAGAGAAATGTTTGTGCTGCATTGTATTATATTGGTTGTGTATATACAGGGTGTTTCAGTAAACCGTTTCAGAACTTCTAAGAGGGGTAGGGTACATCCTGACAACTCGAAATCATATAGCAATGTGGGGTCGGAAATGCTTTCCTGAAGCGGTGTTGTACACAGAAGCACCGTAAAGAAAAGAGACCGTAAGTGAGAAATCGTTTTAATAATACACGAAAAGAAGCAAAAGGTACATGGATTAAAGTAAGTGTTCGAAGTTTCTTCCACGGGCTACAATGCACGCCTCATATCTCCGACGCATGTACATCCGAACATTCTGGAATACTCCAGGCATATCTCGAATTTCTCCGGCAGCTACTGCAATTCTTGCAACCAGCTCTTCAACATTGTCAACAGGGGTGTCATAAACTAGCGATTTCAGATGACCCCAGAAATAAAAATCAAGACATGATAGGTCGGGTGACCGAGCAGGCCAACGCGCGGGACCACCACGTCCGATCCACTGCTGACCAAATGTGACATCCAGGCAGTTACGAACATCTCCGCTATAATGGGCAGGGGCTCCATCGTGTTGGAACCACATTGTCTGTTGCGTCGATGCAGAAATCTGTTCATCTCTCAAACGTTGTGGCAATACTTGCTGCAGAAAGAGCAAGTAGTTAGGTCCGGTTAGACGAGACGGTAACAGGTAAGGTCCGATGAGGTGATCTCCCATAATACCGGCCCATTCATTGACCGAAAATCGAATCTGTGCTGCACGACGTCGTATTGCATGCGGGTTCTCGACCGCCCAGATATGGTCGTTATGCGTGTTGAAAATTCCTTTCCTTGTGAAGGATGCCTCATCGGAAAACAACACTTCAGCAGGAAAAAGGGGATTTGTAGCACATTTTCCAAGGTACCACTGTACGAAAGCAATACGAGGTGCATAATCCTCCGGTTGCTGTGTCTGGACACGCTGCACGTGAAACGGATGCATATCTTCTTCTCGGAGAATCCTCCAGACTCTGCAATGGGAAACCCCGACTGCGTTTGCTACACTTCGTGTACTCGTTCTTGGATTCCCCTGTACATGCTGCAGCACATTCTGTTCGACGTCTGCAGCCCGTGCTGTTCTTAACCCTGTCCCTGTCAGCTCTTTCTAATGAACCTGTCTCAGCTAATCTCTGGTGCAGTCTTGCAAAGAAATTATGACTGGGGATACGCCTCGTCGGATATCGTTCCGCATACAAACGCTGTGCGGCTGGCCCACTACAATTTGCAGCCCCGTACGCCAAATGCATATCGGCTAACTCTGCGATCGTGTAATCATCCATCCTACTAACTTGGCGTTCTTGTGCGAAATGAAGATTCCCTACACGAAAGTTCGGGAGTTTCGCACAACGCCATCTACCGCGTCAGGAAAGCATTTCTGACTGCCCATTGGTATATGATTTTGGTTCGTCAGGATGTACCCTACCCCTCTTAGAAGTACTGAAACGGTTCACTGAAACACCCTGTATAGAGAGAGTTAAGTTGAGAGTGCAAGTTCCGTCGACAGAATGAGGGTCCAAATAACTTTCGTTTTCATGTTCAAAGGTACTACAGTGTTCGAAAACCGCGCACATATATATTTAATTGTTATATGATTCGTAGTAATTAATGCACGACATTAATGCTTCGTGTTGCATTCAAGGTAGGTTTAGTTTCAATTAGATTGCAAGTGTAGCGATCAAACCACTACCTATAATAACGAAACAGGCCAGAGGATTGTAGACATTGGAGGGTCCAATTAATTGCGATTAGCGTATCGACTCGTAATCACAATGTTTATCATTCAATAGTAGATTATTATTACTAATGTTACTTGAAATAAATATGTCATCTACTTTTAGATGCAGTTCCTATTGTCATAATATTAAATGGTTTTTTTTTTCAGGGTTACTTAACAATGTAAAGGAGTATATTTTATACAGTTTTCAGCCTTAAAATATAGCCATTGTTATACACACTATACGCCCACCACTATACCTTTGCATAAAGCTAATCTAGCAATGATGCCTGAATCTGGAGACGGGATCGTCCACCTGTTTATTCAGACATATCCGGGTTCTATCGTTCAGTCGAGAACGCTTCTCGAAGTAAGTGTAACTGAAAAGTTTAATATCTGAGTTTCACATTTCTTAAAGCAAAGATAACAATTTGAATGTTAAGCGCGTTTTCTAAAAAATCGGATCTTGTGATTTTAAGATGCCAAATATCCGATAACCTTAATGGGCCACTCGATTGGAAGAGTAATGGATTAGCAACAGGTGGTTTGCGGTATTGAATGGATTCGATAACCGTCGTTTACAAAGGGGGCTGTCTGAGCAATAAATATGTCGTGGCCTCCAATGTCCTCACGTTTGTGTGGTGTAAAAATTTGGAGAGTGGGGTGCCAGGCTCGGGTGTTTCGTAATTTGAAGGTGGTTCAAAATTACGGATTATTTCCTTCGTGGATTGAGACCGGACAGTTACCAATAGCCCGATGTGTTGCTCCAGTGTGACGTTGATTAAAATACTTACTAAATAGGACGACTGTGGTCCCGAGAATCAGACAGACAAATAAGTTTTAAAAACAATAACAAATTTAATATAACACTGAACAGAGGTCCTGCCACGTTGAGTGTGGACGAACAAGTAATTTTATTACAGTAAAAGCATGGCATCAGTTAAAAAAGTGACCTGTAGCGAGGCTAAGGAAAAAGACACATTACACATATTGCTTCTAAAAATAGATTTCTCTCAGCACCGCTATAGGATAACATAGTATAAAGTGGGACCCTTGAGCGAGGCTAGGGAAAAGAACCCCCTTTTATGACCTCTAAAAATAGATCTCGAAGGACCAAAGTGGGGAAATATCATGACCATAGACACCTACCTATCACTAGTTATGACCACTGCACTAGCAAACTACGATTTGAAGTCGGCACAGGTTTCGTTCTTTCCTATGTGTGTTTCTTTTGTGAGTGCATAAAATTTTCGTTTTTTTTTTTTTTTGCATTGCCTTCGTTTTTTTGTAGTTTGGAGATTGAAGGTCAGGTTTTACTTCGTCATCCCTGAATCGTGGTCCAAAATTACGTGGTGTTGTCCTCAGATCTTTCACTTCGGATTCGATCTCGGTCCGTCGCCAACAGCCCGTTGGGTTGCTCGATTGAAGGCTACCCTGAATTTTCAAGTTCTTCTCAATGTAGAGTGGGGCCCACGGTTGTCCGGTTGGAAGAGATGGTAATGGTAATTTTGTTAACGTCGTACTAGAGCAACACATCGGGCTATTGACGACGGTCTGGGATCAGTCCCTTAAGGGAAAGATTCGAGGACAACACCTCGTAATTTTGAATCACGCCGGTTGGAAGAGAAACGTATATGCAACCGAAGTGTTCGGCCTCAAAAGTCCTCTCGTTGGAACGGTGGTCGTTCGAAGAGTGGGTTCCCTAGGGAACCCTCGTAAGTATTCCCTCTCAGGTGTCATTTTAGATTGGTTCAAAATTACGTTCTTGAATAATTCCCCTAGGGATATATTGTTGACCCTGTTGTGTTGCTGAAATGCAATGTTAATTAACGATATACCAATGTAGAGTGAAGTCTCAAAAACACTTAATTTATTACTCAAGCTCTGAAAAAATTTGATAATTTTTGTTCGAAACTAGAATTAAACGTATGTCCCCGTATGAAGGTTGGGTTACCCCAACCGTGGACCCATTAACATCAAATCGATTTGAAGGAAGCGATTAGCACGAGACATTTGAAAACAGCAACATAATGGTTTAATGCATGTTTTTCATTGGATCAAACGCGTTTGAGCGGAATTAAAAGAGCCCCAGCAGCTATCCCAGTTCCGACATAAATAGTGGTGAAGAATTGAAGATGCGCAGAAGCTCGAACAGTGCGCGGAGTCAGTGCCGCCATAAAGGAGCGCAGCCATTCTATAAATACGAACAATACCTTATATTGGTAAGTATTCCGAATTTATTGTTTATTCCTATTTATTTCATTTAATTATCCACGCAATTAATAATACGTTTTCAATAAAATACGAGGCATTTCATTGTCAATAGCTTTCAATGAATTGAAGACATATTCAACTATGCATATAGAAAATAAATAACATCTTTTCTACACTTACCAAGCTCTGTAATTTTGCGCATAGGAGCTGTATTCCATGAGAATCTGCATCTTATGTTGTTCAAAATGTTTGTTTTAATAAGGTTAGCAATCAAATAATTTTATATTACACAAATAAAAAAAAAATTATTTTTGTTTTCCAAATAACAAGAAATTTTTTATCATTTAGAAAACACGTATTTAAAGCATGAAAAATGCAAAACATAATTTGGATGCTTTGTTGAATGGTTTAAAATCCTTTCCCACTTTTTTTAATCGGGTTAAACCTCGAAACGAGTGTCCAAGGATTCCACCTGTAGTCGTCGAGAAAAGAGAGAGGACGCAGTTACACTCCTCATTCCTCAAGGTCAATGTGACAGTGAGGTAGGTCGGACTGAAAACGACCCACATCGAATGCGTTTCGAGCTATTGGAGCAAACCATTGTGGTAAACCTACTACCTGGCTACAACCCTGGGGTCGAGGGTCGAGACCACATATTGGGCAGGGTTTGTCCGTTGCAAGACTCTTCATCGCGAGTACTGAATTTTTCCGAAAGTTTCTTTGGGTTCATTATTCAGCGTCGGAAGATTATGCATATAATGGCGTGTCTTATACGCATACATGAAACGTTATAAATGGTTTCTAAATAGGTGTATAGCATTCAACAAACTTATTCTAGTTATCAAGACTCAAAAGGAAATCGAACCCAAATGGAGAGTTCACCTGAAAGAATTCCAAAGGAATATGGAACGTGAAATGCGCCATCACGTAATTCAATGCGGATGTAAAGTTAATCTTCTTCGCAATTGTTTGAGACCCAGGCTATGCTACGGTCCACAGAGACGGACTTGCGAAATGAAGTTATAGAACGTTAATTTCTTGACAAGTACATCTTCAAAAAGTTCATGAAACTGTTTGTGTTACACTGTAGAGACTCGGTTTTATAGAAGTTGATTTCCTACAAGTATTCTGAAACAGTCCATTCAAGCCTGACATATTTTTACGAAGCTACGCAAATATTGTAGATTATATTTTGTTTCACGCAAAGAAGAATCAGTTTCATATGTGGGGTATTTACCTATCAATCGTCACTGAACGTACATATGGCAGACACCCCTTCGCCACCAAATACGTGGTTAAAGACAACTTTGAGGTTTTGTCCACCCTTATAAAGTATGGAGTTTCCGCTGTTACTCTACGATCTAACAGAGAAGCTCTTGATTGGTGTTTTTGGTTACATATAGAACATACGAGCTGATTTACCTGCTTTGCTTGGGTTGAATGGTTTAACTTGTTGTCTAAAAGCGATTAGACAGGTCAACTTTCTTTCGTAGAAAAATGCAAAGATCCTTCAAGGTGTACGTATACTCTAGAAGATTTCTTTTTAAATTTTGACTTTAAAAATCCTTTTTTTTTTTACTACCGGTAATTGTTGTGTTCTTAAAATCATTTCATTGAGAGAAAAAATTATGTTATGCAGATAATTAATTATCGAATTAAGATATAATTAGCTTATTAGCATGTTCTTTGAAATATGACACATAAAAGTCTCATTTATTCAGAAAGATGATTCCTGTTGGAAATTATTCCTAATAGTATTCTTCATGTTTTGAATCTACATCAAATTTCTTGAAGATAAATGTTTTTTTTACAACTAGGGGGCTCCGCCATAGCCGTCTCGAGTGGAACAGGCCATGACAGCTGAAAATGAGTCATCCATTCCGTCTTAACTTTTCTCCCGAGTGCGCGCACTCCAATGCAGGGTTGCGGGATTTTTAAATCCATTCGGTTTTTTTACTTTCACAAACCAAATATTCGAAATATATAAGTAGGATTTATATTATCAGTTTATTACACAAGCTTTATCAGAGCTAAAGCACTATTTATGATCTTTAAATCAATTATTTGGTTATTATACTTGAGTTTTTGATACGAAAGAAATACTTGAACATTCTTTTTTTTTAATAGAAAAATTGCAAATTAATATTTGATGACTGAATTACCTACTCTTGACTATTAGTGATTAATTTTTTTCCAGATTTATTTATTGTAATCATGCTAGCTAGATTAATCACAAATATATTGTTTTCCACTTATTTTATTAATATTTTTGTAGAGGTTGAATTTAAAGAAAATATCCAGCTAAGAAGGTATATTTAATATATAATCATCAAAAGCTTAAATTAATTAAATATTTAAATCATCATAAAATAATAAAAAGGAACTTACCTTTTTGAAAAAGAAAATATACTACTACTAGGTATATTTTGATAGTCATCAAAAGCTAAAATCAATTTATGGAATATATTTCCAGCAGAGTAATAATTTTAAAAGTTAAAAAGGTAGTAAAAACATGTAAACATATAAGAAATAAAAACTTTATTCACACTTCAAAAACATTTTAGATCACAAAATTATAAATCTATCCAGTTTCTAAGCTTCTTGATGCATTAAGATATTTGTACTTGTCGCACAAAAACATGGTAAATTCATATAATTTAGTACATAAACAGTCACATAAACAATTTCATATTGTTATATTACTTGTTAGAAAATAAATGTTCTTGATAGTACTTTTAAGTTTGTTAGATTTCAAAAACTATTAATTTATTTCAGATTTCAGTAGATTCAGAAAATAAACAATAATTTTTTACTTAAAACAAACATAGCAACAAAAAAAAAACACTTTTTATAATTATGAAAAGCACTAAGCTTTTTTTGTTAACAATCCATATTACTGATAAATGTGATCCCAAAAGAATAGTTATCTCATAAAATATAAAGAATAAAAATATATTTTTAAAGGGCTATATTAATAAAACATTCTGTCTCTCAATATTTGTTGGATATACCACTTTGAAGTTTAACTTAGGAGCATATTTTACAATAGAGTCTTTCTCCAGATTGTATGTCCTCCTTATTAATGAAAAAGAAACCTTTTCTGTGGATTCAAAATCATCAAATTTTGGGCATATGAAAGTTTTTTCATCGTCTTTTTGGTTGATCCAGTTGTTCCTGATTGATTTCATCAGATGAACAGTGTCAAATAACAGGAAAAATTTGTTAGTGACTTTGAAAGGATTAAAAACTAACAAATCTAATGTATAACTAGGAGATAATAGTTTAAACATGTTTCTGTTGATTCTATTGTTGTCAGATATTATTGAAAAAATTTTAAAACCAGCTTTTGTTAAAAGTTCCAATGCCTGCTTTGTCAAAGACATCAAGTCCGTAGCAGTCTGATTCTTTGCTGGAATTAAGCCAATGATTTCTTTGTATGAAGATTTAAGTGAAGAAATCATAAATGCTTGTACTGTGGTAGCGATTTCCTGTTCCTTGTTTTCTGCTACACCAGAAAGCCGTTTCCCTTTGTACTGCACATTTTCTTTCACATAAATTTCATCAACCAAAATGTTCACCAATTTGGCATGATTAGCCAATTCTAAACATTT
Source organism: Metellina segmentata (assembly GCA_947359465.1). Classification (NCBI taxonomy): domain Eukaryota; kingdom Metazoa; phylum Arthropoda; class Arachnida; order Araneae; family Tetragnathidae; genus Metellina; species Metellina segmentata. The sequence continues at coordinate 60,250,690 of OX375879.1, read as the reverse complement.
ACTCGTCAAGTAGTTCAAGTTTTCTTCGTTATATCTAGAATTATTTAACGACAAAGCACTAGTTATTCTTTTTAAATGTCTAACACAGGGTAAATGAATAATTTTTGAACTGCATAAAAAATCATAGCATGCAGCAGATTTTATAAAAATACTATATGCAAAAGTCATAAGATTCGAACTGTATCTTCTACATTTAGGATTTGTATCAGATAACCTTATCTGATCTTACATGAAATGTTTGTCAGAATATTCAGCAGAGTTTTTTTCATCTTGTTGCACAAAGTTTTCCCACAAAGCTAATAATTTCTCTTTGTCAGAAGTCATTTCAGCATTCTCAAAATCCTTTACAAATGCAACAAGGTTGATGAAATGGCTCCATAGCTTCAAACTCATGTTCGAAGATAGATGTTTTACTGTGTCTGGTGATAATAAATTATCTCCGTGAAAAATATGTATGTTCATTAAATTGTCCACAACAATACTTTTTTCGACCTTTGGAGCTGCAGAGTATTTCATGAAGAACATTCGAAAATGTGATGAAGAATTGTTGATCACATAATCACAGTCTTTAATCACATGCCTTATGTGTTCAAAAGCGGTTTCTTGAAAAGCAGTGAAACTTGATACCTTATCTTGCTCAATGAAACTATTCAAGGCATCAATATCCCTCTGTGCTTTCTTTTCATCTCTGCTCATTCTACAGACTGCTGATTTTTCACTTAAATATGCAGGGCATCCATCAAATATGCATGGATAAGCATCTTCTTTGAGAACAGGCTTTTTTCTAGGCACAGAAACAATTTTTCCATCTCTGTCAGGGAAAAAATCCTAGCGAATAATCATTCCAGTTCTAAAATGCTTTTCGCAAACAACAGCACGTTTTGAAGGCACAAAATCAGCTCGAGGAATTTTTTTTAGCCATAATTTTTTCCTTTCTTCGTCTTTAGGGAAAGTGAAAACACTTACATAAGTATCTCCTTTGGTGTAATTCCCCTTACACCCCCACACAGCAATGATCAGACATTGTTCCTCCAAGACACACCAATTCAAAGATTGACAAATTGACTTCTACAACGATAGACAACGATTTTAAGCGAGAGCGCAGTGTTCGTAAATCACGTTTGCTTATCGAATGGTTTCCACGCGGCACGCAGCTTGGAATGAAGTTCGACGGAATGGATGACTCATAGGGAACGGTGGCGCTGACTGTCATGGCCTGTTCCACTCGAGACGGCTATGGCTCCGCCCCCTGGTTGCCAACTCCCGGGGATAGATACGTAATCCCATTTTGTAGAGTGAATTTCCTGGGGCGGCGAAACCTTCACTTCCTGCTCGCCTACGCACGCATTCCCATTTGGTTTGCTTCGCAAAACAAAACCACCTTTCCAGAGTGAATCTCCTGGACAGCGAAACTATCTAAATAATTCGTATAATCCTGATTTTACTTTCCGGTCCATGACGTCATAGCGAGGGCTTCGCCTCCTGTTCGCTAACGCTCTCAAACCCCAGGTAATTGGAACGCATTTCTATTTGGTTTGTTTCGTAAACCAACACACCTTTCGCAAGTGATTTCGCTTTTTTTTAAATTAATTTAACACATAATGCACCCTATATTAATAGTCACATCAGCAAAAAAATCCTCGCGATCTTGTTCCCTGTACAACTTTGAATAAACCATGCTAACCCTTAACTGCTGTGTCGCAAACTGTCACGTAACTAGTGTGGAGGAATCTCTCAGACCTCGCTCACTAAAGAGCGAATAAAGTTGATTAATTTAATATATTAATGAAAGATTCTTGAGATAATTATTATTTATACATTTTAAATTTAGATAATTCAATTCTTAACATGAAATATATTTTATATTACTGTACAAGTTAAGTAGATTCTATGTCTCTTCAGACTCAGCTTACGGAGCTAATTTACAGGACGTTTCAACCCTAATAACTGTAAAACTATATTGTGTTTTGGTGTTTTTCCGTAGAATTATTCTTGTGAAGACGCACTTGAAATGTCTTCATCTTCATCTGCCTAAATTCTCCAATCCGTTTCGTGTTCACTTTCAATAATATAATCCGAAATTATACTGTTCGTGTACTCTATTTCCGACCAACTATCAACAATATCCTGAATTTCTTTTTGTGTAAGATACACAGATCATTTTTTTAGAAAAGTTTGTTGCCATTTGAGGATTTCTGCCGAAATTTTCTACTCCAACTTAGACGATTTTATTCAACAAGAATGGTAAAGCAAATGCTGTGAAGTTGATTAATATAATATATTAATGAAAGATTCTTTATATAATTATTATTTATGCATTTAAAAATTAGATAACTCAATTCTTAACATGAAATATATTTTATATTACTATATAAGGTAAGTAGATTCCATGTCTCTTCAGGCTCAGCTTTCGGACCTAATTTTACAGGACGTTTCAACCCTGGAAACTAAAACTATGTTGTGTTTTGGGGGTTTTAATGGCACGATTAGGTTCCCCCCAGGCATCTCATTTGAAGTTATTTTTTCCGTAGAAATATTTTTGTGAAGACGCACTTGAAATGTCTTCGTCTTCATCAATTTCCGAATCCGTTTTGTGTTCGCTTTCAATAATATTATCCGAAATTTCACCATCCCAGTACTCTATTTCGAGCCAATTATCAACAATATCCTGAATTTCTTTTTGTGTAAGATACACAGGTCGTTTCTTAGTAAAGTTTATTGCCATTTTAGGGTCTACAGAAATTCCCTACTCAAACAGACGATTTCATTCAACAAGAATGTAACGCAAATGCTGTGAAGTGGAGTCTAAGAGACCACGCGGGAAATGCAAATAGTGTAAAACACGAAATAGTTGGGGCAGTAAAACCAGTCTTGTAATGTGGCTTCTAGTGGACGTAGTAGGAAGGTACTGAATAGGACAGGGACCAATATTCACTTTAAGGGGTGGAAATAACCTGTCAAAAATTATTCGTGGTGTGTGAGACCCATGACAGCAGTTAAAGGTTAATCTGGAAATTTTTGGACGCGTATTTTCAAGCGAAACCGTTTGAGAATACAGGGGGAAAAGCGAGTTCAGCCTTTTGGACTCCGGGCCTGACGGGACGGCGAATTTCAACGGAAAAATAGAAATAAATCGTTGTTGTGGTGATTGTAGCTATGATAAATATGATATCTGGCAAACCCATTAGTTAAAAATCTAACCGTTCGTAACACCGTGTCCTTTGCCACTGACTCGGCGCGTTCAACAATTTGTACACTCGCAAAATTATAATTCTACGCTTTCACGTGGTATTATTAAATTTTAAAACAAATAGTATAAAGCTAGAGATATCACAGTTTTAGTTTTGTGTCGTAAATTACGATTTAAAAGTTCCGAAATCTGTATGACCAACTTTTAATTGTATCGATTTTATTTATGACCAATTTAAAAAATAATTGTACCATAAGAAAGAGTATATTCTAAGGTTTTCATTGATATTTTTAAATTAAAAAAAAATATAGTATTAAGCTATAGATACGACAGATTTGACAAAAAGTATCGAAAATTTCCCAATATTCCCGCCGACCAACCGGTATAGTGGTTAAGGTGTTAGCCTCTAGATCGGAAGGTTCCTGGTTCGAATCCGGGTCCGGGCATGGATGTTTGTAAGTGTATGGTGTAGAGGCGGCTGGTGCACCTAAAATCTGTCGTGGCCGAAAGTCCTCACGTTGGGTTGGCGTGGAAGTTTGGAGAGTGGGGTGCCAGCTCAGGTGTTGTTTCGTCACCTGACCGTGGTTCAAAATTACGAAGTGTTGTCCTCGGATTTTTCCCTTGAGGGACTGATCCCGGACCGTCGTCAATAGCCCGTTGTGTAGACGTTACGTACCCTAGTACGACGTTAACTAAAATTACCAATTACCTACCCAATATTCCGAAATTTGAGTGACCAATTTTTAAAAGCATCGAATTTATTTATTAACCAATTTCAGAAATAATTATACAGCAAGAAAGAGGACATTCTAAGTTTCCCTGCGATGTTTTCAAATTTAAAAAATATTGTTTAATGTTAAAAGAAAATCCCCCTAGTCAAAGGACAGTTGCAAAATCCTTAAAATGCTCGGTGTCCACTGTAAACAAAATGATAAACGTTGATTTAAATCTTAAGAAAGCGAAAAAAAAAACGCAATGTGCATCGTCTTTCTCCAAAGCATATCACTGAACGCATTACACGCTGCCGAATTCTATATAAAAAAAAATACTTATCCAAAGAAAAAATGAAAAAAATTGTCACAATAGATGAATCATGTGTGTATTTAAATGATTGCAGCAAGAAAAGAGCAATTTATTATCATAAAAGGGGAGAAAAAAATTTAAGTACTTAATTCATAGAATCGAAAGAAAGTTTTTCTTAGGGATTCATGATTGTTGCTGGTTTTTCACATAATGGCAAGTTAAAAATAACGAGAGTGGAAAAAAATGTCAATATTAACTCCAAATACTATCAGGAACATATTTTTTCGCCAATTTTTCTGAATGAAATACCATCGCTTTACCCACAGTGCCATCAATCTGTTTAACTCCATCAAGACAAAGCTAGTAGTCACACATCAAAATCCACTGTAAATTTCCTTAAAGAAATGGTACAAAAAACCGGTATCGAGGCCATGCCCTTCACTGATATCCCTACTAAATCTCCCGGTGGATTTATCGCTTATGGATTTTTGCGCTTTCGGACTTTTAAAATCTGCATTATCCAAACGTCGTCCCACAACCCTTACAGGACTCTGGAAAGCTGTTCAGGAGGAATGGTATAGAATACCTCTTCTGACACTTCAGAAAGCATTATTATCCTAGAAATTACGGTGTCTAAAGATAGTTCAGAATAAGGGCTATCAAATAGAACATTTAAAACACAAGAATTTTATGTAATTTAGTTTGTGAATACGATATACATTATCTAAAAAATGTGTGAACAGTCTCTGTATTTTTCAATCAATGCCTTTAAAGCAAACTGAGTTACGTACAGCAATCGTTTTATACTCAATGTTGTTAATAGAACAAATAGAACCTAGGCTATGCAAACTACGTTACCCTCAGGGTTCTAAAGTATAAGTGTACCAAGTTTAGTGTGGTTTACTAGTTACACATGTTTTCGGTCGGTAATTACTATTGTTGAATGTATGTGATATATATATATATATATATATATATATATATATATATATATTATTGTATTACATGTAGTTTTTTTTTTTTTTCATTTAAAACTGGATATAATTGTAAACACTGTATGTGTTCTTATTGATCTGACAAATTGAACTTTTTGTGAACAAATTAAAGAAAATGTTTTACTCTGATAACATACCTGAACATATCAATGGTGTTTTGTTAAAGATCGTAAGATACAAATGAAGATTATTGTTTTTTACTTTTTGAGGTACATGGTTTTTGAAATCTGGATGCTTATAACATTGATTAATCAGAGGGGATATAAAACCTACCAATTAAATGCAGCGAACAAATTTAACTTTTTTTGTTTAGGAAATTAAATGTCGATGAGGTCTTTACAATGAGGACCATTTCCACATAATCTTAGCAAATATATGCTGGGTAAACATTTCATCTCCATTTCTCCCTATTTTTACATTTTTTCTAAATTGACTGTTCCTTATTCTGATCTAAAGCCTACATCACATTTGAGTATGGTAGAAACTCGAAATAGTGATGAAGAAGTAAGGTCACGGTTGAGACTTTCGAGGGTCTCGTTTGAAACGGAGTCAACGTGAAGTTGGACATTCTCTTCGGACGGTTGGCATTTCAGGAACAGGTGACACCGAAGTTTTGATTGCCCTTCTGACAGATAAATGACTTGGCGCGATTTCTTCACAAAAAGGCGATCTGTGATTCACTAACGGTCACCTAACGCTGGAATAATGTTGAACACGTTGTTAAAATGAATGTCTGAATCGATTTCAGATAAACCCCATTGTTCTGTTAATCCCTGTCCATACTAGACGCGCTGCGCTCATATTAATTGATTGCTCACTCAGTGTGTGAACGGTGAACAACATGACATGGTGACTGCAAACGTGATCCCCTTCGTGTCGGTACATCAAAGGAAAGTGAGTGTTTGTGCGCGCTCAATTCGGAAGGCGTTTTTTAGTTCGCTCGTGCACACTGTACGATCAATATAAGGGGCCATCGCGAAGAAACAGGTCGGTGCTCGGAACATCGAAATATTTATTTTTCTTCAGATTTTAAAGTGATAATTGATTTACAGACCGTTCCTGAACGGTATAATGGGTGTACATAGTAAAAGAAAGAAGGGGGAGGGCGTCTCTTCTGTCTTTACGGTATATGAGTTTTAGTTGCTTGTGTTACATGATTTTTCTTTGTTAATGTAGTTTGTATAAATGATACGGGATATTCCATATTATCTTGAATAGAGAGAGAACATCTGCGAGAGATTGCCCTGATTTGTAGTGTGTAAAGTGTTCTAATCTAGTTCAGTTTCAGCGACAGTTGTCCTGCAATTCTACCCACGCTGACCAACCTGTCTGGTGGTTAAGGTGTTAACCTCTACAAAGGAAGGTTGCTGGTTCAAATTCGGGTCAGTGAATGGATAGTTGTAAGCGTAAGGTGTAGAGGTGGCTGGTGCATCTTAAATTTGTCGTGGCCGAAAGTCCTCACGTTGGGTTGGTGTGGAGGTTTGGAGAGTGGGGGGTGCCAGTCAGTTGTTGGAGCATCATCATTAGCGTTGTATTGTTCCAGAACGAAGTTAATTAAAAATTACCTTACGCGCAATTGTACATTTTTTTAATAGTTCGATTTTGTTGTTTTTTTAGTTTAACAGCTCAACATTATTCATCAAGGGTTAAAAGAAAAGCTCTATTACTTTAATACATTTCATATTACCATTTATGTAGTCTGTTTGTAAATACTGTTTTGCCATACATCCGTTCACGATGAAATCTTACCAGATGTGAAAACGTAATATGCCTATACTATTGTCAAAATTGATGTGTCCATCCATGTGTATTTAGGCGAATAGTGATATTGTGGGAAACATTGTACTTCAAAATTTAACTATCCGAACTCCGACTATCCGAATCGCTTTCAGAATTTCAGAAAAAAAATTTAGACGGAAACGTATTGCGATTTGCAAAATAATGATTCTGGGTTTCAAATTCTAAATGATGATGAACTTATTGAAAGTTTGAGAGAAGAAAGTGTCGTTGAAGAAGATGACCTTATTGTCGAAGTTGAAGCAGACACTGGACCATCTGCTAGTAAAGCATTTGCCGGTTTTGAAACTGCATTGAAGTGGATGGAGGGACAGCCCGAGTGTGACCACATGCAACTTCTCATTGTCAAGCGGATGCGCGACTTGGTTGCCTGAAAACGGATGAGGAAAAGTCAAACAGCTTACTTTGATCGAGATGTTTAGCAAGCAATGACTTTCATTTACAGTACGGTACGCACATACTGTACTAATGTACAGCACTTGTAAGTACGCTTAACATGTAAAATTGTTGCTTTATCATTTAATTAATTAAAAGCTCTCTTTCTTTAAAAATAGTTTTTTTTTGTCTCCCATTTTCAACATACATACATTAATTAATTAAAATACATACTAGACCATTTTTTCGGAAACAATCCAATTATCCGAATTTTTGATTATCCGAATGGGGTCCGGTCCCAATTGATTCGGATTATTGGAGTTCTACTGTACTTCAAAATTTAAGATAAAGAACAGGCGGCTATTTAAAAATGTATTTCGACTTTTTTGCAATTGAAGAAAATTTAGAATTGTCACACTGCAATATTAATACGATTTACCGAAATGAGCCGAATTAAAAGAAACATCCAATATTATATAACATATTATAAGTAAAATATTCTAGTAAGAAATTTGTATCTTGTTAATGGAAATAATCTGCTTAAAAATTTCAATTTTTAAAATATGTATCTATGCATGATTATATATAACTTAGAGCAGAAACTTACTGACATTTTTTCGGAGACGCAAAATTCTTAGTTTCATGACGAGAAATACATTTTAATTTGTAATCTGTTAACAAGATGCTACACTCTGTTGTTCTGTTCAAATACTGTCAAAATAGTTATAATTTATATTTGTTACGTATAAGATAATAGTTATTTCTTAAACAACTCGAGTTTTCTTAAGGCCGACGAAATATGAAGTTAAATGTTTTTATTTCATATTCATAAATCATGTACTCTATAATAAATATATTAATTTCTCATCGTAAAAACTGTAATATTAAAATGTTATTTTACGAACTTCATAGAGGAAATAAATAAAGAGAAATATTTAATGTTTAAAAAAAACATTGCTTGCAAAGTAAAAATAAATTTTTTTTTATTATTTTATAGTAAAGCCCAGTCTTTCAGGATTCCAAAAATGGTTTACATTTGTTTCTACGGTAATTGGAAGCAAAATTATAGGCCAAATTATAAACCGGAAGTGAAGTTTACGAAACCGAAACTTAGCTATAGAATTGTAAACAATGCATCTAAACAGCTGTTTGATTACTCTATAACATTGTGAATGCACAATTTACTTTTTTAATATCGAATTAAGTATTTAATATAATTTTTAGCCCGCATTCGTGACCAAGAACTGATAAGCAAGTGTTTACATGGCATGATACACAATAACAATGAGTCATTCAACAATGTTCTGTGGAATATTATTCCGAAAGAAAATTTTGTTCAACTGCAAACTCTGTTATTATATTAGGTTCCAAGATAGCAGTTTTGTTATTCAACTCAGCCTATATGGGACTGATACCTGTATTTAACTTTCTTATATATAACACTTGAACCAGAAATGATAAAAAAAAAACTACAAAGAAATTGATGTTGAAAGAATTAAAAAATAAGGAGATAAGTACAGCCTAAAACAAAATTATCCAGACAAATAATAAAAGCTAAAAGAAAATCACAATTAATAAATATGAAGTAAAGGAAGGCTTAACTTACAAGTATGGTGAATTCTAAGGTGTTTCAACATGTGTATAATTATTTGTGGAACTTAAAAATCTTTATTTACATTTTCTAGAAAACTGCTATTTTCATTTTTTCGGATTACGAAAAATCTCATTTCTTAAAAACTTTTAATATATTCAAATACAAATTTTACCACAGTGTTCTATACACCTCGAGGTATGTTCTAAATCTCAAATATAGCTGGTAAGTATATATTAAATTATTTTAAAACTATATTTATTTGAAAAAGTTATATATATTTTTTGTAAAATCATGTTGTGTTTACAAAGTTTGACATATCTCAGTAAATTTAGAAAGTAACTGCAAATATTCTGCTTCAAAACACGGGTAAATATGTAACAAATATATTATTGAAAGAAAAAGTGGAATATATTAATTAGAATTTGGATATAAAAGCTTTAGCGTAACAGTCAAATTTCACAAAATTTTGACCAAATATGGCCAAAGTTTCTAAAATAAAAAAAAAGTCCATTAAAATAGTATTAGAATTAATAGTTTTATATACCTTTTTATAACTAAAAACATGTGTTCATAATTTTTTTTTTTTAAAGCTTTGAACGTAGGCACATACTTTAAACGAATTTCGCCACAAGCTTGTCCACCTTCCAGCGCGGGTGTATCCCAATAACGCCTTTTTCGTGAACTTTTCCCTCTTTCTCTTTAATAAATCGTCAATCATAATATAATCAGCACTTGCGATATATTGCACATATATTGCGATTATGCGCCGACATCGCAAAGAACTGGACATTTAAACAATTTGTTTTAAACAATAAGTTTGCAGTTTAATTATCAGCACACAACCTCCAGATTGCAAGCGCGCACATAGAACAATTTGCTCACGAGCTGTCAAACAAGAAACCAGAGATTTTGATTAACCATATCTGATGCAGTGGTTAATTAATCATCTTGGTTTTTTATCAATCAATCACCTCGTATTTCCTCAGCATATAGCGTCGCGCCTGTGTGGACGGGACTTTATAGTAATAATCTCTATAATCAAATGATTCATAACGCTAATCACTTTTAAAGCACTAAAATAATTGGAATTGTAAATTAGTACAACACTTCTCTCTCTCAATTGAGTTAGCTCCCATATGGACTTGCGCGGTATATGACTAATTCGATACTTGATCTTTCGACACTCCAACTATCACCTAACTGGGATCAATTTATTACTGATTTAGGGAATAGAAATATCTTACGCCAATTTAGAAACAAATTAAAACTTTATAACGATATACTAACACTATAATTGGCTATTGTTATGGGATAGTAACATGAAAGTTCTCTGAAAATTTAGGGTTAATATTGGGTTTATCAATCATCCAACATTTGCTCAGCGCGACGCCTCCAGTGTGGGGGTTCTGGGCTTTATATCAAGTCTTCGCATCAACTGCTTGGGGTGACGTCTGGGCAAGGTTGGTTGGTAGAAGCAGTATATTTCCCAACGTCTTGGAAGGGGTTCTTTCCTGGTTGTGTGTGTGTGTTCCGAAATGTATTGAAACTTTTGCAAGACTTTTTTGAAATTTCTGATAGAATTTTTCTTTATACGATTGTCTTTTCCTATACAAAGTAGCAGCGACTCGTCTTTCTGAAATGCCTATCTTCCTCTCTGTTCAGAAGGGTGAAGGACGCTTGAAGGAAGGTCGTTTGAAGTGGAAAGAAAGTTTTGTATTTCGATTTCAGAGGAAAAGTTGTCGGACTTATCGTCCATAATGAGACGTCACTGGTCAACCCAATGCTCGGGGATGAGGTGTGCAGAGATAGGGTAGGTTTTTGAGAAACGTGAACTCGTTGAGAAAAGGTAGGACTCAGGACGATCCAGAGATGCTGAATTTTAAAATGGGAAAAAAGCGATACTGACACCTGGGAATGATGGTGGCGGATTTAGATCTGATGGCTCTTGGAGATGAGGTGATTTCCCTTCGTTTCAAAAACCCGTCTGTTTTGTCCAACTTCAGATCCAGTGGTAAAGCAAGTACGGCTTCCCAAGTGAAATTAATTTTTCCTATAGATCTACAAGTTACAAATATAAATGCATCGAATACTTTTGACGCATTTTTTTGAATGAAATGATGACTGACCTTAAAATTTAAAGAGCAGTATATCAGATTAATCCTTCCTTAGGTTATATATCTCTTTGAATATAATTCATTTTTTCGCTTCACTGACGTAACCATATTCAAAGGAAATACTCAACATTCAAAAGTGCCTAAGGAATAAACCCAGCGAATACTAAGAACTGAGTTGCAAAAAATGCTGTGCTGTTTTTTAATGCTTTAAATATTCTCGAACACAGCCTTTCTAAAGTTATTTCGAAACACACTTTTAACATCTCAAAATAAAGTGTATAGAAAAAGTAATTATATAACATAGGTTGCAAAATTTTTCGAGTGCATTAACCTTCTTAGTGTCGCAAACGTATATATCCGTTCTGTAACCTGATGTCTACCCTGCATGACGTCTAACCAGTTATCACATCCCTGATCGATAGAATCTATTTTCGGTGATCTTTCAACCAATCGAGTTGGTTATTTGGTCATTATGTGCGTATTATTGGATAAAATGCTGGGAGTTAAAAAGAATCTATTTGTTTATATAAAGTGTGAATAAAATGGTAAAATGCTGTATCTAATTTGTGTAAAGTAAATATTGGTTAATAAATTTCAATGTTGAATTACCGCTGCTTAATACAGTGCTCATTAAAATTTATCTGAGAAGTCATCCAGATATAATAATATATCATGTAAAATATCTTGCAACACGAAAGGATGAATATTTCACATGGTAAGACAATTTAAATCAACTGATTTAGAGAATGGTTGTGTAGTATTGGAATCAATAAGGAACTAGAGAATCAGAATGATCTTTTGGAGATAGTTCGGGATCAATCCTGAAGGAAAAGATTCAAGGTAGTGAAAAGGTTACATATAATTTTGACACGGAAAACGTTTAAAAAAGCAAAGAACTAAGCAGCTGTGGGTAATCTTCCAAAGTATGAATGCCAAACCAAAAACAAACAATAATTTTAAGAATAAAAAAGAAGTAAAAATACTTCAAGATATTTTTGAAAAGGAAAGCGGTGGTGGTTTTATTAGTGTTTGGGGAGGAGTGAATGTGTGTGTGTGTGTGTGAGAAATTTTCTAGCGTATTGCTGCTCTTGACGGTCTATGTTTTGAAATTAATTTTAAATTTATGAAAATATAAACTGCTTGCTTCCTAAATCAACATATATAATGTGTTGTTTTTGGACACGAACATTTTAGATTTATAAATATTAACAAATCATTATTTTGTCGTTAGATTAAACAAAATGTAATCTCTACTTTGTTTACTAAACGGAAATATTATAAAGAGGTGACTTTTAGGGTGACTAATCTATCTTTAACGGATTCCGATTTTACAAAAAAGAACTAAATAATACAAGCGATAATGTTTTTATTTTCTTTGCTTTCTTCCGCTGTACGTTGTTAAGAGTTCAATAAATGTACTCTGATTAGTTTTGGAACAGAAATGTTGGCATAACGTCACATTCTCTTGCAAAAATATAAAATATATTCAATTAAAAATTTTTATATATTTAACGAATCATATTTTAGGTATAGATCTAATGTCAAATTTTCCGCAGATTTATAAAGATAGTCATCTTAAAAGTACGTATTTCACAAGAATTCGCTTCAAATAATCAATATCTTGAATTTATTCTTTTTCTACTTTTGTTCTTAACTCTTTGCATCTTACAGTTATTTTAACATATCTAATTCACACTATGCAACTGAAAACAAACATTTAATACGAAATTCTTAACACTCCAATCGCAAATACTGCTGAAACTTTTCAGGCAGCCCGAGACTGAGTATTCCGTCCGGCAGCTTGTAACAATCAAACAAATTCTTTCGAATAACAGATCGACAGTTGTGTTGCAGAGTCCTCGGTTGTGGACTGTCTGAAGCAGCCAATGAAACATTGTCTTTAAAGAAATTGGTCATCATTTCTATTGCTGCCTGGCGCATTGGGGGTTCCAGGTTTTCGTAGATGGAAGAGAACGAATAATCGCTGCTTTCAACCAAGAAGGTGTTTATCTCTCTTGTTGTTGGATATACATCTGGAAGGGACCTCCATATGAGTTGGATGCATTCCTTGGCATCTTCCAGCGAGGCATCAGAAAAGCAGAAAGGCACCATGGCAAAGTGCACTATGAGATTAATGAGCATTTCGCTCCTTGTTATCAATTTCCAGGTATTAACGATAAATCTTGCGTTGAAGAAATAAAGCATCCTGAAAATGAGGAGGATAATATTTATTGTAGTGTATTTGAAAACAATCACACTTATCGTCATAAGCCCGATTGTTGTCAGTAGAATGACAAAGCTAGATTGCTTTGAGGCCAGTGTACAATTAAGAGCAATGTTCGAAATAATATTTATCATTAAAAATAAAAGAGTTATATATTGAAATTGTGCATACAAATAGTTTCTTGGGTCAATTGTGTTGTATTCATCCCAACAGTGGCAACAATACCGAGGGTCTGCAACCATATGGGATGAAACAAAATAGACAATATTTCTAACAATTTTTTAAAAATCTAATAAGTTTAAAAAACACCAACAACAGGCATGTCATGTCCTTGGGGGTTCGACATCCTTGTAGTCCTGGGTATATTTTTATTGTCTGTGTTAGTAAAGCTTTCCTTGTTTGTGTGGTATCGTTCCATTGCGACGTTAATTACATTTAAATTTTAAACAAATAAGAGCCATGTCTATCTATTTAATTTTGCACATGAACACATCAGTAAAAATTCTCTCGATTCTGTTTCTGTCGTCTATGAATGCTCACAATTTTTTTTAAAGTGTATTATCTGTATACTTCTGAACAACTACATGTAACTGTAATATTAATGACAAGATTAAGACATGAAATCATTCATCAGTGTTGGTAGAAACTTTAATAGAGATATCACTGTGTTAATGTCAACAAGAGGAAAAAAATTACTATATTTTCACAGTAACTTTTCTATTGAATTTTTTTAGCAAACTAATGGGCTACGCCCCTGCTTACAAACCCCCGGGAATTGCTACGCAATCTCATTTGGTTTGTTTCACAAACCAACACTACTTTCGCAGAGTCAAACTCCTGTGCGACGGCGAAACTATCAATTCGTACAATCCTGATTTGACTTTCCAGTTCATGAATCACAGCGAGGGTTCCACCACATGCTCGCTGACGCTTGCCAACTCCCAGCGATTGCTGCGCAATTTCATTTGGTTTGCTTCGCAAACCAATACTCCTGTCGCAAGTGTGTGATTTCGCCTTTTTTTTTACTAAAACACTTAATGTATCCTTAACTAATGTATTCATCAGTAAAAAACCATCTCTGTCTTGTTCCCTGTACAATTTTTGAATAAACCATGTTCATCTGGTAATATTCTGATCTGTACTTAATCGGCAAACTGTCTGAGAATCGACCGAAAAACGTGCATGACATCACAGCAAGTTTCAAGGACATCTGGCAAACCTGTTAGTCAGAAAATGTAAACTTAATTTCCGTGAAGCAAATAACGCTGTCGCTCCGCGATCTGAAAAGTACGAACTTTGTATGACCAACTTATTGTAATAAGATACAGATATGATACGTAAGACGTAATAAAATACAGATATGACAGTTTTAACAAAATAAAACAAAAATGTCCCGATTTTTCTCAAAATTCAAAAAAATATTATCAGATTGAAAATTTTTTTAAATCTTTACGTTTCAACAAATATCACATTTAGAGGTACTTTGAAAAAAAATCACGACTGAAGACTGATAATTTCTACGTCTTTTGCTCATTTACGTCAGAAATTTCGCTTTTTTTTACATCTTGAAACTTAATAAACCCTAAACTAATAGCCGCATCGGAAAAAATCTTCAAAATTGTCAAGGGAACACGATGAAGAACAAACCATGCTAATTTCGTAATTTTCTGATCCGTACTTTCTCGGCAAACCGTCTAAGAAACGAGCGGAAAATCCCAGTTATCAATCCTGCGATAGCGGCGGTAACTTTTTTTAATTTTGAGAAAAAATCTTCTCCAAAAATATTACTTAAATTCTAACATAATTATATTAAATATGTCTTACCTTTAAACTGCAATAATGCTTCTCCAATGTTATTTTTTATTGTGTCTTTTAATAAAGAAATAACAGTGTACTAAGTCCAACAAGATAATTAGTAATTAAATAGGGACATCACATGAGACAGTCATATGTACAGTCTGAGAAGCGTAGACTCAGAGGTAACTGGATCAATTACTGCGTATTATAAAAGATTACATCAGCCAGTTATAACTGACTAGAATATATATATACTAGAAACAGTAATGTGGTAAACACATGACATCATTCGTGGTTAACAGCATTCATAATATAAATACTTAAAGGAAGTATGCAACATTTTTAATACTGAAACGTTTGCTGAAGCAAAAGTACAGAAGATGTGCTGCGGACTCCTGTTTGTAATAAAATGAATTAAGAATTCTTGAGCTGACACAAGGAAATAAATAGCCAAGGAATACCCATACTAATTTCCTAACAGTTTATAAAGCTGAATTATTACAAAGCTAAATGGCTTGTCTGTTTGAACTGTAATCAATCAAGCCGCTTTAAAGAACCCATTAAGGAATTTAGACTTCTAATAGTATGTAGGCTGTTGAGAAACCGTGTTTACAAAGTGAAACTTGTAGAACTTACTAAAAAATATAAATAAATGTATGTCAAAAAGAAAATGAACCACCAAAGATCTCCCTAATCATTGACAGTTGTAAGTATCGATAATTCGTTTAAGTAAAAATTACATGATATATTAATACATTTTTTCGAAGTACACTGACAAAATTATTAAACAGTTTGCGTCTAGCAAATGTTCGTCACTTTCATTTCAAATAAAGTCATTTAAAACAATGTTGTTTGGTTGTATCATTACATGAGAAACACATTGTTTGGTTTAACAACAAATTATTTAAGGACAGTCTTTCATTACACTAAAACCCTGCTAATACAAACCCCACGTTGCTCCTAATTTGGTTAATCCGAACCAACTGTTTTTAAAATTTATGAAACAAAATACAGTTAATCAGTGACAACATATACTATCATTTTTTTTTCCAATGGCGGGCCCTATACAATATACTTTTTACCATGCACTGGACAACATCCTTGAAAAACAAGGCCGGAAGTGTTAATGATCACTACTTCCAATGGCGGTCACTAAGAACTTGTCCTTTGGCCACTACAAGGCCGGAAATGATGGTAACTTGTGAAGAGGCACCCACTGGGTGGACAATCATTGCCACTAACAAAGGACAGCAAAATTATACATCCATGCCCTGTTACCGGATTCGAACCAGGAACCTTTCGATCAAGAGGCCAACACCTTGACCACTAGACCGGTTGTTCGGCACATACAAATACTATCATTATTGACTAATACTATCATTATTGAATTAAAAAACATCATTGTTAAGAATGCACATACTTTCAGATTTTTAGATTATCATTAAATTAAAAAGAATAGAAAAATAGTCATCATAGAACTTCATGAACTATTACATTTGTATAAAATTAATCAGTTTTGCTGTGGTGTGGTAAATACGTATAAACATTTTCCTAGTTGGATCTTCAGAAAACATATTCTAAGTTAATCATAAAAATCAAGTGAATAAAATATTCACTTTTGTCGTGCTATATTACGAGTGTAACTATAATTTGTATTTAATTTAATCTAGCTTAAATATCCATAAAGCTTAAAACTCCGGTTGCTCTTCATTAACAAATTTGACAATCTTGTTCGACGAACTGAAAGGGGGAAAAGAAAGAACCCCCAACTCCCCCTGGTTACGTCTATAAACTAATGCACCATTGTTTCATGATTAAATTTATATATTACACAAGTAAATTATTAATTACAATTAAATTAATTAAAAGGAAATTAATTAAAATTAAGTTATGAGCAGTTTGATTAGTTTTAATAATTATATATATATTAGTAAAACTTTTTTTCAACTGAAAGGGGGGGGGGGGTTGAACCCCCAAACACACACTCTGGTTACACTTATGTATATCCATATATAAAGAGAGAGAGAGAGGGAGAGAAACAAAAACAATTACTGACCATTTTTGCATTGGGGACGGTCCAAAAGTCATAACCTTTTCTATGGGAATTCCGTACTTAATGAATGTGTACACGGGTACAAATTTGTGTTCCACAAATAATTTATTGGCGAGATCGATCTGTTTATCTCGTTCCATGACCGTCGTATAGAAAGAATTCCAAAGAAATTCCTGATGAGAATATACATCGCTTTAAACCACTGCTGGAGAATAATTTTAGAAAATCTATCACTACTTGTGAGTCTTCACAATAGTCCCTCAAGGTTCTTAGGAACAAGCCAAAGATTGTCTCGTCTTGAAACTTAATTTGGTGTTCACTCCACACCTCCATGGACCGCAGCAATTTCAGGGGCCGCATAAAACGACGAATTGCGGCACTAACATCGCTGGATTGAATTATATGAGAGTGCATTTCCAATATCATTCTATACTGAAATTTGCTCCGATAACTTTCCCAATGGACTTCGCGCAGCACAAAGAATGGCATAGAAAATCTCTCATAAGTGATGGGATTCCAGTCAAGATCCAATCTATCAAAGAACGGTTTTTGAAACTTCGTGATACGGTCTTTTAATTTACGAAAACGCTTTAATTTTTTCCCGTATTCGCAAAAACTTATATCCAAGTAATTAAGTGATTCGTGCTTGAAGTTTGCATACTGCATTATTTTATCCTCGCATGCAACACTTATTTGTTCTGTAAAATTCTTTATTCTTGGATTGATCTCTGAACTCTGGAACCTATAGCATTCACGAGATGTTCGTAGTAGAACAAAAAATCCTCTCTGATTACTGTTGCAGTTGAGAATTCCATTCGGGTAGAAATGAACTAGTTAGAAGATCTCTAGGAGCAGCAGTCCTGTCTATCGGAAGGCAAAACGCTAGTGGAGTGCGAATGTGGAGTGCTCATAAGGTTTGTAGGTGACAACAAAGCCCATCTGCTTAAAGCCCCTTGCAAGGAATGGCCTGGGACGTGACCTTGGATAGTAGCGGCTAGCTGAATTGTAAGTGTAGCGCCAATTGGGTGAAAAAAGCTGACTGGTGAAAACCTAGATTTTACCTCCACAGGCGTTTGGTTTGGTAATACGTTCCTTTCGACGTTGCGCGTGAGTCGATAGAAGTGTCTTGAAAACAGCAGGATTTAGGCAGTTAAAAGTGTGGTACCACTTTGAAACCTTTATTTTATCTTTCTTTTTATTTCATATTATTGCTAAATGCAAGATTTTGAAAGTTGTAAATAATGTGCGAGTAACGGCTGTATAATTACGTTTTGCGTTGTATTTGAATCGACAATGTTTACTTTCGACAGCAACGCATGGTTTGGTGAATGAACGAAACATTTTTAAGTATTATTCTGGCCTTAGATTAAAAAATTTTCAGATTACAAGCATATATATATTAGCAATCTAATTTTTCTGTCTTAGATTAATATTTGGATATAATCTGCAAATTATTTAATCTAATGCATTCTGAATTAAGATTTTGCTTTTGACTAAGCAAAAAATAATAGAAATAAATAAGTTCAATTTGCGTTGTATTACAAAAGATATTTCCTCTAAAATTAAGTAAATGCTTTAGTGCAAATCAAATGCAAATGCATTAAAAGATAGTGATACTGTTCAATTTAAACAGTTATAAAAAATTGAAAAATGTAGACATCTTTCCACGCTTGAATTCTTGTAAACATTGAACACTTTAAAAATTAGTAATTTAGATTTGAATAAACACAACTTTAAATTATTAATGTATGAAACAATAACTGTTGAGTTCTTAAATTATCAAAAAGTGAAATAAACGTTTTCCTTTCGTACCTTTGAAAATGTGAGTGATCCTCTTTGGACTCCTTAAAAATGTCAAAGAATCCTTATTTCAAAATTCTGTATCAACCTTGCAATACCGATCACAAATGATACAGATCAAATAAATATATAGGATGCCTAAGAGGTGATAAATATGCCAAGCAGGGCGAAATCTTACGAACAATTTTCTTTATCAAGCAACCCTTCCAATTCAGGCACTCTTGTACTGGCCAATACAGATACAGTCCTTTCAAATCTGATCGTGACGTCACCCAACTGACATCCAACAGTTAGATCCAGGGCGCATGCGTTCTGCTTTTGTTTCAGAGTTCGTGTGAGAAGTGTATGTTTGTAGTGTGATCAAAGTTCGTTTTTTGTGTGTTAATTAGGCAATTAAAGCTAGGAAACGATATCAGCCCCTTGTGTTGTACCGTTGTGCAACTCTATTTACAGAAATGGGGCCGGCCCGAAATATAAAGTTTATTTCTTTCCCGAAAGTAAAGAAGTTCACCAAAAATTGAATAACGTATGTGCTCAATTCGAGTTCTGAAAATTAACTTTCTTCCATCTTTCCTTGAGGGACAGTTCAATTCCTGGGGTGGCCTTGAAGAACATGTGGACGGGAAAAACAAATCGCTAAGAGAGGGTTTGGTACTTGGAATTTAGTACCGGCGGTCAATGCAACAGGTGATAGCCTCTGATTCAGAGTTTGCTGGGGTCGAAAAGAAGACCAACTTTTCTATGGCGACTCGTAAGTCGTATCTTTCACGTTCTAACCAGTTAGAATATCACTCAAACCGTTCCATATTTTAATCATGTTTTTCCGTCTACAATCCTCACGTTTAATTGGTGCTCTTCATATCAATTCGGATTCCATTCGTTTATTCAATTTTTCTCGTTCATTCAGCAGGCCAATCTGGGGCATCCATAAATTTATCAATAGCATAAAAAGGTATTTTGCTTATGACCTATGTACTAATAAAGAGGTTTATTCAATTTTTTCAAGCAGTGGTATTGGTAATTGTATATTGGATGGCTTGAGAGACGAAATTTTACTGTAAATTCGATATTAAGAAAAAATAGGATAATTTCAGTATTTTAAGCTGTCCCCGATGGTGATTCTGAATAATGCTTAATTTCGATTTTGGGCAATTTAGAGATCTTTCTGACACCTATACTACTTACTTGTAAGACCCGGGATCAGAAATAGTGTAATTTAACTCCATTCTTCATTTTACTCTTTTCATGAAGTCTTTCGTGAAAATTCTCAATCAGTTTAAATGAATCAATATGAGAGGAAATCGCCTTGTGCAAGAAACAAACCGTTTTGTGTCCTACTTCAATTATGTGCTTTTCGATTTTTTTCCTAAACGACCAATAAACAGTATTATTTTGCAGATTGGAAAATATCCGCTGTTTTTCATACATACACATGTGCACATAAGCATCTTATTGATACTGTGTAGACCCAGTGGGCATCTTCCCAGCTTTAAGGGGCCGCCCTAGCCCGGTTGGTAGAGCAACGGTCTAGCAACCGGAGGGTTGCGTGTTTGAATCCAACCAAAAACACGTCAAGTACAAAATGAGTTTGTGGGCGTTAAATCTGTTGTGGCCTCAAATGCCCTCACGTTGCCATGGTATAGATTTCTGGAGAGTGGTGTGCCAGCTCAGATGTTGCCTCGTCATCTGACCGTGGTTCACAATTATGTGGCTTTGTCCTCGAATCCTTCACTTTGGGAGTTATATATATATATATATATATATATATATATATATATATATATATATATATATATATAAATAAATAAATAAATATATATATATATATATACATTACTGAACGGCGATGATGGGCACGGTGGGAAGTGTAACGGATTAGCAATCGGATTTGTGTGATTTCAAATCCGACCAAAGACAGTCGTGCTGACGAGGGCTGGTGTACGTTAAATCTGCCGTGGCCTCAAATTCCCTTCACGTTGGTATAGTGTGGAAGCTTGGAGATTGGCGTGAATGTTCATGTGTTGCCTTGTCCACTCACAATCAAAATTAACTGGTGTTGTCATTGAGGGATTGAACCCGGACAGTCGCCAATCACTCAGCTCCTGTGCAACGTTAATTACCTTCCCTACCCTTTTGAATAAACTATCAGTATTAAGGACTCTTACCTATAAGAAGGGGTATTATTAAAGAACAAACCAGTCGGAAACCGCAAAGATTTTATTTTGAGACTCAAATTTCCATCATAATCCACACCATCATGCGAAATTGCACACACCAGTATGTGGAATATCGCTACACAAACGCTACCGTCACATACATTTAGCTCGGCAGAAAATGTCCCTCATAAAAACATTAAATTACTGAAATGTTTTAAAATCGAAAATGTTTTCATTTGAGACACAAAGGAAGTTATATAGAGAGAGTTAAGTTGAGAGTGCAAGTTCTGTTGACAGAATGAGGGTCCAAATAACTTTCGTTTTCATGTAGAAAGGTACTACATTGTTCAAAAACCGCGCACATATAAATTTAATTGTTATAATTTGGTAGTAATTAATACACGACATTAATGCTTCGTGTTGCATTCAAGGTAGGTTTGGTTTCAATTTGTTTGCAAGCGTAGCGATCAAACCACTATAATAACAAAATTGGCCAAAGGATCGTAGACAGTGTAGGGTCCAATTAATTTCGATTAGCGTATCGACTCGTAATCACAATGTTTATCATTCAATAGTAGATTATTATTGCTTATGTTACTTGAAATAAATGTTTCATATACTTTTAGATGCAGTTACTATTGCCATGGTTTAAATGTTGTCTAAAAGTGATTAGGCAGGTCGACTTTCTTTCATAGAAAAATGCAAATATCCTTCAAGGTGTACGTATATTCTAGAAGATTTGTTTTTAAATTTTGACTTTAAAAATCCATTGTTTTTACTACAGGTAACTGTTGTGTTCTTAAAATCCTTTCATTGAGAGAAAAAAAATTATATTATGCAGATAATTAACTATCGAATTAAGATATAATTAGCATGTTCTTTGAAACATGACACATCAAAGTTTCATTTATTCAGAAAGACGATTCCTGTTGGAAATTATTCCTAATAGAATTCTTCTTGTTTTGAATCTACATGAAATTTCTTGAAGATAAATGTTTTTGTTACAACTAGTAGGCTCCGCCCCCTGCTCGCCTTCGCTTGCCAACTCCTAGGGAGTACGTAATCCCATTTGGTTTGCTTCGCAACACTTCTTTGCAGAGTGAATTTCCTGGAGTGTCGAAACCTCCGCTCCCGTCTCGAATACGCACGCAATCCCATTTGGTTTGGTTTGCAAACCAAATCTATCTTTGCAGAGTCAATCTCCTGCTACGGCGAAACTACCTTAATAATTCGTATAATCCTGATTTTACTTTCCGGTCCATGACGTCACAGCGGGGGTTTCGCCTCCTGTTCGCGAACGGTCGCAAAACCCAGTAATTGGTACGCATTCCCATTTGGTTTGTTTCGCAAACCAACACTTCTTTTGCAAGTAATTTCGCTTTTTTTTTTAATTTAACACATAATGTACCCTATATTAATAGTCGCTTCAGCAAAAAAATCTTCGCAATCTTGTTCCCTGTACAATTTTGAATAAACCATGTTAATCTCAAAATTTTTGGACGCGTATTTTCTCGCATAGAAGGGAAAAAGCGAGTTCAGCCTTTTGGATTCCGGGCCAGACGTGACAGCGAATTTCAACGGAAAAATAAAAATAAATCGTTGCTATGGTGATTGTAGCTAGGATAAATATTTGATGTCTGGCAAACAAATTTGTTCAAAATGCATACGTTCGTTTCACCGTTTCCTTTGCCACGGACTCGGCGCGATCAACAATTTGTTAACTCGCTAAATTATACTTTTTCTCAAATCGAATTTATTTTTGAAACAATTTGAAAAATAATTATACCACAAAAAAGAGTGCATTCAAAGCTTTCACGTGATACTTTTAAATTTTAAAACAAATAGTATTAAGCTGGAGATATGACAGTTTTAGTTTTGTATCGGAAATTAAGATATAAAAGTTACGAAATTTGTATGACCAACTTTTAATTGCATCGACTTTGTTTATTAACCAATTTAAAAAATAATTGTACCATAAGAAAGAGTACATCCAAGGGTTTTCATTGATGATTTAAAAAAAAAATATATATATATATTAATATTAAACTATAGATACGACAGCTTTAACAAAAAATTACGAAAATTTCCCAATATTCTGTAATTTGTCTGACCAACTTTTGAACGCATCGAAATTATTTATTAACCAATTAAAAACTAATTGTATTGTAAGAAAGAGGACATTCTAAGGTTCCCTGCGATGTTTTGAAACGTAAAAAATAATAGTAATAAGGTATAGATATGACAAGTTTTAAAAAAATAACAAAAATGTCCTGATTTTTCCAAAATTAAAAAAAAAAAACTGTCAGGAACCAAACTACTGAAATTTCTAAAAAATATCGGCGTCCTGCAAGAATTCACATGAAGAGGTACTTTAAAAAAATCACGGCTGAAGACAAAAAATGTGTACGCCTTTTGCTCACTCATATTAGAAATTTCGCTCTTTTCTACATTTAACACGTAATAAACACTAAACTAATATCCGTATCCGAAAAAAAAATTTAATTCACGTTTTTCCCTGTACAATTTTGAACAAATCATTTCAATTTTGTAATTTTCTAATCCGTACTTTTTCGGGAATCCGTCTAAAAATCGAACAAAAAAAGCGACTTTTCAATCCTGCGGTAACATTTTTTTAATACAGAGAGAAAGCAATAACGATGGCGTTACTAGATGCCAAATAGAAAATTTACGCTTTTATGATCAATAAGTTTTTTGGGGCTTTTCGTATTCCATATTAAAAATGTTAGTTACATAAAATTAATTATTTTAAACATCCTTTTTTCATCAATCAAATATAAGTAAACTTTTTTGGGGAGAATAAACTAAAAGAATCTATTTCAATATAAATATTAGAATTGTTCGAGCAATACTGGTAAACAATTTTATTGGAAGGTTATTTTCAATCATTGCCTTTAAAGTAAACTGGGTTACGTACAGTAATCATTTTATACTCCATGTTGTTCCTATGGGATCTCAAATTGTTTTTAGTCTCCTCTGCTCACCTAGAACAAATGGAACCTAGGCTATGAAGCCTACCTTACCCACAGGGTTCTAAAGTATAAGTGTACCAAGTTTGGTGTGGTTTACTAGCGTCGCATGGTTTCGGCTGGTAATTACTACTGCTGAAAATCTGTGGTATATACACTATCGTATTAATTGTCGTTGGTTTTCTTTCATTTAAAACTGGGGTTTGATTTTAAACACTGTATGTGTTCTTATTTACCTGACACGTTGAACTTTTTATGAACAAATTAAAGAAAATGTTTTACTCTGATAACATAGCTGAACATATCGATGTTTTTTTTTAAAGATATTAAACTACTAAAGAAGATTATTGGGTTTTTTTTCTTTTCGAGGTATATAGTTTCAGAAAATTAGTGCTTGTAATATTGATAAATTAGAGGAGATGTAAAACCTACTAATTAAATGCAGAGAACAAATTGAACTTTCTTGTATTTTGGAAGTTAAATGTGGATAAGGTCTTTACAATGCGAAAATTTCCTTACAATCTTAACATATGTATGTTGGGAAAACATATCACCTCCATTTCTAACTCCTTTTTACATTTTTTCTGAGTTGACTGTTCCTTATTCTGATCTAAAGCCTACATCACATTTGAGTATGGTAGAAACTCGAAATATTAATGAAGCAGTAGACTTGGTAGAATAAATTCAAATTCAAAGGTGATGAGCATCACATTTAAAAATTAAAAAATTAATTATGCCATCAAAGAGTTACCACTAGCAGTGCCTGACCGCCATTTTGTTGATGATTTTTGAATTTATTGTACCTTCACTAATTTTAGCTCTCATAGAAAGGCAATTGGAAAGCAGACAGACAAAAACGGTTTGGTTGTCTCTCTTTCCAAAATTACCCGCGTTTACTTTTGAGGAAGGCGTGGAATACATTTACATCCAAAAATTTACCTTATTCGATCGCTTTTCCTATCATTCCGGATTGAAAAGTTCTCAGAACTATTTTCAGTTCAATGTTCACATTTGGTGCTTATTCAGGATTTAAAAAGGAATATAACAAAGTTATTTTTAAATTATACTCTAACTCCTATCTAATCCCACCTGGGAACGCAGATTCGATCTCAATTGCCTTCCAAATTTGAGTATAGTGCTGCAATTCGCAGTTCTGCTGCAAATTCCGTGTTGTTGGCATTTGACCCTATAGCCATCAAGACCTTCGAATTTCATTAAGAAATTAATTTCATTGCATCAGCTGCTAACATCAATCACCTAATTTGACTTGCGCTTTTAGATATACCCCAAATAGGTCAAAATGTATGGATGGAGTAAAAGTTGACTTGAAGTGAGACATAGTGACTTGAAGAGCTGCTTAATCCTTCGATCCCTAGAGTCTGATTTTGGTGGAGGTGGTTGATTTGGCATGAAGGAGAAGCAAGATTTGATGGTCGGGGGTTGAACAAAGGTCACGGTTGAGACCTTCGAGGGTCTCGTTTGAACCGGGGTCCACATTCTCTTCGTACGGTTGGCATTTCAGGAACAGGTGATACCGAAGTTTTGTTTGCCCTTCTGACAGACTTGGCGCGATTTCTTTTCAAAAAGGCGATCTGTGCTATCGGTCGCCTAATGCTGGAATAATTTTGAACGCGTTGTTAAAATGAGTTTCTTAATCGATCTCTGAAAGACACGATTCTGTTAAGCCCTATCCACACTGGACGCGCTGCGCTCATATTAATTGAATTCTCGCTCAGTGTGTGGACGGTGAACAGAATGCAAAGGTGATCCGTTTCCTGTTGGTACCATAGACTTAGAATAAGTCTATGGTATGTACATCAAAGGAAAGCGAGTGTTTGTGTGCGATCAATTTTTGACGACCTTTTTTATTTACTCGCACCCACCGTATGATCAGTCATCGGGAAAAAACGGTTCAGTGCTAGGAACATCGAAATAGTTATTTTTCTTCACATTTTAAAAACATAATTGATTCACAGACCGTTCCGGAACGGTATAATGGGTGTACATAGTAAAAAAAAACAGGGGGGGGGGGGGCGTTTTTTGTTGAGTTTTAGTTGCTTGTGTTATATGGCTTTTCTTTGTTAATGTTGTTTGCATAAATGATACGGGAGATCCCATATTATCTTGAATAGAGAGAGAACATTTGCGAGAGATTGCCCTGATTTGTAGTGTGTGGAGTGTTCTAATCTAGTTCAGTTTCACCGACAGTTGTCCTGCAATTCTACCCACGCTGACCAACCTGTCTGGTGGTTAAGGTGTTAACCTCTACAACGGAAGGTTGCTGGTTCAAATCCGGGTCAGAGAATGGATAGTTGTAAGCGTAAGGTGTAGAGGCGGCTGGTGCATCTTAAATTTGTCGTGGCCGAAAGTCCTCACGTTGGGTTGGTGTGGAGGTTTGGAGAGTGGGGGGAAGGGGGGGGGTGCCAGTCAGTTGTTGGAGCATCATCATTAGCGTTGTATTGTTCCAGTACGAAGTTAATTAAAAATTTCCTTACGCGTAATTGTACGTTTTTTAATAGTTCGAGTTTGTTGTTTTTTTAGTTTAACAGCTCAACATTATTTATCAAGGGTTCAAAGAAAATCTCTATTACTTTAATACATTTCATATTACCATTTTTGTTTGTAAGTACTGTTTAGCCATACATCGTTTACAATGAAATCTTACCAGATGTGAAAACGTAATGTGCCCATATTATTGTCAAAATTGATGTGTCCGTCCATGTGTATTTTGATCAATAGTGATGTTGTGGGAAACATTGTGCTTCTAAATTTACGATAAAAAAGAGGTGGCTGTTTAAAAATGTATTTCAACTTTTTTGCAATTGAAGAAATTTTAGAATTGTCGCACTGCAATAGTAATACGATTTACCGAAATGAGCCGAATCGAAAGAAACATCCAATATTATATAACATATTATAAGTGAAATATTCCAGTAAGAAGTTGTTATCTTGTTAAGGGAAACAATCTGCTTAAAATTTCAATTTTTAAAGTATGTATGTATGCATGATTATACAGAGGCTGTTCGCACATTTTTTAGACGATTTTGGTTAGTGTCATACGTTGACTAGGCCGTGATTGTGGTGATAATCATGCAAGTAAATTAAAGTTTTGCAAAAGAAACAGGACACATCAGGTAATCAAGAAAGAAAATATATTGTCACAGAATTCAAGTAAATTTTACATAATTGATCACAAATAAAAAATAGAGACAATCACTGCATTTTTAATTGAACAAAAATAAGAATGAAACTAAATTCAATAGACCTGTCCGGTGTCCAATCCATCCCCCAGCACTTCGATGGTGAGTATCTGAGTTCCAGACGCCCAGAGACAACTCTCGAAAAAAAAGTTATTTTTCCTCACTTGGCACACTTCAGCCCCCGTGATGCTTTCGCTATTTTCCCATTGGACCCCAAGGATAGCGTCCCCACGGCAGGCTGTCCATTCCGGCAGGGCTCATTGTTCGGGATTTTTTTCCGCGCGAATTCCGCCAACCCCACGCTACCCCCTTTTGGAGGTTTCGCTATCATGTTTCCCTTGAGGTCAATGTTCGATGTGTGGAGGCGTCACTGGAGTGTGTGCTGCTTGCTTAGCTGGACACTCTTCCCTCTGACCAGAAAAGTGATCCAAAGACGTGAACATTCACCTGGTTCCTGGCAGTATCAGTTCATCTGTAAAAGTGGTACATCACAATAGAAAGTCCTTGCGAGGCGGCTTGAATTGTGTTATTTAAGTTGCACTGTATATTGGACACAGAAATGGAGCTAGGGATGGAGTGGACATAAAACATTTCAAGCATTATAGAAAAGTATATAATACTGTTGGTTTCTATAATAATATTAATATATTGCACAGGTAAACACAAGAATCTTAAATTCGACAGGGGTTTCATGAGAAATTGTTCACAAGTATGAGTTGTGAAAAGACATGTAAATTTGTCAAGAAAAATATAATAGAAAATGAGCACATCACTAGACTTACACAAAAACACAAATAGAATAAAATGTCTAGAATAAAATATGTAATGTTATAAAAAACCTTTTATAAATTCATGACGTTTGTAAATTGTAAACAGAAAATTATCGTGCCCTTTGTGGCACTGAATTGCGCACTTGTTCATTGCATCACGAATTGATGAGGACAAAACAATTCCCAATATTACAGACCTTCACTTGTGAGGACTTGACAGGTTCGAACACAAACCTTTTAAAGAATAAAAATAAAGATAAAATGACCTAATCGGTATGACAAATTTGAGCGACTACCTTTGGCAGAAACTACATAAAGAGTAGTACACTAGGTGTAGTGCTAAAAGCAATACACGTGATGAGGCAGTGTAATGTAAACAGTTTGTAATACCAGTCTGGAGATGTTCACATATGTGATCAGGCTATGGAGAAAAATTGAAACAGGCATTATCAAAATGTTTACATGAAAGGATAGCTGACCTGGGCTTCTGAAAATAAACAAACAAACGTGACTAACATTTTAAACCAAAAAAATGTTGCATTGTCCAACAGATCTGAAATCAAACGTAATTTTTTGAATAAGAGGAACGAAGAATAACGAAAGAATCACTCATACTCACCCTGACGAAGCAGTGGGGGACAGGTGATTAATAACTAAAAATGCAGTAATTGACTAATATGAAAAAAACTATTATGAAATACATGGTATTTGACGACACAAGCAAAATGTAATCACAAGTTAGTTTCAATAAGTATCATAATATGTTTACTTAAACAAGAATGTTATGATCTGTTTCTCAACCAATATGCAGGAGGTAAAAGTTGTTTAGGTTGTGTGTTGGGTGTTTGTGAAGGTGTGATGTGTTGTAAGTGAAAAAATCTGTTAGCTGACAGTTTAAGTCGATGCACATTGACCTTGATTGTTTCAGAAAATGGATTGTCAAGTTCCTTAATACAGCAGTTATGAGGATTTGGTTTGTTAACAACTTCATATGGTCCGAGGAACTTAGGTTTAAATGTATCAGTTGATTTTAGGTACACAATATCCCCAGTTTTGATATTTCTTTGAGATGACTTATTTAATTTCTGTTCAGTCTCTTGATCTTGAGTGCTTTGTAAGTTATGCTGAACTTTAGCATAAAGTTGTTTGAGGGAAAGCAGCAGTTTATTTGTGTATTGATTCATTGGTAAAGTAGGTATTTCTTCTTCATGATTGAATGTGTCAAAAATTAATGACTGATTTCTTCCAAAGTGTAATAAATGAGGAGTTATTCCATGTGCAGAGTGCTTAGATGCATTGTAAATATGTTTATGAGCAGCAACTGCTATATCAAAGTCTATTTGATTGCTGGTAAGGGCTAGAAGAGTAGTTTTCAGAGCAGAGTTAATTCGTTCAGATTGGCCATTAGCTTTTGGGTTATGTGGTGTTGTATGCATTACTTTAATTCCTAATGTGCTTGTAAGTTTTTCAAATATTTCAGAAGTAAACTGAGTGCCGAGATCAGATAATATCATAGCTGGTCTACCAAAGGTGGTTATATATTGTATCATAGATTTACATATTGTAGAAGCTTGTATGTTCGTAATTGGATAAAGTTCAATATGTTTAGAAAAATGATCAATAACTGTGAAGATGTATTTGTTTTGAACGGGTCCAACGATGTCGATAGATACAAATTCGTTTGGTCTGTTAGGTATTGGAGTTTTTCCAAATGACGGTGATTTTCCATACTTGCGTTTATGTTTGCAGCACTCTTTGCATGATGAGACATAGTTTACAGTGTCGGAAAACATTCCCTTCCAAAAATATCGTTCTTTTAACAATAGGTATGTTTTGTCTGTTCCACAGTGTGTAACGTGTATATTTTGTAAAGCACACCTTTTTAATTTGTGGGGCATTACTATTGTTTTCAAGCAGACTTTTTCTTTATGTTCATTATGTTTGATGTCTAAGTGCATAAGGAGTTGAGTATTTGGGTCAATGTAAAAGTGTTCAAAATCTTTGTGTTTACAGTATTCTTGCTTCGTGAGTTCTTCCCTTACGTTACGAATCCATGTATCTTCCTCTTGGTGTTTAAGAATGTTTTGAGTGGTTAGTTCTTCTTTAATAAGGGTGGTGGCGGCAATAATTTCAGTATTTGCAGGGAGGATAGTGTTAGTTTCAGGAGGGGGTTGGCCCTCAGGTTCCCTTGAAATGTAGTCAGCCAAGTGATTAAGTTTCCCTTTTATGTGTTGGAATGTGTAGGAATACTCTGATAGTTCTAATAACCATCTGGCAATGATGTTGGCAGGATTACTTAATTTTGTGAAGTACTGTAAGTTTTTGTGATCAGATATGATAACAAAATGTCTTCCATATAAAAATTCGTGAAAATATTTTACACTGTTGTGTATTGCCATAAGTTCTAACTTATTAGCGGGATACTTAGCTTCTGTTTGTGACAGTGAACGAGAGAAATATGCTACGGGACTTAATTCATCGCTGTCTTCCTGCATTAATATTCCTGAGATAGCGACATTTGACGCATCAGTATTAAGGTAAAAGGGTTGATCCCATTTAGGTTGTTTGATAAAAGGTACTTCGAAGAATAATTGTTGTATATGTGCGAATGCTTCTTGATGTTGTTGAGTCCATTTAAAGTCTTTGGAGCATGCTAAGTCGTTTAAAATTTTGATTTTATATGCATAGTTAGGAATTAGTTGGCGATAATATCCGCAAAGTCCGATAAATCTTTTTAGGTGTTTCTGGTTCTTTGGTGTTGAAAATTCTGTAATTTTACGAGTGTTGTTAGTGCAAGGCATCAAGCCATCTTTATTGATCTTGAATCCTAGGTAGTCAATTTCTTTAAGAGCGAACTTGCATTTATGTGGTGCTAGTGTGAGGTTATTGTGTTGGAGCACTTGCAGAATATCCTTCAATTTGGAATTAAGATCTTCAATTGAATTAGCGCCTATAACAATGTCGTCTTGGTAGGCTTCTATTCCTGTGTGTTTAACTTTTTTAATGATGGAATCAATAAGTTTTTGGAAATAAGCACTGGCTGATTTAAGACCAAAAACCATTCTGTTAAACTGAAAGGTTCCCCATTGTGTAGTAAAAGATAGGTATTTTCTATATTGATGTGGGAGTGCAATTTGCCAGTAAGCATTATTGAGATCAAGCACTGTGAAATATTGATATCCAGATAAAGATCGGGTGATATCATTAATTTTTGGTAATGGGTATGTGCAACCTTCAACAATTTGGTTTAAAAGGCGCAGGTCCAATGCTAACCTGATAGATGGTTTGTCAATAGAGTGGTCTTTCTTCTTTACGAGAATCATAGGACAAGCCCATTCAGACGTTGTTTCTTGGATGATTCCAGCATGAATGAGTTCTTCTAAATGCTGTTTAGCATGATGTTGCAAGGCTTGAGGTATCGGATATGGTACGGAGGAAATTGGGTTTTCATGCTGTAGCTGTATTTTTGGTGTAACCAAGTCAGAATGACCAATGGTTGAAACCGATTTTGAAAAGACTTGTTTAAATTTTGAAACAGTTTGGAGAATTTGATTCTGATGGAGTTTATCAAGGTGTTGAATTTGGAAGTCCTTCACATTGAAGTCATGTATTCTTTGTTTATAAACCCTGTCATCTGCAGTAATGTTGTTGACATGATTATTGGTATTGTGTTGACAATTCTGCTGTTGGTTTATGATATGAAAGTCTGTGTCAAGAACTCCAATTTTTGTTCCTTTGTTGACATGAATGTTCTTAGTACCAATGTTCCTTACAATGGTGTGAATTTTTCCATGTTTCTCTGTAGTGTGTATGCTGGTGTGAATTTCTAAGCAGTGATTTTGGATCTTGGGTGTGAATAAGACTTCTCTGCCCTGAAAATTGGAATTTTGTCTATTTGAAATTTGTATGACTTTTGTTTGATTAGGCTTCAGCATAATTTTTGTTTGGGTAAAAGCACAAGTATTTATATTATCAGGTGTCTTTGTAGGTGTTTCTGATACTAGAGGAACAGATTTTTCACCGAAGTTCAGTGTGTTATTGTTAGTGTCCAAGGTCATCTTGTTAGCTCTGAGAAAGTCATACCCCAAGAGGACATCAAAATTTGCACCAGTGA
Organism: Metellina segmentata; assembly: GCA_947359465.1. Lineage (NCBI taxonomy): Eukaryota > Metazoa > Arthropoda > Arachnida > Araneae > Tetragnathidae > Metellina > Metellina segmentata. The sequence continues at coordinate 60,218,501 of OX375879.1, read as the reverse complement.
TTTCATTGGACACAAAGAAGGTTTGCTTAAATTTCTGACTGTGAATCGTTATTGTAATTTCTACACAGCATTTAAAGTCAATCGTTTGATTGTTGACGGCTTTGATTGTGACTTGCCTTGACAGATATTTGCACTTAGTTAGGTTTTTGACTCTGTTAAATGTTGAAGCAGGCAAGAGGCAGATTGAACTACCACTGTCAATCATACAGGTTAAGTTTACCTCAGCACACTGTGCAAAAATGATGGGAAGAGAGTTATTTGTGTAGGCATTAAAAATGTGAGTTTCTATAGGTGGTGACTTCACTGTCATATGTTGCTTGTTCCTTTGGTGAACTGGGAAGTCTTGCAGGTCACCGCCTGTTAGTTTAACTGTTGTTGTTGACTCTGGGCATAGTCCTGTAAGTATTCTTCTTGACTGGGATGACGAGGCACAAAAGTTTGTTGTGGTCTGTTCCACTGTCTTTGATTTTGATATCCGTCCTGTGGTGGCATCGTTTGATAACTACCCTGGAACTGCGGGGTTTGGTGTTGTCCTTGGTTGTGTCTAGGCCCAGAGGCACGAGGAACCAAAAAGTGGGGCTGCATTTGTGGTGGTTGTGCTTGATACCCATATCGATAATGGTTTTGTCGGGGTCTATAGGGTCTTGGTGGCATGTTTTGGCTCATGTTGATTCTTTTGAAACTGTAGCAGTCCTTCATGAAATGGCCTTTTCGTCCACAGTATAAACAAGTAATGTCACTGGGAGCCCCTGCAAGTTGTATTTCAGGTTGCTCTTGTTGTGGTTTTGCTCCAACTTGGATCTCACTGATGTGAGCAATGATCTTATCAAGCTTAGCGGAGAAGACATCATCTTTTTGGGAAGCAATTTGGTGAATCGGCTGGAGTAACATAGATTGGGCACTGAGTTGCTCACAGCAGGTGTTATTGAGCTGTATTTTATGGGCTATTTTGACAGCCTCTTCAAATGTGGCGGGTTCCTTGTCCTGAACTTTGGTTTTGATGTGGAAAGGCAAGTCACCGATGAATTTTACTAATTTTATTTCGTCGATTATTTGTCTGGCCTCGTTATCTCTGGCTACACTATATATTTTCTGTGCCGCAGTGCTGATACGATGGGCAAAATTCTTCACATCCTCGTTGGTGTTGTAGGAGATTGCTTGGAAATTTTGGTGATGTTGGTGTTTTGTCAACTGAGGCACAAAAAATTCTTTGAATGCCTTCTCAAGATCTTCAAGGTTTGTACAATCTTGAATTTTTGGATCATGCAAGAAATATTGTAACGCTGAACCAGAGAGTCGGGCTCCTAATACAGTTCGGATGTTAATAAATTCCCATTTGTATAAATCTGACACTAGGCGAAGTTGTGTGAAAAATGCAGGACATGTATTTTTATCGCCGTCAAAAACGGGTATGAGATTAAGTTGGGACGAATGAAATGTGTTGTGATTCTCCCTCGGGAGAATTGAAATGTCATTGGAATTGGATTGTGGCATGGTATATTTGTTACTCCGTAACTTCATGAAATTCAGGAACAGTGTGCAAACATATATGCAATAATATACTATATAATATATATTGTTAGCAAATCATGAATACACAATTGAGTATCATAGAGATAGTTGATTACTACACATGAATATATGAAATACAAAAGCGATATTGAATAGACTATTTATGTAGACACTATTTTCACATGTAAAAATGCGCTTAGAGCATGTTAGAGATAAAATACCAAAATTATAACCATGGTTCTGTAATGTTTAAAGTTTGTCTGAGCACAAATTAACATTACGAATATCAATAACCTAACATAACAGATTGTGATTGTATAAAAATTTTTGTAAGCATGGATATATGAAAAGAATTTAATAATCCATGTAATAAATACTAAATTCAAAATACCAAGATTTAAATCCGTTTACTACAAGGACAAAAACATCAAGCTACGTAGGAAATCAGAGATAAAGTTGTGGGAGGCTGAATCAACCGAATTTATTCAAGATGGCTACCACCTGACGCGCTCTTCACGCAATGGTGAAAAGGAAAAGAAATTAAAAAAAGGAACGATTCGTAAAACCTGGTCGTAGGCACCACATTTGTCATACGTTGACTAGGCCGTGATTGTGGTGATAATCATGCAAGTAAATTAAAGTTTTGCAAAAGAAACAGGACACATCAGGTAATCAAGAAAGAAAATATATTGTCACAGAATTCAAGTAAATTTTACATAATTGATCACAAATAAAAAATAGAGACAATCACTGCATTTTTAATTGAACAAAAATAAGAATGAAACTAAATTCAATAGACCTGTCCGGTGTCCAATCCATCCCCCAGCACTTCGATGGTGAGTATCTGAGTTCCAGACGCCCAGAGACAACTCTCGAAAAAAAAGTTATTTTTCCTCACTTGGCACACTTCAGCCCCCGTGATGCTTTCGCTATTTTCCCATTGGACCCCAAGGATAGCGTCCCCACGGCAGGCTGTCCATTCCGGCAGGGCTCATTGTTCGGGATTTTTTTCCGCGCGAATTCCGCCAACCCCACGCTACCCCCTTTTGGAGGTTTCGCTATCATGTTTCCCTTGAGGTCAATGTTCGATGTGTGGAGGCGTCACTGGAGTGTGTGCTGCTTGCTTAGCTGGACAGTTAGCGATAATAAAAAATCGTTTGCTGCAAAAAAAATAACTGCAGTTGTACTATGTTTTTAAAAGTCAAAATTATCGTCTGCGGCTTTAGAGGTTTGTTTTTATTCAAAATGGCGTTTTTAACGAAGCAGTGGTTCGAAGGCTATATTTATGCTCTTTCCGAAGAGAATTATTCATATTCCGTTATCCAAAAACGATGTGAGAGTCATGGTTTTGTGATATCTAAAGCGTCGATAGGTAATATCGTCAACAAGAAAGGAAAAAAATGTCAAATTGTAGCCTCAAGTGGGACAAAAATTCCAAACAAGTGTTCAAGGAAAAAACGGACATCTCCGACTATTGCAAAGGTAGGTTGTTTATGTTAAAAGAAAAAACCCCTAGTCAAAGGACAGTTGCAAAATCATTAAAATGCTCGGTGTCCACTGCAAACAAAATGATAAACGTGGATCTAAATCTTAAGAAAGCGAAAAAACGCAATATGCATCGTCTTTCTCCAAAGCACACGCTGCCGAATTCTATATGAGAAACACTTATCAAAAGAAAAATGGAAACAAATTGTCACAATAGATGAATCATGGGTGTATTTAAAGGATTCCAGCAAAAAAAGAGCCATTTATTATCATAAAAGGGGCGAAAAAAATCACAGTTCACATAGTTCACAGAATCGAAAGAAAGTTTTTCTAAGAGATTCATGATTGTTGCTGGTTTTTCATATAATGACAAGTTAAAAATAAAGAGAATGGAAAAAATGTCAAGATTAGCTCCAAATACTATCAGGAACATATTTTATCGCCAATTTTTCTGAATGAAATACCATCGCTTTACCCACAGTGCCATCTATCTGTGGAACTCCATCAAGACAAAGCTAGCAGTCACACGTCAAAATCCACTGTAAGTTTCCTAAAAGAAATCTAACAAAAAAACGTATCAAGGCCATACCCTTCACTGATATCCCTACTAAATCTCCCGATGTATCACCTATAGATTTTTGTGATTTCGGACTTTTAAAATCTGCATTATCCAAACGTCGTCCCACAACCCTTACAGCACTCTGGAAAGCTGTTCAGGAAGAATGGGATAGAATACCTCTTCTGACACTTCAAAAGGCATTATTATCCTGGAAATTACGGTGTCGAAAGATTGTTCAGAATAAGGGCTATCAAATAGAACATTTAAAACACAAGAATTTTATGTAATTTAGTTTGTGAATACAATATACATTGTCTAAAAAATGTATGAACAGCCTCTGTATATAGCTTAGAGCAGAAACTGATTAACAGACACTTTTTCGGAGACGCAAAACTCTTATTTTCATAAGGAGAAATACATTTTAATTTGTAATCTTTTAACAATATGTTACACTCTGTTGTTCTGTTCACACTGTCAAAATAGTTATAATTTATATTTGTTACTTAAGAGCTAATAGTTATTTCTTAAACAACCTTATTCTTAAGGCCGACAAAGTATGAAGTTCAATAATTTTTATTTCCTATTCATATTCATAAATCATGTACTCAATAATGAATATATTAATTTCTCATCGCGAAAACTGTAATATTAAAATGTTAATTTACGAACTTCATAGAGAAAATAAATAAAAGAAAATGTTTAATGTTGCAAAACAAAATTAAAAAATTGCTTACAAAGTAAAAATAAAATTTGTAGATATATTTTCTTTAGTTTAAATATTTTCATAGTAAAAATCACCGGCAAATAAATCTTACATAAAACGAATTAGCCACAAACTTGTCCACCTTCCAGCACGGGTGTATCCCAATTACGCCTTTTTCGTGAACTTTTCCCTCTTTCTCTTTAAAAAATCGTCAATCGTAATACAATCAGCACTCGAGATTATGCAATAAGTTTGCAGTTTAATTTCAGCACACAACCTCCAGATTGCAAGCGCGCACATAGCACAATTTGCGCACGAGCTGTCAAACAAGAAACCAGAGATTTTGATTAACCATACCTGATACAGTGGTTAATCAATCATCTTGGTTTTTCATCAATCAATCACCTCGCATATCCTCAGCGTATCGCATCTCGCATGTGTGCACGGGACTTAATAGTAATAATCACTATAATCAAATGATTCATAACGCTAATCACTTTTAAAGCACTAAAATAATTGGAATTATAAATTAGTACAACACTTCTCTCTCTCTCTCAATTCACTTAACTCCCATATAGACTTGCACAGTATATGAATAATTCGATACTTGATCTTTCGACATTATAACTATCACCTAAAACTGGATCGATTTATTACTGATTTGGGGAATAGAAATATCTTACGCCAATTTAGAAACAAATTAAAACTTTATAACGATAAACTAGCACTATAATTGGCTATTGTTATGTGATAGTAACATGAAAGTTCTCTAAAAATTTAGGGGTAATATTGGGTTAATCAATCATCCCACATTTGCTCAGCGCGACGCCTCCAGTGTGGGGGGACTGGGCTTAATATCAGTCGGCGCATCAACTGCTTGGGGTGACGTCCGGGAAGCGTATTTAGAAACACTGGCGCTTCCAGCACAAACGGAAATACGTCATATACATAGATGCGCAGACGCGCCCGCGCAAGCAAACCCGCGTTCCGGCATACGACGCCACGCCGTTGACGAGTCATTTACTCATTTCACCGTGAACTGGTCTCGTGTACTTTTTATTTAATTCCAACTATTAGAATCTTTTCTTGGTGAAAAATACAATCTACTTAACAATTGCAACATGTCCATGCACACATGTTAAAGAAATTACCATTTTATAGGGGTTTTGTGTTTACTTACACTGCCGTGTCAACATTATTCAGGCAGATGATTTTGACATGCTTTCATGTAACTTTCATTTAATTCTTTGTAATAAACTCCAAGTTATACAAAAAAAAGAACACAATAAAAGAAAGTTATTAAAGCCAAAAAATTTTGGATAAAAACAAAAAATAAAAGTTCTGGGTCTCATAAGTGTGTTCACCTTCATCAATGCATTTACACTGAGTACTTGTTTCATGTACTTTTTAATTAATTCTAACTTTATAAAATGTTTTCTGGGTGAAAAAGTGAAAGCATTTATGATTTCCAACCTGTCAATCCAAAGGGAATCAAGAAATGATCACTTTTTAGAGTTTTGTGTTTGATTCTAATATGCTCTGTTACCATTGTCAAGGCAGGTGATTTTGACATGTTTCCATGAAATTTTCATTTAATTATATTAATAATCTCTTTCCAAGACATAGAAAACAAAGAACATAATAAAACCAAGTTATTCATGCAAAAAATTGGGTAAAAAACAATAAATAAAAATTCTGGGTGTGAAAGTGTCTGTGCATCTTTGTCGAAGCATTTCACTGTGAACTTGTTTCATGCACTTTTTTAATAATTCAAAACATTAAATGTTTTTCTTGATCAAAAACACAAACTATTCGATAATTGCAAAGTATAAATATTAAAGGAATGAGGAAAGTAGTCGTTTTTAGAGGTTTTGTGTGTATTTTAAATTGGATGTGTTAACATTATGAAGTCGCCTGCTTTTGACATGTTACCTTAAAACTTTATACTAATTCTATGTAATAAACTATTTACAAAATATATAGAAAAGAAAGAACATAATAAAATCAACTTATTGATGCAAAAATATATTGGAAAAAGCAATTAATAAAAATACTAGGTCTTAATGTGTGTGTTCAGCTTTGTCGATGCATTTCACCGTGAACTTGTTTCATGTACTTTTTACATAATTCCAACTTTCTAACAGTTTTGTTTGTGAAAAACAGAAAGTATTTATCATTTGCAACCTATCCAAGCAAAAGAAATCAAGAAATTGGCACTTTTTGAATATTTTGTGTGTCTTTCTAACATGCTGTGTTAACATAATGAAGACAGCTCATTTTGAGATGTTTACATGAACCTTTGTGTTAATTCTATTTAATAAACTATTTCCAAGGTATATAAAACAAAGTATACAATAAAAGAGACTTACTCATGCAAAAATATTATGGATAAAAACATTTATAAAAATTTGGGGTATGAATGTGTCTGTTCAACTTTGTCGAAGCAGTTCACTGTGTAGTTTTTTCATGCAACTTTTGGTTATTTCCTACAATTAAACTTATTTCTTGGTACATAATTCAAAGTAAACACAGATACAAATTTATAACTGCTAAAAAAAACATGAATGAAGCTTTTTTTTAATTGGCTCTGAAAGTACTTTGTTGATATAGCTCACCATGAACATTTTGACACTCATCCTTTAGTGAAATTCAAGTGTTAATGTTTTTTCTTCGTAAAAAGGTGAAACTATTAATAAAAACAAACTTTTCCATCCCAAAAGTAAAAAGAAGTAAGCATTTTTAGAGAAGTTGTGTGTGAAAATGAATATGCAGCTTTGTGAAAGGGTTTCACCGTGAACTTTTCCCACTCCTCTTTTAGTAAATTTGAATTACTAATGGTTTTTCTTGGTGAAAAAGTGAAAGTAATAATTAATTCGAACTTCTTAATATCAAAATTAAAAAGAAGTAAGCATTTTTTAAAAAGATGTGTGAAAATGTGTGTGCAGCTTTTTCCAAGTATTTCACCGTGGACTTTTCATTCATCTTTTAGTAAATTAGAATTATTAATGTTTTTCTTGGTGAAAAAGTGAAAGCAATAAATAATACTAACTTTTTACTGCCAAAAGTAAAAAGAAATAATTGATTTTAAACATTTTGGCTCTATTAGTACTTTGTCGACAGAACTCGCCCTGAACTTCTTCACACTCATCTTTAAGTTAATTCCGACTGAAAATGTTTTTTTTTTGTGTGTGTGAAAAAGAGAAACGAATAATTTATTCATACTTTTTAATGCCCAAGTATACAAGAAGTAAGATTTATGAAAAAAGTTGTGTGTACATGTGTAACCCAAATTCTCTCTTCAAATTTCAGATACACGTGTTTGTTTATATGGAGTTATGCTACACACACAGTTGTTCACCATTATGGCTTTATTTAATACATTTTTCATTTGCTAAAAGAAATGTAAACCCAACAATTATTAATTTTTAGATAAAACGGCCATTACACATCTCTCAATATCAATACGAGCGAGGGTCGTGTTTACTGTTTAGGCTCGCTGTGTTTGCGTGCGCGGACGCGTCTGCGCATCTATGTAATGACGTATTTCCGTTTTGTGCTGCAAGCACCAGGGTTTCTAAATACGCGTCCGGGAAAGGTTGGTTGGTAGAAGCAGTATATTTCCCAACGCCTTGGAAGGGGTTCTTTCCTGGTTGTGTGTGTGTTCCGAAATGCATTGAAACTTTTGCAAGACTTTCTGAAATTTCTGATAGAATTGTTCTTTTTTTGATTGTCTTTTCCGATACAAAGTAGTAGCGACTCGTCTTCCTGAAATACGTATCTGCCTTTCTCTTCAGGAGAGTAAAGTACGCTTGAAGGAAGATCGTTTGAAGGTTTATGGAAAGAAAGTATTGTATTTTGATTTCAGAGTAAAAGTTGTTGGACTTTTCGTCCGTAGATAGACGTCACTGGTCAGCCCAATGCTCAGGGACGAGGTGTGCGGAGAGTGAGTAGGTTTTTGAGAAACCTGAACTCGTTGAGAAAAGATAGGAGTCAATACGATCCAGAGATGCTGAATTTTAAAATGGGAAAAAGCGATTATGACACCTGGTAATGATGATGGCTGATTTAGATCTGATGGCTCTTGGTGATAAGGTGATTTTCCTTCGTTTCAAAAACCCGTCTGTTTTGTCCAACTTCAGATCCAGCGGCTTCCCAAGTGAAATTAATTTTTTCTATAGTTCTACAAGTTACAAATATAAATGCATCGAATACTTTGAAGCATTTTTTTTTTTTTTGAAATAATGACTGACCTTAAAATTTAAAGAACAGTGTGGTGAAGACTTCCCCTTCCCCACATGTTATAGTTGTTTTCCTACCACCCCAGATTTTTTGGAAAAGAAATTAGAGCAATAACTAGTTTCTCTGTAGAGTTGTTTTTTTCAATCCCTTTCCCGGCTTCCTAACAACGAAAATCTTGATAGCATACATTGGTTTTCTCAGGCTTTTTCCCTTCTTGGAATTCTGCTTTGAGTGCTTCCTTGATTAAGGCACAGCGTCCACTCATCATTCTCACGGTCTCGTCTATACCTTGTCCACCCTGATTGGACAATTGGTGACCTTTCTAGGTCAAATCCACCCCACTTAACCTTCAACGCGACACTTCTTAATGACCGGAAGATGTTGGCGTGATTTGGCTCTCTTCTTCCTGAGGTTTTTAAAAATTCCGTTGGGATAAAGGAATAACCCCGGCTGTCTTTCTCCCGCGTACTGTATATAAAATTATTGTCGTTAATTTCCCCCTCGCATTGGGGTGACCTTCGTTTTTTGCCGATCCCGGAAAGAAGACGTAGGGACTGGTTTTCTCTGCTAAGGAACCCCCTTTTTTTTCAGTTAGAGAGATGAGACTCCTTTGCTCTGCGGCGGGGTTTTCACCCAAAAATTGATGACCTTCTCGCCTTTTTTTTTTTTTTTTTTTTTTTGAGATTGAGCGATCCTACTCTTCGGATTGCAGCGGTTATTTTCACTCCAAAAATTGACGATCTTCTCGTTTCCTTTTTTGAGATTGAGACAGAGATGCGACTCCTTTGCTTTGCGGCGGCGTTTCCACCCCAAAACTGATAACCTCTTGTCTTCTTTTTTTTTGGAGATAGAATGATCGGACTCGTCGTATGCAGCGGTTTTCGCCCCAAAACTACGATTTCTAATCGTTCAAATTTTAAATGAACGCGTCTTCATCTGTATTGCTGTTCGTCCGAGCCACGGAAAACTCCAGATCCTCCCCTGTTAGATTTCATTGAAATCTGTGAATTTTGGACTAATCAATTCCTCGACCAATTCCTCAAAGTCGTTCTCGGGTTCTCGTGGCCGATCCGATCCCCTGATGAGTAGCCATGGACACTCTCTGAGGGAAATAAGGATGTCTCTTCCATAACACCGGCATCGAACTCGACCACAGTGACCAGCGATCCCTTAGAAGCTGAATAAAGAATTTGTTGACTCTCCAGTATTTGCGTCGCGACTTTTCTTCGTGGTTGATTTCACCATGTCCAGGTTTTCCCACATCATCAACTTCGAGGAAGTGAAAGAACATCAACTGGTGAGTCCACCTTCATAAACTCTTTTATTCTAAACGACAGACGTCTTACCGATTTTGCATTAGCCTTTCACGAGCCACCTATGTTTATCAATTACGGCCAATTTATATATCCTGATAACCTATATAGGAATTTAGATCACGAACCTGTCCTTCAATTCAAATAACCACTTTTCTACCCGATTTACACCATATTATATCATCATCTGGTGAGTCCACCTTCATAAACTCTTTTATTCTAAACGACAGACGTCTTATCGATTTTGCATTAGCCTTTCACGAGCCACCTATGTTTATCAATTACGGCCAATTTATATATCCTGATAACCTATATAGGAATTTAGATCGCGAACCTGTCCTTCAATTCAAATAACCACTTTTCTACCCGATTTACACCATATTATGGTGCCTATGACCAGTCCTACTATAGGTTCTGGATAATTTTTAATATCAGGGATGAGATTCTTCCGACTTTAGTCGGTATTTCCGACTTTTATCGTTTTTTAAGAAATAATTCCGACTTCTGCCCCCTTTGTCTTCTACAAACGTGAAATGCGCCAAATGAGACATATCTCGCCAACATTACACTCCTAAATTATGTCAAGCTGATAAATCTGCAAATTCCTCTTTTAAAAGAATCCTTAGAAGCAAATAAGTTTAGTTGCAAACCTGGAGAACTTGGATCTTGAACAAGTTAACGTACGTTGTTGCTGTAAATTTCGTAGGTAAAGCTACGGTTTCCTAAGAAAGCGGAGCTGTTATCTAGCGGCCGTGGTACATCATTTTGCGGCGGAAAAGGTATAAATGAAATATTTTAAGTTTATCAGCTTTTAATGGGCGGTTTTTCTTTCAACTAGAAAATAAGATGCTCGGTTATTTAACCGATAAAGTTATTTTGTCTTTTTTGGCAACCTCGGCAAGCGGAAAGTTTAAAGTTTCTCTTTGAATATTCTAGCACAAGTACTTTCGAAATCTGTTAAAACTTCTTTGGCGACTTTAGAGATGCGCCAAGGAAGTCGTCTTTTGTAAAAACCTCGCCAAACAGAAAGTTTAAAATTTATTTTTGAATATTCTAGGAAGTACACTTTCAAAATCCGTTAAAACTTCTTTGGCGACTTTAGAAGTGCGCCAAGGCGGTGGACATCGCTTTAAACGTAGACTGCAGCTATTTTTTGCAACGGAAATTTTCAAAATGATGATTCTTTTAAGGGCAATATTTATGATTGTTTTAATAAGTGAAATTTTTTTTTTTTTTATTTCTTGGATAATATGGGTTATTAATTTAAGAATATTTACGCGAAAATATAAGCCGATTGAAATTGGTTTGAGATTTTGAAAAAAGTTATTTTATATTCGAAAATAGGTTAATTTAAACTGATTTAAATTATATTTTATTTAAAACAGGGGTGCAGCTTCAGTCTGTTTATAGCAATGGCAACGGCCTTGGCGCTTTTTTTTTTGGCGCACTTCTTAAATCGCAAAGGAAAGAAATATTTCAAATGAGCCAATGAAATCAAATGACAGTTTAACGGATTTTGAAAGAACTTTCTATAATATTCAAAATGAAAGTTATGAACTTTCCACTAGTCCAGTTTGTGTCTTAAAATCTGTAATAAAAATGGGTTACCTTAACCTGTCATTACTCGCTTATAGAAGTGCGCCAAAAAAAGCGCCAATACCGTTATCATCGCTATAAACGTAGACAGACTTTACCAAAACAGGTTTTGATTTGTTTTAAATTAAGTATATTTTAAACGATTTATTTAGATAATATTGATGAAAAGCTGTTATTATGCTAATTTTTATTTTGAGTGTCTACTTATTTTTTTCATAACATTTATGCTATTTAATAAAATTAGTATTTATTTGATTTATTCTTTTGTATAACATAGCGTTTTTATTTCCTGTTAATATCATTTTTGTATCACGGTTTTGGAAAAATTGCAACTGTTAAAAAAATTGCATTTTTTTTTTGAAATGTTCAAAAATAGGTATAAAAATAGCATTTCAACTTTATGCAACTAATTTTATACTATTTACAGAATTGCCAAGATATTTTTTCTTTTTGTGCGAAATTTGGTTTCAAGCCCCTTTTCTTATTTGCAAAATTTGAGTTTACGCGTATTTTCAGACTTTTTGTCCTTTTCCCACTCTCATGCCTGTAATATTGACCTCGAGAAAAACAAGTGTTTTCTGATAATCCAAGTAAATTTTTTCATTTGACCATTTTTCAGGTTGTAAATTTTTTTATCTGTTTGATGTTTTATCATGTTTATATGCTTCAAAATCGCACTTTGTTGTAACATTTGCCAGAATATCTACACGTGTTGATACCTCAATTTGTAAACGTTAATGCGTGGACTGTTATGTGATAGTCAGGACTAGAAGTTACAGTATGATATTATCTTTGTGATATTTTAAAATCTCAATTGATCCTGATTGTCAGATACAGCACCACCCCGTAACGTGTGTGAAGAACACAAACAATTTATACACCATTGTGTGATATTATTAGGTGATATTTAGTTTTAGTGCTTTGCAAAGGGTATTCAATATGGTTAAGACTGGCAATTCCAATTTTTTACTTAATATTATCCCGTTTGACGGTGACCCAAAGATTTTCAATTTTTTTAAAGAGCAAGTCTCAAATCTTGTAAATATCAACCAATGGTCAGAGGACCAGTCCCTGGCATTTTTTAAATCTAAGCTCTCTGGAGTAGCACTCAAATTTTATGTAGAATCCCCACATTTGAAGGAACTTACTACAGTTGAATCACTATTGGCAGAATTACAGGGTTTCTTTTGTTCGACATCCAATGCTTATGCTATTCATGCACTCAATGCATTGCAGATGTCGCCCACTGAGTCTGTAAAAAATTTAGCTCATCGAACTAATGTATTGGTACAACAAGTGCACACCAATATTAAGGACGTTGACTCGCTCAACTCCATTAAATATGTCAAATTTCTTCAAGCTTTACCATCTGATATAAGATTAAAAATCATGGAAAGCAACATTGACCAATACCATGCAGCTGTTGAACGTGCACACATTTTACAGGGACTCTCTATTGAAAATGCTGTACTAAACAGTATACAAACGACTGAATCCTCACCAGCATACTTAGCAGAAGTTCAGGCACTAAGAGAGACTGTAAATGAACTAAAAAGCACAAATCTCAAACACGATGTTAAGGGGAATTCACCCCAAAACTCTTGACGTCACCCTGTATATAACAGCAGATCACCACTTGGATATGATTCACATCAATCACAACGCCAAAACTCGAGACAAACTTACCATTCGACACATAGACCTACGTGCCACTATTGTGGAAAACTCGGACATTTTATGAAGAATTGCTTTTCTTTCCAAAGGTCAGTACAATCTTCCAGAAATCAAAGACAACCGTCGCGACACAATTCAAACAGAGGCTTTGCTCATCGTGCTCCGCCATACAACTGTAACCGAGGGAACCCTTTAAACTAACATTGAGATCAATGTATGATGCCCAAGGACCTCGAATTAATAATAGTGCATCAGTGAGATCAACTTATTCACGACGTTCACAGTCTAATACTTTGGAGAGATCTATGGGTCAATCGCTCAATGCAAATGGTTGTCATACATCTACGTATGTGATAAATCGGTCTACACAAACTTTTTTTGAAGTAAATGACCATTGTGTTTCTCTCTCTCTCTCTCTACTCCTGTGGTACATAATACCACACAAACCACAGCACATACTCATGCTCATGAGACACAAACTGTGTCTGAGTCACCTTCAATAGAGCACATCTTTTCTGTAGCGTCAACGCACGAAACTCTTCCTCATGTCACACTGAAATTTAATCACATACCAGGGACTTTTCTTTTTGATACTGGGTCATCGATCTCACTTATTGATGAGAATTTTTTCGAGGAGATTAAACAAAATGTAACCTTTCGACATCTTTCGCGTCGAGTTACCATTACGACAGTTAACTCGGTTGTTGCTTTCAAGGGATGTATTGAAATCTCATTTAAAATAGAGAAAAATTTCTTTAAACATCACTTCTTCATCATCAATGTGTCAAATGATTCACATTTTCAAGGTATAATGGGTTGCGATTTCATGTCTAAGCATAATGTCAACATTGATCTTGCTTCAAAGTCGATACGGGTCGGAGAACTTACAGTTCCATTTGTAAATAGGAATAGTACTCACCCGAGCACTTTAAATTCTCTAAAATCCGTTAATCCATCTCCTAGTCAACAACCTGTTGTCAAACTGTCTCAAAAAATTACTTTACCACCTGGTGATGGAATGTATGCTATGGTTCGTGTGTCTCATGGAGAATTTTCTCCGTCAGTTCTTTTTGAGCCAAGTTTTGATCAAGACAAAATTACATCACATGACACCATAATTGAGTTTAACTCGAGTGAAAGCACCACTACTAGGATAATGCATTCAAAACACCACTCTTTTTACATATATCTTCAAAACACATCTTCTACTGTCATTCGTCTAAATAAGGATAAAATAGTTGGGAATGTCTACAACATTGAACATGTTCGGGAGAATCCAGAAAGTCCAGCCGAATCCGTAAACATTATCAGAGCTTCAGATGAAATTAGGAATCTACGTACATCTGAATTTGCCATTGATGACTTTAACCTTAATCACCTCGTAGAGGAAGAACAACACTCAATGCGCAAAATATTGTCTCAGCATGCTCTAGCTTTTTCAAAATCTCTTAAATCTATGGGACATACTGATACTGTTATTCCTAGATTAAAATTCACATCTGATTATCCCATTAAAACCTTGCCGTTTCCAATACCTGCTGCCTTAATTGAAACAGCAAAAACTCAACTAGATGAAATGGTTGAAGCAGGCATTATTACTCGTAATATCTCCGAGTGGGCTTCTCCCATGCTATTAGTTAAGAAAAAGTTAGATGCTTCAGGTCAGCAGAAGTATAGGTTGGCACTTGATCTCAGACTTATAAATTCCATATTGTTACACAATACCTATCCATTACACAATACCTATCCATTACCAAAAATTCAGACGATAATTTCTAATATTGCTCAATACGATTATTTTTCTACTCTTGATATGCAACAGGCATACATGCAGATTAATCTCCCTGTCGAATTTCGAGATAAGTTGGCCCTCACTACACCTTTTGGAACTTTCAGACTCAATCGTCTTCCGTTTGGTTTAAAAACTGCTGCATCCATCTTTCAAGCTCTTATGGACAGTATCTTAGAAGAAGTTCCAGGAGTATATGCCAGGCGAAAAAATGTAAAAAATGATCTCACTCACACTTAAATTCTACCCTCTCAGTTTCTCCGTCCAAGTTCTCTCCTTGTTCCTTGAGAAGCTGCTGCTTCGTCCTTAATAAGGGTACTACGTTATTCAGTTGAGGTAGCGACAGTTTTGTCTTCCCACCGAACTACAATTTTCGCTTCGTCTTTCCTCTTATCCACATTCTGCATTTCTAAATTTTGAAATTATATTTCATGCACATGTTTCCACCGTTCAGCTTCTTCTGGAACTGCTTTCCGCCTCCCTATGACTACTTCCAGTCGCAATTTCTCTAGTTTAAATTCGCATTCCTCCCTCGTCTTCCGTTCATCCTCCTCACATCCTTTCGTTCATCTTCCTCAGCCTTTCGTTCTTCGGTAATTATTGACAACTGTCCCTTCGCAAAATCCTCGTCATAATCATTGCTAGCCTTAATTAATCTAATCAGGCCTAACGATTACATCGCATCCGTGACCATTTGACCCAGTTCCTCGGCCAAAATACACAAATCTTCCTTTTTAGCCCCATTCAAAAAAGCCACAATTTTCAAAATAGTCTAACAAATAATACTAATAGACTTAATACAACAACTTTCAACTAATACCTTAAGGGTGGCACTTTAAGATAAGCAATGATGCTTCGATTAATTAACTCTTGCAATTATTGCATACAGATATAAAGAAAAATAAGTACCTCAAAATAATATTAAAACACATAATACTACAAACATGAATCAATATTCCCTCAAATTAATACTTAAATTCAAGCCATAATAATTGTCAAAACTTGGAAAAACTCGTAAACAAATTAATAACATAAGAATACAGTAATGCTGGTTTCCGAATTGCACACAATTTTAAAACATTTCAATACTAAGAGTAATGATGGTTAACGTTATGCACAAATTTAAACATTCAATTACTAGCAATAATGTCCCTATAATAATACTTCAATTATAATACTACGTAGCAATCCTAATGAGCTTTTATGAAATCGGAGCAATGATGCTCTGCTTGTTCAATATCCCTGAGCAATGATGCTCTTTCAATAATAATTCAATTTTAAGTGAGCAAGGAGGCCCCTACAATAATAATACAATTATAAGTGAGCAATGATGCTCCTTAAAAATAATTTCAATAATACGTGAGCATTGATGCTCCTAAAAATGAATTTCAATAATACTTGAGCAAGGATGCTCCTAAAAATGAATTTCAATAATACGTGAGCAATGATGCTCCTGAAAATGAATTTCAATAATACGTGAGCAATGATGCTCCTAAAAATGAATTTCAATAATACTTGAGCAATGATGCTCCTAAAAATGAATTTTAATAATACTTGAGCAATGATGCTCCTTAAAATGAATTCCAATAACACGTGAGCAATGATGCTCCCTAAAATGAATTTCAATAACACATGAGCAATGATGCTCCTTAAAATGAATTTCAATAACACGTAAGCAATGATGCTCCTTAAAATGAATTTTAATAATACGTGAGCAATGATGCTCCTGAAAAGGAATTTCGATAATAAGTGAGCAATGATGCTTCTGAAAATGGCCGAAAGATTAACATTGACTTAAAATGACCTCTTTTCAACTTGCGATGATGTAAAGAGCAAAGATACTTAACATTCAGAGGAAAAAGAAACTGATGTTTCAATAAGACACGCGAAAACCCCTTTGGTTTTATCTCTCGTTTACAATGAAAATAAAGAAAAGAGCCACATTAATAAAAACTCTCACCTCTCATTCCCGGCAAGTTCATCCTAACAGATTGCGCCACTGAAGTTCCTCCATCTTAATGAAAAAGCACAACTAATTTTTAAGGTTCAAACCTTTTATTTAGGGAACAAAATAAGTTAATTACAGTTTATGTACATGTTTAAAATAACGATAACATATCGTTCGAGAGTAACGTCAGCGAGTAACCGCTAAGAAACGCTTCTACAATGCATCCCTCACATTCCTTTCAACCCCTCTCGTCTTAGGGGAGAAAGCGTCCCACTCCAACTTGGAGGTCTATGGCCCTGACGGCGTGACGCCGTCTTGTTGGATCGCCATCAGAACCTTACAATCAGAATCGAGAGAATTTTTAACAATGTTCTTCAAGCAAATCAATTTTAAATTTAAGAAGTTCAGAAAAAATCGAAACGTTTAAGACAAAATCGACGCTTTAATTTCAAATTTTATTTCAATATATGTATATATATATATATATATATATATATTTAATGGCGGGCACAAATGCACATAGTCATTGGCCACTACAAGGCCGGAAGTGATGGTCTCTTGTGAAGGAACACCCAATGGGAGGACCATCGTCGCTTCCTAACAAAGGACAACACAATTGACATCCATGCCCTGACCCCGAATTCGAACCAGGAACCTTCGGATCCAGAGGCCAACACCTTAACCACTAGACCGGTTGGTCGGCATATATATATATATATATATATATATATATATATATATATATATATATATATATTATATATATATCCTTCAATAATGGACCGGACAGCAAGATGTGATGGCATAACGAAAATAATGCATGCTTTAATAGGGGGATGGTCACTAAGATGTTGAACTTACACTAGCAACCCTTCTGGGCATACTTTTAACAAGATTTTGATACACAGCTAGGTATTTGTGTCTATTCCTTCTGCAAGAATGTCGCAGGCTCAACTGTAGATTTCGGGCTTGGTTCCATGGTCCGTAAGCGTCGCTGTAAATCGTCCCACAAATGTTCTATGGGGTTTAGGTCGGGACTCTGAGCAGGTCAGTGAAGACGTTTTACGTCCATATCTTGATACCACTGCTTGACAGAGACTGCAACATGACACGGAGCGTTGTCGTCATGATGAGTAAGTGAACAATTTGCTCAATGTTTTCATTTGTGTGTAGTATCAGAGGACTCCGCCCACAGCTCGAACACGCTCGCCAACCCCCGGGGATTGCTACCAAACCAAAACTCCTTTCGGAAACGCGATTTCCTTTTTTTTTTTACTTTAACACTTAATGCTCTCTAAAATAATAGCCGCATCAGTAAAAACCTTCTCCATCTTGTACCATGTACAATTTTGAATAAAGCATGATAATCTCGTAATTTAGTTATCGCTACTTTATCGGGAAACCGTCTGAGAATTGAGCGACAAAGAGAGCCCACACCAACACTCGCAGAGTACTGCGACTGCGAAACCTCCACCCCCTTCATCGTTTCCTTTCCTTCATGACTTCACAGCGAGCTCGCTTTGGTATAATCGAAGGCGTTTGACATTTCATTGCGCACTGACGCAAAGAATTTGTACACTACCGCGAAATTTTTCTTTTGTTCGCATCGAATTTATTTATGAACCAATTTTTAAAATAATTATGCCATACTTAAGACTGCATTCTAAGCTAAGGTATTTTCAAATTTTAAAACTAATAGTCTTTAGCTATAAATATAACGGCATTATTTGCTTACTTAAAAATTCCACGCGTAGTGACATTTTTAAATCTTTTGGTCAGTTGGAGAAAATTATTCTTGCATTTAAGTCTTGCATTGCACTTCCTTAAGTTAAAAAAGAAAAAAAGATTTGACTGTACACATTACTTTTGCAGCACCCATACCTCGTATAGGAAACTAAAAATATAAAAAAAATTTTATACCTAAAAAAAAAAATTTCTTTTTGCTTTTTCAATTTTTCTTTTTTCTGGCGTAATTTGGTTATCAAAATTTTGGTTCAGTTTGGCGCAGAGACTGAAATACGGAACGCCACGTCTCAGGGTATAAGTATGTGAATCGCATGAAACAAGTATGATTTGACTCTCCTTTGTGACGGAAACACTCTTCTACAGTTCAATTTCCGATCCAGTGGTACAGCTAGTAGTGCTCCCCAAGATTCCCCCCCCCCCATACACACATACGTAGGAATTACTTACATTCATATTTCCATAAATTAAAAATTTAAAATATCGAATCTTTTGTACCAATCTTTGAAATTAGAATGCGTAAAAAAGGCATTGTAAGAACATAATATTAGTTTAATCATCTACAATTTAATAATGCAGTATGAATACTAATCACTCTTCCGCTTCACTAATATAAGCATATTATCAGTTACACACTCAAAGCTGAAAAGCGACGAAGGAAAAAATAAACAGTGATTGTTCAGAGAACAAAGTTTTAAAAACTATCTTACTGTTATTTAATGCCTCAAATATTTGATGAACAAGAACATTCTCAGGAGATTTAGATTCACTCTTTTAAGGTCTCAAAACAAGCTACACGGGAAAAGGAAAAACATGACATAAGATGTAAGTCATCTCGAGCGCTTAAGCCTTTTGAGGGGTTCATACGTATAAATCCGTTCTAAAACCAACATTCTCTCCTGCATGACGTCCTAACATCCTTCCTCTTCTAGATCCTAAGAGTCTTTTCTCGATTTCTATCCGGCAATCGTGTTGGTTATTTTGTCAACACATGTGCATTGTTGGGGAAATGCAAAAGCAGAAATAACCCATTGACTCACACTTTATGTGTGCGAAATAAAATATATAAATATGGTTCTTGTTTGTTTAAAATTTATATGTAATTAACGTCGCACTGGAGCAACACACGCAACGGGCCATTGGCGACGGTCTGGTTTCGCACCCAAATGGAAAGATCGAGGACAACACCTAGTTATTTTGACTCACTCTCGGATGACAAGGTTACATGAGCTGGCATAACTCTACAAATTACCAACACGCGGGCATTTGAGGCCACCACAGATTTAACGGATTCAACCGGACTACCACATACCCCACAAACAAGGAAAGCATTACTAACATGGAAGATAAAAATATACCCAGGACTACAAGGATGTCGAGCCCCTAGGACATGGCATGCCTGCTGTTGGTGTTTCTTAAACTTATTTGATTTTTTAAAAATCGTTAGAAATATTGTAAATTTTGTTTGATCCTATCGGGTTGCAGCCTCTCGGTATTGTTTTTGTTGTTTTGGGATCAATGCACCACAATTGACCAAATAAACTACTTGTATGCACAATTTCAATGTATAACTCTTTTATTTTTAATGATAAATATTATTTCGGACATGCCGACCAACCGGTCTAGTGGTCAAGGTGTTGGCCTCTGGATCGTAACGTTCCTGGTTCGAATCCGGGTCAGGGCATGGATGTAAATTGTGCTGTCCTTTGTTAGGGACAATGATGGTCCACCCATTGGGTGCAACTTCACAAGTGATCATCAGTTCTGGCCTTGTATAAGGCTACAATGACTTCGGTCAATTCTGTACTGTATTGTATTTCTGTATTGTATTTGTCTGTGCAATCTGTACCCAGCCTTGCTTTTGGAAATATAAAAAAAGATTGAAAGTGAAAAGAATAATAACACACACTTTCCTCTTTCGTAGAAAAACTCCTAGTCATTTAAGGGGCGAAGAAAGAGTCCAGGAGGAGTTGGTCGAAATTCACCAAAAAGAACAAGGCGAGGTGGTTGACCCGGGGGCGATATTCCACATTGACTAACTCCCGGGCACTCGCGTCGCCAAGGATTTCGCAACTACGCCAATCCCTGACGCCAACCTCGCGCTTTCTCGCGTTTCACGAGATTATTCGCGAACCGCAGTGATCGCGCGCTGTTTGTTTACGGCGAATTCAATGTTTTGCTGTAACAATTTGTCAAGAGCTCAGCCGATGTGTATTTTAAACCCGTTTTTGTGCAACACCACTTCAACTTAATATTTGTTTTGAATTCCATAAACAGTCACATCTTTTCTCGCCTAATGCCCGAAATTAACTAAGCTTTTTAATGGAGACTAATTTACGAATCGCACCCCGGCAAGAAAAGTGACAGTAGTCAAATAATAAAAATTTTGTTGTTACATAATTGAAACATATATATGAGGTGACCCAGCGTGTTGTATTACTATTCTATGGAATATAATAGAAGAGACCACCATAAATACTTACCTAAAAGTTAAAAGAAACTTATACTATTTCAATACAAGTTTTATAGTACCCTTTAAGTTGATGTTTCTCAAATTCTGCTATTTTGAGTTGCGTCACTTTTCTTGTCGGGTGCGTCATGTCTTTAAATCTTACAATGCTGTTACGTGTTACAAAATTTACTACAAGTTTTGCACAATTTGAAATGTAACACATTAGTGAATGTTTTGATCATTTCTTATGTCTAAAGAACTAGCTAATACTACTTTTGCATACAATATTCTCAATATTACGTCTATTAGGTTTGCTGTCTTTACAAAATTTTCTGAATCTACTTGTGAACAACCTGTGTGACTCGTATATATTTTTTTATAGGTTCCATGAATAAGGAATAGAAAAATGTTTGACAGAAGAGAACTTGATTCAGAACAATAATACCCCTTACAATATATATGTTTACTATTGAAACTGCATGTTTTCCCATTTGTTGCA
Organism: Metellina segmentata; assembly: GCA_947359465.1. Lineage (NCBI taxonomy): Eukaryota > Metazoa > Arthropoda > Arachnida > Araneae > Tetragnathidae > Metellina > Metellina segmentata. Next base: position 60,196,989 of record OX375879.1, on the reverse strand, counting down.
GTTTAATCTTGTGGCAGAACGTAGCACTCATTTCAAAAGTGAAATGAAGAGGTATTGAGAAGTGTTACGTTTAAATTTGAAGTTTTAAAGATACCTCAAAGAAAAATTCTTATTAAAAAGTACATCAATCCTGATATGCATTGTCTGTATTAAGACCTGCCATATTTTAAAAAAGGAAAGTTTTTATTTCATTTAGTTATGAAAATTCTACTTTTATCCAGTAGGGGGGGGGGCACTTGCTCCCCCTATCACAATCTCATGCTCATGAAAAATAACACATGAACAAATTTTCAGTATTTAGTCTCATCTATTTTTAAATTACCTTTTTCACAACCTATGTGTGATTTACCCCATTTTTTACATTTACCCCATTTTACCCCATTGTGATTTACACCATCAACCCATTTTTTTACTTGTAATAAATTTTTTAAAAGTAATTGTGCATCCCCATTGCCCTATTCATTTCAGATCTGCCACTGCCTAGATGTGTCATGAAATCTACTCATACTACACTTTTGAAATTTATTCATAAAAAATTAAAGCATTCTGATAAAGGATGCAACTGAGACATATTATTGAAACAAACCCAATTTGTAACCCATGGGTATAAATTGAATGACATTTTAATCAGGATTTAAGGAAAAACTACTACTTTAATAGGGTAAAAGACAAATGGAACGCGTTGCCAGAAAATATAGTTAATTCAAAGGGAGTGTACGAATTTAAGATACAATTGGATAGTCAGTGAGAATTCATAAACAAAGGATAAGCCTTGTTGGGCTTGAGCCTATAGCTGGTCGCCAATATTTGTATTTGTAAGCTTTTACGAAGGAATGTTAAGGGTGCATATAAAATTTAGATTTAAACTCTGTGCAATATGCTGGGAAATAATCTGAATTTTTTTCAGAATTTGCCATTCTCAGCTTATATAGCACAATAATTCAATAATATTTGTGATACCAAATTATATTTGAGTAATTATAAGCAAGAACAAAATGCAACACTAGTAAGTAGTTGAAAACATTTTATGCAAAATAGTGAGAAGGAAATCTAGGACTATACTGATAAAAAAAAATTTAAGTTAATATTTCTCTGTGCAAACAGCTGAGCATATTGGCTAATATGGTATAAAATCCAATAAAAATGACCCCAGAAATCTTGTATAATCAATGCAGCCCTTAAAAAGCAAACACTGCTCTGAAAATTTAAAAATTAACATTTCGAGCATTTATTTAAATTATTATTTTTTGCAACTTCAACTGACTGATGTTTATGTATTAAAAATAAGGTTTTCCCGATGTTATCTCTCTATATTAAAAAAATGTTACCGCCGCCACCGTAGCCGCCGCAGGATTGAAAACTGTGTTGTTTAGCTCGATTCTTAAACGGTTTCCCGAGAAAGTACTGATCGGAAAAAAACAAAATTAACATGGTTTGTTCTTCATCGTATTCCCTGGACAATTATTAAGATTTTTTTCGGATGCGGCTATTAGTTTAGGGTTTATTAAGTGTAAAAATTGCAGAAGCGAAATTTCTTCCGCGAGTGAGCAAAACACATACAAATTTTCAGTTTTGAGTCGTGAGTTTTTTTTTAAGAGTACCTCTGAACGTAAATTTTTGCAGCTCGTCGAGTTTTTTTTTTAATTTCAATTTGGTTCTTGATAATATTTTTTTGAAATTCGGGAAAAATCGGGACATTTTTGTTACTTTTTTTTAAAACTGCCGTATCTATATCTTATTACTATTAGTTTTTAATTTTAAAAATATCGCAGCATACCTCAGAATGTACTCTTTCTTACGGTACTATTATTTTTGAAATCGGTTAATAATTTAATTGGATGCGATCAAAAGTTGGTCATACAAAATTCGGAATCTTTGGATATTTTCGCTACTTTTTGTTACAACCAATATATTTACAGAAAAAAACATTATTTTTTAAATTTGAGAACATCACTGAATACATTACATTACACTCTTTCTTATGGTACAATTATTTTTCAAATTGGTTAATAAATAAAATCGATGCAATTAAAAGTTGGTCATACTATTTTCGGAACTTTCAGATCGTAATTTGCGATACAAAACTAAAACTGTCATATCTATATCGTATTACTATTAGTTTTTAATTTTGAAAATATCGTAGTATACCTCAGAATGTACTCTTTCTTACGGTACAATTATTTTTTAAATTGGCTGATAAATAAATTTGATGCAATCAAAAGTTGGTGACACAAATTTCGTATTTTTTTATTTCGCGGAGCAAATTCGCGGAGCATTGGATTTGCGGAGGGTTGTATTTTTGACTATCGGGTTAGCCAGATATCAAATTTATCGTAGCAACAATTGCTATAAAAACGATATGTTCTTTTGGCGAGGAAAAAGGCTCGCTTTTTTCCCCTCTGTTCTAAGACGGTTTAACGACTAAGTACAAATCGTAAAGTTTGGTGATTAACACGGTTTAATTAAAATTGTACAGGGAACAAGATGCAGAAGATTTTTTACTCATGCGGCTATTAGTTTAGGGTGCATTAAGTGTTAAAGTAAAAAAAAGTGAAATCACTTGCGAAAGAGGTATTGGTTTGCGAAGTAAACCAAACGGTATTGCGTAGCAATCCCCGGGGGTCAACGAGCGTAAGCGAGCAGGGGTCGAAGCCCTCGCTGTGACGTCATGGACCGTAAAGTGAAATCAGGATAATACAAATTATTCAGATAGTTACACTCTGCGAAAGGAATGTTGGTTTGCGAAGCAAACTAAATGGCATATGTAGAAGGATTGTTGGTTTGCGAAGCAAACCAGATAGGATTGCGTAGCAATCCCCGGGGGTTGGCGAGCGTAAGTGAGCAGTGGGCGGAGCCCCCTAGTCTTATAAAAAATAGTACGCAAGAATTCTTAACTAACTAGCACAGAGAGATATTGCTCAAAAACTTATGTATGTATTAAGAATTTTTAAATTTTACTTATTCTTAGACATAGCCATTTCATCTTGATTTGACACGCAACATTGATGCACTAGTTTTCTACTTTCATGAGGTGATAACAGATTTTGTTATAGAAAAGCTAAGTTGAATGGGAAAAAAACATTTGTTCACTTTTTGAAACAACATAAACATGCTGTTAATAAGAAATACATGACTAATAAAAGAATGTAGTAAAGCAAAAAATACTATTTATTACCAGTAATAAATTATCTTATATCTAGTAGTCAAACACACAAGTTTACATTTTAAAATGAATTGTTTTCTTCCATAATAACGTAATGAAACTCATTCAAACAACCAAAATTGTCAACTTAAATCAAATCATACATCTTGGGTTATAAGCGTAACGCCACTATAGACAGGGCTTATAACAGGTTTTAAGGTGTAAAAAGTAACAAATCGAACACAAAATAAAGGAAACAAATAACAATAATGCCAAATATGTTAAAAAAACATTTCTGACATTAATTTTGTCTTTTTCTTCTAAAGAGAAGAATGTGAATTTTTTAATGTTTCTCTGCTGACCAGCATCATCTGAGACTTTGCCACCCCTTCAATCATTGCCTGAGCAAGTGCTGCTTCCTTTAACAATTTTGAAGCACTGTCCGACGCCTCATCCTCTTCCTTACGCATAATTTTAAGTTTTCGTTCTTTTACTGCCTTTCTTTTTTTGCCCACTTTTTTTTCTTTTCTGCTCTCTCGTGCAGTTCTTTCTTTTTTGATGTCCTTCTCAAATTTTTCTTATGTCTTCCGTTTTATATCTTCTAAATAGGCATTGCAGCTTTATATGCAACCCTTGCCATATCCATTAGCTTTGATGTGATCAGCACAAAATAAGGTTGATTGTCAAAATTTGCCAAGCTACTTTTGACCATCATCAATACATTGAGTGTGCGTTCTGACAATGATGCTCTGTCTCCTGTCAAAGTTCTTCCTGAGGCCAATAATTCAATTCTCCATTCTGCCACGAGAAAATGGCAGAGAATGTAGCACAGATGAAAGATAAATTTCTTCCAAGGCTCTTTTTTTTTTCTGCCTTTGAATCATCCGGTGGTGCCTGAAAATTAAAAGGGGACAATTAATGAATTTCAATTTCTTCAGGTATAAATAACATCCAATTATTAGAGTAAAAATCGAACAATAAATTTCCTGGTCAATCTCTACATCTTTTGTGTTCTTTTTCTTAATAACAAAATTGTTTTATTGTTTACAGATACATTTCCATTTGCATTATTATCCATTTGCCCTAAATTAATTCAGACTTAGTGATTCAGATTTGTTGAAAATTTAAAACTGAGCTGAATCTTAGAAATCTCTTATGTTTAACTAATTCATAATTTTTTATTCGTTAAATGTTGGAAAAATATTAATGTAACATTTTATTTTTAATTAAAAGTTGTGCAAGTTCTTAACTGTACACTTAACTGATTTCATTCAAAATTTAGAATGTTTAGTGTTTACTTTCAGGCTTTGTTTACATTTAGACCGAATTCTTCTCTCTAGTACTGAATTTCAACATAAATGAAATTGCGTTTAAGTAATGTTATATCTTGATATCGTAATTACATTCAAATGTATAGAAAGTGTTTCTAGTCTCGTTGTTTACATTTAGATTGAGGTATATTTTCTAAACTTCAATACGGATAAAATGATAACAATTATGATTCAACAATTCTATATCATTTCTTGAGAGAGCTGTACAAATGAATGTCAACAATTAGATTTGAGAATGTCTCCTTACAGGTTTTGTTTACATTTTTAATAGTTTATACAAAGTATTGTAACGTTAAATGATAGTATAATTGTTAACCCATGTTAAATTATTTTACAAGGGAATTAAAAAAATGTGTATTACATAGATTACTACTTAAAATCATTTTGCCATGTTCACACAAGATGCAATTAATGTTCTATAGCTAGCTATGTGGCTATTCTCTATCTGTGGGGACTCAAGAAATAACTTCAATGGTGGGGCAATGGTTGTGTAAAATTGAGAAATATAAATAATTCCCTGCACTCCTAAGTTTGCAAACCACCCATTGGAAACACACCATACAATGGTAAGATTTTATGCAGTTCTTTATTTTGCTTTTACCGAAGCATTTGCAAGCAGTCTAACATTGTGAAAATGCGAATATTAAATTTTTTTAAAACTATCATTAATTATTACCTTAATTAAATACTCCAAGTAATGTAATAAATAATTTCTTTACATAGAAATTCCCATTAATTCAATGCTGCTGATCTTGACTATGTATCAACTTTGGATGTTTTGCCATAACGTATCTGCTTAAGTAATTTTTTACACAAGTTTCTGACTGAAAAAAAAATAGGAAATGTATCTTACCTCTCTATATTCAAAGCACAAAGGAAATTCAGTTAAATAACTTTGGGCTGTTTGATTTTCATGTATAACTGCAGTTATTGGAACAGCTCCTACTTTTGCTGCTGGAAAGTATTGTGAGTGAGGAGCCTGTACTTTCACAGCCAGCAGTAGTCCACAAAAATTATTTCCGAGGAACACTGAAGCTTGTGTGCCCTTTTCATTACAGCCATAACTATAAGCACAGCCCATGTCCCATCAAGAGTGAACAACAGCAGCCCCTAGAATGTTTTCAGTTTATTAGTTCAAGTAAGCGATTTTAAAATGAATCCTAAATCATTTACTTTTGAATAATTTCTTAAAGTCAGTAAATACCTTTTTCTTTATACAGTTTTAATTTTTCATCAATTTTTTCAAAAGGGACTGTTGAAGGACTCAAATAAATGTCTCGACATGAGCAGGGTTGGGCTGTAACGCATTACTTGTAATAATTTAATTCTTACAGTAATCTTATAGAAAATTCATTAAATTTCAAAACCAGTAATTTTACAGGTAATTCGTTACATAATTTTTGATAAAGTAATTTTAGTTGAAGTAACGCGTTACAAAACTGAAAGGACTCCTTAAAGCAGTGGTCCCTAACCACCGGGCCGCGGACCGGTACCGGTCCGTGGATCAAATGGTACCGGGCCGCCCAAGGAACATTAAATTATTTCCATTTGATTTACTTTGGTGTATTTCTCTCGGTTTGTGCGGTTCTTATCTATGAAATGACCACTCAAATTAGGAGGCGGTAAATCAGAACTTGTAAATTGTTCTGCTACTAGAGCTTCAATTATGATTTCTGAATTCTGTATGTCTCTATTTTCCAATTTTGACAAATGTAACAATTGCTTTCAAGTTGGCAGACAAAGTAGCTGCATTTAAAGCCAAACTGAAGTTGTGGGGACGGCGCGTGAACAGAGGCATTTTGGACAAGTTTGAGACATTAGTGGGAACTTCAGGCGAGACAGCCTAAACATTCATTCTCCCAGTTGGTGCACGATGATCTGTCTTTGCTTTTAAAAGAGTTCGAGCGCTACTTCCCAACCACAAAAGACCCACGAACTAGTAAGGAATGGATCCGCGACCCATTTGTCAACAAATCAGGCGAATCTAGCATGTCTGTGCAAGAAGAAGATCAACTGCTGTAGATTGCAAATGAAGGCGGCCTTAAAACTACGTTCGAGACAACAACTCTGTAGGTGTTCTGGATTAAAGTCATGACGGAATACCCTGAGATTGCCACCACAGTCTTTAAATCACTATTGCCATTTCTGACAACCTATCTGTGTGAAGCGGGATTTTCTGCAGTGACAGCTACCAAAACAAAACAACGGAATAAACTGGACATAAGCAACACACTTCGGGTGTCATTGTCTCCTATTACCCCCAGATGAAACCGTCTCGTCGCAAAGAAACAAGCTCAGGGTTCTCATTGATTTAGCGTTCTAGTGAGTTAAAATGTTAAATCACTTTTTCATTTTTTGGTGTAACTGTATTTTATTTTGATGGCATGTTTAAATACAATTAAATTAAAATTATTAAAACAAAACAATCTAAAATATAAACAATCAACGCCTCCCCTCCCACCTCAGCGGGCCGCGTTAAAATTATCAAACGTTGATCCGGTCCGCGGCGATAAGAAGGTTGGGGAGCACTGCCTTAAAGTATTGTAAACCACTTAATATTTCTTTAACACAAGGTCTTAAAAATATATTTAAAAATTTTTTTACTGATAAAAATGTAATGACTGGCAGTGTTCTTTGCCGAAAGTTTAAACTATGTACTTGGCTTGATCCTGTCATAACTAATTCTGATACTGTCAACGCATTTCTTCAAAGAGAAAATATCAAACGAATCGTAGAACAGAAATATTGTGCTCACAAAATTGAAGCCTTTCCTACTGATTATGACCAACATTCATCTAGTAGTGACGAATGTTTCGAGACAGTGAGCACTACACATCCTTCTGCTGATTTTGAGTTATCGACTTATTTTCAAAACAAATATTGTAGTTTGTCTACATTCTGTTCATTACCTGCAGTAAAGAGCATATCTGCAAAATACAATACTCTTTACCAGCCAGTGCGGCTGTTGAAAGGTTGTTTAGTTCTGGCGGTTTGTGTCTCCAACCCAATCATAAGTGACAAAAATTCTGAGATGCAGCTTTTGCTGTATCACAATAAATAGATTTTCTTTTTACGATGTAATAAAGTTGGTAAAAAAATCTTTCGTTTATTAATTCCTGCATTATTTTTAAAGCATTTGCAAATATGGAATTTTGTCGTAAAAAGTAATCTTAAAAGTAATTGTATCGTGCTACTATTGAAACGTAGTAATTTTACAGGTAATTCGTTATTTTTTACGAAAAGTAATTGTAATTGTAACAAGTTAATTTAAACAAGTAATGGCCCAACCCCAGTCATGAGTCATGTAAGTGTAAAATTTGCCGTTGAGTGTGATTTTTGGCTGAATTAGAAACATCGTCCACAAACTTATCATTGGCTATTATCTTGAAACCGCTTGGCTGCCATTGGAGTCAAAACATCATTAAAATAGTCAAAAAACTGAAGTTTGATCTAAAGTGTAGTTGGTTAGTGAGTTGGTATAACTAATAGACAATAATTACTTCCTCAGGAACTCTCATGAATCTTAAGGAATCTGCAACATCAATTAAATGGGAATGCCATAACTGGATGATGAAATTTGTTGGCATTGGTATTTCAGATTGCAAGAATTTTGTCTTTTTTGACTATCTTTACTATTTTCTTGATAATGACACTAATGCTGGCTTTGCAATCCATATTTTTCAAGGAATCTTTTCTTTTTCGAAAATTGGAATGCTGGCATTTCAAAGGTTTACTAAATAACCACCTAAAACATTTATACGCATTAGAAATATAATGTAGGTTTCCATATATTGCTGATAGAAGAAATAGTAATTATACGAAATCGCTAAGTATTTATTATGTATTAATGGTTATAGGTTCTCTGCAAGAAACAGTCAGAATATTTCCATTTTTTTTTTTACTATGTACTAAAGGAATATTTTCTGGAATGAAATCAATTTCAAAATAAAACTCACCTGTTCAAATTCTTGCGACGAAGGCACTCTATCCAACACGTGTTGGTTAGTGAGCTGAAGCTTTCCAAAAATCTTCATTTCCTCCTCGGTTTGGATTGCCCATCAAAAACGATTTTTTCGTCGTTGCAACTATCCTCGTCTGATGCAAAAAAGAATTTCTTCTTCAACTCGCCTAAATATTTGTCTTTAAACGTGTCCATCTTCGATGATAATTGATAATCAAGCCTCTGGATAACAAACAAACAATAGTCGACGAGATGTACGAGACTAGAGATGAGCGATCCGCTCAGCAGCTGACTCAAAGAGCTAGCTCTCTTGCCGGAGTGAGCGAGCCTTGATTCGTTTAAAAAGAGCTGTAGCTCTTTTTTAACCAATCAGCGCTTCCGCTCTCAAAGAGTCATTTCCGCATGTGATCACCTGCTCAGTGATTCTTTTGGGAGTTAACTCTTTTCGACAGCTAGCTCTTTCCAAGAGTCAATTCCGCATACGCTCTTTTGCGCTCCCCAGCTTTTTGTTACTTTTTTGAAGTTTCAAATTTTTAAATATCTATGTATTATCAAATCATAAATGTTATTTTTTTATTTTTAATTCCATTTTAGGTTGAAAGGGCGTTTTAACGGCTTAAGTCATAGCACGCCTTTTAGCACTAATTAAAACTAGTTTTAAGATTGTTATTAAAACATATTCTAACAATTATTATATTATTTACTTAACATTAATATAATAATAATAATAATAAAACCTCGATATCTCGGGTGTGATATCATTATAAAGTTACACAAAATTAAATTAAACGTAATTTTTTTTTTTTTTTTTTTTTTTTTTTGCATTGCTTTTACAAAACAAGGCATTTTGAAAAAGTTTTATTAAAAGACAGGGAAGGGATTTGGATTTCGAAAATCTTTGGGACAATGAATATTCGAGGGTATAGTATACGTATATATTAAAATAAATAGTTAAAAATCTTAAGTATTTAAATAAATTATAAATATTTTTTATTATTTGATTTCAAAATATCATTTAAATTATCAGAAAGTTTCATTTGGTCCCTAAGTGGTTTTAGCCCAGGACAGTCTAGAATCTAGAAGGAGGTGTTTTACGGAAAAAGGGTATCGTTAAACTTTAAAACTGATAACGCGGACAGAATTAAAAGTTCCCCAAACAAAAATTTCCCATAAATATTTTGACTTTCTCCAGAGCTTTTGAATTTCTTCTAAATTTTGTTCCCTTGCTATTGACGACGGGCCGGGATCAATCCCCTAAGGGAAAGATACGAGGACAACACCTCGTAATTTTGAACCATGGTCAGATGACGAGACAACACCTGAGCTGGAACCCTCTCTCCAAACTTTCACACCAACCCAACGTGAGGACTTTCGGCCACGATATATATATATATATATATATATATACACACTCTATAACAAAAAAAATCGACGCACCAAGAAGGAGTTGTCCGATGGAGACAAAAACTGGTGGATAGGACAATTATGCACAGAATAGAAAATTATTAAAATTTCAGAACAATTGAATGATTTATTTCAGAGTTACAGTAACGAGCTCAATAAGGTGTTGACCCGCTTCTAGCTTGGATGCAAGCTGCCACACGGCGTGGCATAGACCGATAAAGCTCCCGGATGGTGCCCTGTGGTATTTCTTGCCAAATTTGCTCCAATTGTCGAGCTACGTCATCAACATTCCCTTCCGAATGCAGTCTCCTTCCCATCATATCCCAGACATGCTCGATGGGAGAGAGATCTGGTGATCTGGCTGGCCAAGGAAATGTTTGACAAGCTTGAAGACAGTTCTTAGCAACACGTGCCGTATATGGTCTGGCATTGTCTTGCTGAAAAATAGGCCCAGGGTACTGCGAAAGGAACGGTAGCAAAACAGGTCTCAGAATGTCGCCAATGTACCGCTGTGCAGTAAGTGTACCTCTAATGACGACCAAAGGGGTCCGGCTATCAAGGGAAATGGCACCCCAGACCATAACTCCTTGTTGAGGTCCCGTATGGCGTGCTATAGTGAAAGCCGGATCGGCACGCTGCCCTGGGATTCTCCAGACACGTCTTAGATGATCATCAGGACACAGTTGGAAGCGGGATTCGTCGCTAAAAACTATACGTCCCCAGTCAGCATCATTCCAGCCTGATCGAGCCAAGCACCACTTTAATCTGGCTCGACAGTGTGCAGCGTGAGTGGCAGGTGGCGTAATGATCGGTACGAGAGTAGATTTCACTCTCTCAGCCGTCTGTGAATGGTCATGGTAGACACTCGTGTGTGGGTCGCACGACTGATGGTTGATAGCGATGAATCAGGCGCTGTGACAGCTGATCTGACAATCACTCTGTCCTCGCGATCTGTTGTGGCCCTAAGTCGACCGCTACCATCATGACGCTGAAATCTGCCACTGTCCACCCACTCTTGCCAGCATCTTCTAATCGCCGCATCGCTTCGACTCACATGACGAGCGATTCTCCGATTTGCCCAACCTGGCTCTTTCAATCCAATGATACGACCTCTTTCAAACTCTGAAAGTTGCTCTTAATGAGCTCGAATCAAATTTTAATCATTTGCATATTTGGTCAAAACATTTTTGTATACGAAATTTCAAAGGAATCGGATGATTCCTTCTTGTTGCGTCGATTTTTTTGTTATATATATATATAAAGGATGTGTATACATAAATAGTACATTTTCTATACAAATGGATACGATTCACACTATTTCCACAAAAAAAAACCTTTCTAAAATTATATTTGCCAAAAAAAAATCTTTACATTTAGATTTTGCTAGGTTTATGGTCTTTCAATGGCCAATTCCGGTGTTTTCCACCTACTTCCTGTTTTCCCGCCTTGATTAAAATCTTAATATCTCTTCAAGTAATTGACAGAGAAAAAATCAACTATGTTTTGAAAAGTCAAATAAGTACTTTATCCAATAAAATCGAAAACTTTTTTTGGAATTTTTGGTCAAAAATGACATTTTTAACGTGTTCGGATACTTTTATTGCTACTTCTGTAATCTCTTTGGGTTCATGATTTGAATTACAAAAAAAAAAATTGTCCTCAAAGTAATTTATTCTTTATGGACAATTTTAAAGTTATAAGAATTGACATGGTTTTGGTCCATCAATTAAAGTTTACAGCTTGGCAGCCGTATGCTGCAATGCCTTTCGTCCTCAGGCCCCGTCTCCCTCCTTTTGTTGATTTTAGAGGTAAACTGCGCAATTGCTGGATGAGTGAGTGCTGCTTGGGTGTTCAAGCACGCTTGGCGCCTCTTCGTCTGGCGCTCATATGACAACGAGGGATGTTCGATGACTCAAACATATTATATACCAATCTTTTTTCTATCTCGAACCTATTAAATCGGCAACCTATTGAAATGGAAGAGCCAAAAGTTACAATTTACAAAATTTCCCAGTTTTTAAAGAGCCATTAAAAATTTTCGTTTCAATATTATAGTATTTGCTTATATATATTTGATTTTTGATTTTAAATAAGCGGCTTTGAATACGGAATAATATTTATTCATATAAAAACACAAATATAGATAGTTACATCAATGGGAGCATTGGCTTTGCATGCCTTTTGAAAGTTTGATTAAATCTGGCTTATAACGTGTTGTTTGAAGTTTCAAGCACGACTCTAGATTCTTATTTGTTAGTTGACTTCTAACTTTACTCTTTATTACATTCATGCAAGAGAACGCTTGCTCGCACGAATATGTCGACCGAAAGATCGTCAGCACTCCATATGCAAACTTCTTCACCTCACTGTAGCATTCTGGAAGGCTATTCCATGCGCCGAATATGAGGGCCTCAACTCACGGAATTTCTTTTAGAGCTGTCCACTTGTGCTGCGCGATGTGCATGCATTTCTGGACCTCCAACTCTTCCAAATTGCTCTTGAGTTCTGTGAACTTGCCACTCCACAAGTCTTTGGTTTTCAAATCTAGCAATTGCATTTGAAGCAATCCAGCATCAATTCCAAATGGCTCAATGTTGATCTCATTTGTATTTGTGTTGAGAGGATTTACTATGAACGCGAGAGTACTTTTGTTTGTTTTGAATTGCTCGAGTCTCTCAGCGAATCCATCCTTCATGTTTTTTAAAGCTATGCTGAAGTAATTCGTGTCAATAGTTGTATTGGTCTCATCGCGATATTGCTTCAGATTTTTAAAATGAAGTAATTTACCGCTCTCCATGTCTTCAACAAAGCGAAGTAATTTTTTTTCGAAACAAACTACTTCTTCAAACAAGGCGTAGGCTGGGTTGCCCTTTCCTTGCAGTTTTAGATTTAGTTTCATTGTGGTATCTCATGAAGCTGAATTTTTTCAGCCATTTGTCTTCTTCCAATTCGGGATGGTCAATGCTTTTTTCATTCAGGAATGTTTTTATTTCACTCAATACAAAGCAAAACGTTGCAATACGTTTCCTCTTGAAAGCCATCACACTTTATTGTGCAGAAGTAGGTCAGAAAACTGGCTATCTATTTCTTCAAGGAAATCTTTAAACTGGCGATGTTAAAGTGCTTTTGCCAAGATGCTGTTAATAATCTCAATTGCCAAGTTCATGACCTCAACTATTTCGACCGGAAATGTTTGGGCACAAAGCGCTTCTTGATGAATTATGCAGTAAAACGTTAGAATTTCGTGGTTTAATTTTTCTGAAAAATTGATGTTACCCCTCTATGTATTCCTGTCATACTTCTGGCTCCATCAGTTGCTATAGAAACGATTTTATTTACATTGATTCCATTGTCTTCCAGGCATTTTTGCACAGTATTTGCTATATCTTCTCCATGAGTTTGCCCTGGGAGCGGTAGAAATCCTAACAGTTCTTCGTTTGGAGCTTGGGACAAAACAAATACCTGACGAAAAGGGTAACTTGTGCCGTGTCTTTTATGTCGCAAGACTCATCTATAGCAAGTGATAAGGCAGAAGTCAGTTGAATGTCTTTCACTTGCATATGTGTTACATTTGAAGACATTTAAGCAGTTCTATCTTGTAGTACTATTTTAGCAGATAATGGCAAATCTTTGATTTTTTTCATGATTTGTGCTTTGTTTTTAAAATGACGAAGCAGTTCTTCAGATGCACGTATAAAACAATCTTTGACGTACTCACCATCTGTGAATGGTTTTCTATCTCATCTCTAAGAACAAAACAATAGTTCAAATTTACGGTCATGTTAAGCGTAGCGATTTGGAATTAACGATTATGAAAATAGAAGCTATTGAGAAATTAGGTACTTAAAAATATATTTTCTTATTTTTTAAGGGTTTTGATAACAAATTATTAATTTTTTCGTATGGAACTGGAGAGCCGCAACTTTACATCAAAAGAGCCACATGCGGCTCGCGAGCCGCAGGTTGCCGACCCCTGTCCTAGACCGTTAAAGATGGAGTAAAAATTTCATCGGATTTGAAATCTGCGGAATTTTTTTTTTAGATTGATACCTAACAATATGATTTTCTTTAAATAAATAAATTTTTAATTGAATATATCTTCAACAGATTTGCCCGGCGTTGCCCGTGATACAAGGTATTAATCTTTTGTAAAATATTCCGCAGATTTCAAATCTGTTGAAGATATATTCAATTAAAAATTTATTTATTTAAAGAAAATCATATTGTTAGGTATCAATCTAAACTAAAATTTTCGCAGATTTCAAATCCGATGAAATTTTTACTCCATCTTTAAACGGTCTAGGAGGTAGAAAAAAGATTTTTGACCTCAGTTAAAAGATTTATCGTCTGGCTGGGAAATCAATCGCTCAAAATCAAAGCGGAAACGAAAACAATAATTTTTTACGCGTTCTGCGGATGAATAAAACTTGGCATGATTCCTACCCCTGACTGCAAGGTCGCATGAGTAGAAAACGTTCTCCGCGTTTGAAAAATCGATGGAGAGTAAAATTATGAAATTCATTTAAAAATCTTCTAGATTGAATTTTAAAATTCGCCGTGACTCAAAAATTGCAAATAATTCGGACTGCCTGTGTGCCAAATCTCGTTGTTGCAAGTGCCATAGAATCGTCGGGATTTTGCGGCCCCAAACAAACACTTTCTTTTATAATAGTAGAGACATCTCGATATGTTATATACATTATTATACATCTGAAAGGAGCGGTGAGTCATGAAAAAGAGCTAGCTCTTTTTAGTGAGCGAGCGGTTCCGATCGGATCCGTGAAAAGAATCATTTTTCCCATCACTATAGAGACGGGCGCGTTGACATGAGGATGTGTGTTGCCAACTTACGGGGGAAGGATTACCGCGGAACGACAGGCAGCTTAAAAATTCGACTGGTTTGGCAAGCTAAGCGACGTGAGTGCCCGAGAGTTACGGCCATATTCACAAGTCTCGAGTTAACTCGAGGATCAGTTGATCCGCGAGTAACGGCCGTATTCACAAGTCCGAGTTAACTCGAGAATCAACGATAATCCGCGAGTTATCGAAAAAACCGTATTCACAAGTCCTAATCCGTGGTTTAAACTGCCGGTTCGGTGTTACATTTTGATCCTCCGAAATCGGCGAGTTAACTCGCGAGTAATAGTTACGCATGCGCAGTACTACCTTTTTGCGAAGGATATTCTGGAAAAACAAAATGGATGACACATTTCATTCTATGCTAAAGTATAGTATTCTTACGACGACTGGTCATTGGATTCGACGTATCATTACGTCTGCTGCATAACAGCTCATGTCCTCATCATAATATTGCTTAAATGGAAAATTTAAAACATAATTTTATTGAAATTCAAAAGAAAATAAATGTAGCTGCGTAATCTAAACAAGCAGCTTAGCGAAAAGATAGATGGCGCCACCTCTGTCCTCTAAGCCGGAGAGAGCAAACGGTATAAAACGACCATGGCAGATACAAATTCGTCGCAGAATAAAAATTATTCTGTTGAATTATTACGAATGAAAGAAAATTGACAATGCAAGTCACTTTTCACACCACCAACACACACCCATACTGGCAAGTACAAAGATAATCCGATTACATACATTGTCAAGACATTGTGTACAATTCTTTCTTGCAAAATTTAGGTTTCCATAAAAATCCAATTGAAAATCTTCCGCGTTTACACGGATTTCCGCTTTTTTTCTTCTGAAAAGTTTCACTTTTTCTACAATTTGTTCTTTAGAATTAAATAATTACATCCAAAGATTTAATGTTAAAAAAAAATAAGGAAAGTGAAGATTCAAACTATAAAGAGTGTTTGAAAAGATGCAAAAGAAAAGTTGAAAAAAGTGCTTTTGAATTATAAAAATACATACTTGTCATAAATACATATTCTGCACCAATGGTGCAGCCACGATAAGGGGAATACGGGTTAAAGCCCCCTTCCCCCTTTCCAAAGACAAATTTCATTGTTTATAGTGGACTTTATAAAGCTAAATAATAGGCAAAAATACATGTTTATAATAAACATATATTCTGTATTAGTGGTGCAGCCATGGAAGGTTATGGGTTAACATCCTTACTTCCAAATACAAATTTTATTGTTTCTAGTGGACTAAATCAAACTGAATTTGCCTAAAACCCCCTCAAAATTTTTTTTGGCTGAACCTCTTTTCTTTACACACATTAGTACACAAATATACTATTCTTGTACAGCTATTTTTGTAGTAAACAAAATACCAAGTATATTTTTCTCTTTTCTACATCGACTGCGATTTAAAAACTAATTGTAATAAGATATAGATATGACAGTTTTAACAAAATAGAATGAAAATGTCTCGAATATCACAAAATATTGTCAGGTTGGAAATTAAAAATAAACTCGACGAGGGCAGCAAAATATCACGTTTAGAGGTATTTTGAAAAAAAAAATCACGACTGAAGACTGATAATTAATACGTCTTTTGCTCATTTACTTCAGAAATTTCGCTTTTATTTTTATTTTGACACTTAATAAACACTAAACTAATAGCCGCATCGGAAAAAATCTTCAAAATTGTCAAGGGAACACGATGAAGAACAAACCATGCTAATTTCGTAATTTTCTGATCCGTACTTTCTCGGTAAACCGTCTAAGAAACGAGCGGAAAATCCCAGTTATCAATCCTGCGACAGCGGCGGTAAGTTTTTTTAATTTTGAGAAAAAAGTCATCTCTCGAAAGTATTATTTAAATTCTAACATAATTATATTAGATATGTCTTACCTTTAAACTGCAATATTGCTTTCGCAATTACGAGTGTACTTCCAAGTCCAGCAGGACATTTAATAATTAAAGAGGGACATCACATTAGACAGTCATATGTACAGTCCGTGAAGCGTAAAGACTAAAAGGTAACTGGATCAATTACTGCTTATTATAAAAGATTACATCAGCTAGTTGTAACTGATTAGAATATATGTACTAGAAACAGTAATGTGGTAAACACATGACATCATTCGTGGTTAACAGCATTCATAATATAAATACTTAAAGGAAGTATGCAACATTTTTAATACTGAAACGTTTGCTGAAGCAAAAGTACAGAAGATGTGCTGCGGACTCCTGTTTGTAATAAAATGAATTAAGAATTCTTGAGCTGACACAAGGAAATAAATAGCCAAGGAACACCCATACTAATTTCCTAACAGTTTATAAAGCTGAATTATTACAAAGCTAAATGGCTTGTCTGTTTGAACTGTAATCAATCAAGCCGCTTTAAAGAACCCATTAAGGAATTTAGAATTCTAATAGTATGTAGGCTGTTGAGAAACCGTGTTTACAAAGTGAAACTTGCAGAACTTACTGAAAAATATAAATAAATGTATGTAAAAAAAAATGAACCACCAAAGATCTCTCTAATCATTGACAATTGTAAGTATCGTGAATTCGTTTGAGTAAAAATCACATGATATATTAATACATTTTTTCATAGTACGTTGACAAAATTATCAAACAGTTTGCGTCTAGCTAATGTTAGTCACTTTCATTTCAAATAAAGTTATTTTAAACAATGTTGTTTTGTTCTATCATACATGAGAAACACATTGTTTGGTTTAGCAACAAATTATTTAAGGACTATCTTTAATTACACTAAAACCTTGCTAATTCAAACCCCACGTTGATCCGAATTTGGTTAATCCGAACCAACCGTTTTTGAAATTTATGAAACAAAATACAGTTAATCAGTGACAACATATACTATCATTTTTTTTAAATGTCGGGCACTATGCATAATACACTTGGTATCATGCACTGACACCATCCTTTGCCAACAAGGCCGGAAGTGTTAATGGTCACTACTTCCAATGGCGGTCACTAAGAACTTGTCCTTTGGCCACTACAAGGCCGGAAATGATGGTCACTTGTGAAGAGGAACCCACTGGGTGGACCATCATTTTCCACTAACAAAGGACAGCAAAATATTACATCCATGCCCTGACACCGGATTCGAACCAGGAACCTTCCGATTCAGAGGCCTACACCTTCGGCACATACAAATGCTATCATTATTGACAAATACTATCATTACAGAAATAAAAAACATCATTGGTATGAATGCACATACTTTCAGCTTTTTAGATTATCATTAAATTAAAAAGAATAGAAAAAATATCATTATAGAATTTAATGAACTATTACGTTTGTATAAAATTAATCAGTTTTTGTTGTGGTGTGGTAAATTCGTATAACATTTTCCTAGTTGGTTCTTCAGAAAACTTATTCTAAGTTAAACATAAAAATCAAGGGAATAAAAAATTCACTTTTGTTGTGCTATATTACGAGTATAACAATAATTTTTTTTCAATATAATCTAGCTTAAACAGCCATAAAGCTCAAAACTCCGATTGCTCTTCACTAACAAATTTGACTATCTTGTTCGACGAATTGAAAGGGGGGGGGGTAGAATACCCAACTCCTCCTGGTTACGTCTATGAACTAATGTACCATTGTTTCATGATTACATTTATTTATTACACAAGTAAAATATTAATTACAATTAAATTAATTAAAATTAAGTTATGAACAGTTTGAGTAGTTATTAATAAAGGATTAATTTGTGAAAACCTCTCTCTCATTACATATATTAATAAAAAAAATTTCAACTGAATGGGGAGCGGGGGGGGGGGGTTTGAACCCACAAACATACACCCTGGTTACACCTATGTATATCCATATATATAAAGAGAGAGAAACTAAAAAAATTACTGGCCATTTTTGCATTGGGGACGGTCTCAAAGTCAATCTTTTCAATCGGTATTCCATACTTGATGAAGGTAGACACGGCTTTCAAATTTGTGTTCCACAAATAAATTAGTGGCGAGCTCGGTTTGTTTTTCTCGTTTCATGACCGTTGATAAAACTGCACACAGATTGAATCGGCACTTTTGTGCTTGGTACAGAAAGAATTCCAAAGATAATCCTGATGAGAATATACATCGCTTTAAACCACTGCAGGAGAATAATTTTAGAAAATCTATCACTACTTGTGAGTCTTCACAATGGTCCATCAAGGTCCTTAGGAACAAGCCAAATAACTTCGTATTCATCCCACAACGCAATGGACCGCAACATTTTCAGGGGCCTCATAAAACGACGAATTACGGCACTTTCATCGCTGGATTGGAGTACATGAGTGCGCATTTCCAGTACCATACTCTTCAGAAATCTGCTCCGATAGAATAACCAATCGGGTTCGCGCACAAACATGAATAATTTAGAAAATCTCTCATAACTGAGGGAATTCCAGTCAAGACCCAATCTATCAAACAACGGTTTCTGAAATATCTGGACGCGGTTTTTAAATTGCGAAAACGTTTTAGTTTTTTCCCGTATTCGCAAAAACTTATGTCCAAGTAATTAAGTGATTCGTGCATGAAGTGTGCATACTGCATTATTTTATTCTCGTATGCAACACTTAATTGTTCTGGTGAATTCGTTAATCTTGGATATTTCTCGGAAAGGTAAAACCTATTCCAAATTTTTAGCCAATTTTTGGCAAAAATTTCCTATTTCAATTCTGGGCTCCATATATAAAAAAGGCTTTTGATAAAGTACCTCATGAGGCATTACTGTTTAAATTGGAAAGGCTGGGGATTCAGGGAAAAACATTAATATGGATAAAGAATTTGTTATTGGGTAGAAAGCAGAGAGTGCAGGTAAAAGGAAATTATTCACAGTGGACAGAAGTTATAAGTGGGGTGCCTCAGGGATCAGTTTTGGGACCAATTTTATTTATAATTTTCATAGATGATATAGGTCAGGGGATCAATAATAGAATCAGTATATTTACAGATGACTTAAAAATATGGGGGACAGTGGATACCAAATTACAGATAGAAAATTTACAAGGGGATTTTGATAAGATGTTGACCCAATGGGCATTTTCCTTGCTAAAAGAGGCCACCATAGCCCGGATGGCGCAAAGGTCTAGCAACCGGAGGGTTGAGAGTTCGAATCCAACCAAAGACTGTCGCATACAAAAGGAGTTTGTGTGCGTTCAATCTGCCGTAGCCTCAAATGTCCTCACGTTGCCATGGTGTGGAAGTTTGGAGAGTGTTCAGGTGTAGCCTCGTCATCTGACGGTGGTTCAATATTACATGCCGTTGTACTCGGATCTTTCCCTTTGGGAGTTGATCCCAGGCAGTCATCAATAGCCGGATGTGTTGCTCCACAGCTCGACGTTAAGTAAAATACTTATAAACCTACCTTGCGAGAAGTCTGTTTGTCCTTAAAATAAATTGTTAATTAATAAAAGTAATCAAAATGTTTAATGTTAATGCATAATATTATAGTGATTGTGTTACGATATATATCTATTACTGAGCGCTATAAGCACGGTGGTCACAGTGATGGTTTAAAAATCAGAGGGGTGAGATTTCGAATCCAACCTCAGACAGTCATATTCACGAGGGCTGGAGTACGTTAAATCTCTCGGGGCCTTAAATGTCCTCATGTAGTCACGGTGTGGTAGCTTGGAAAGTGGCACGTGCCTGTTTATGTGTTGCCTCATCAACTCACAATCAAAATTACCTAGTGTTGTCCCTGGGGGATTTAACCCGGACCTTCAGTGCAAAGTTAATTACCTTCACCAGCTTCAATCACCCAGCTCCAGTGCAACGTTGATTATCTTCTCTACCCCTTTGAATAAAATATCAGTATTAACCTTTTCGGCGATATATAATTGTTACTACTACAATTTCGTTTACACCAGCGGCATGGGCGCTTTGGGAGAAAGGCAGAAGGACGCTCCGGTGATATCTCTCTCACGCCAAAACGATACGCCACACAATACAATGGAAGATAAGCGTAAGTCGCAAATGCCACCCCATGGTCTATCGCTCAAGTTAGGTAAGGGGGTCGGACATGCAGGCGAATGAACCGTTCTGTGAAACGATTGAAACAAATCTAAGCGTAAAGGTTAAGGTCTGCTTAGCTACTAGAAAGGGTTTTAGTAAAGAACAAACCAGTCGGAAAACAAAAAGATTTTACTTAGCGGCTCAAATGTTCATCACAATCCACATCGGCATGCGATATTACACACCAGAAACGCTACGGTCACTTACATTTAGCTCGGCAGAATATGTCCCTCATAAAAACATTACATTACTGAAAAGTTTTAAATAGAAAATTTTTAATTTTAGATACAAATGAAGTTATATAGAGAGAGTTAAGTTGAAGGTGCAAGTCCTGTCGACAGAATGAGGGTCAAAATAACTTTCGTTTTCATGTAGAAACGCACTACATTGTTCAAAAACCGCTAATATATTGTTAATTGTTATATGATTCGTAGTATTTAATACACGACATGAATGCTTCGTGTCGTATTGAGGGAGGTTTGATTTTAATTTGATTGCAAGAGTAATGATCAAATCTATAGCGCCTCAGCGTACAGCGTAAGTGTCCGACAAGTTGACTCTGATTGGCTCCTCATATATATGTTGTATGGTTGTTGTTAGTAGTATTTCTTGCCAACTTATAAGGGGAGGCAAAAATGAACTCTTCTTTTAAAGAGCTCATCTTGGTGAAGCAACGATGGCCAAATGGCTAAAGTCACTTACTATCAGATTGGCGTTAGCGGCGGAGGATGACTTCCCGAGTTCGAACCCAACTGGCGGAAATATTTTTAGATCATCCAAATTATTTTAAAACAATTCCAATTTAATTCAGTTTGATTCTAAATTACTTTTCCTAATTTTTAATACCCTTTTTTTATTTTTCCAAACTTTCGTTGATTTTACATAAATAATCTAAAAACCACTCCTGAACTCACTACCAGCTGATATTTTTCCGCCCCTCTGCCGTCCCCTTTGCTTTAGGATGATGGTGTCGTATCTATCCCTGGTTTAGGACCATTCTGATGTAACAAAAAGCATACATAAAACACTTATATAATTATTAACTTATATAATAAAAGGATACAATTTTCGGTTCAAAAATGTTAAAACCTTTCGAAAACCGTTCCTATCAGTCAAAGAGATCTGCGCCAAAACGTAGATAAATAGCCAAATGAAACACCTTTACATCTCAGGCACATGATCATACCAGCCAATCAGAGTCAACTTGTCGGACACTTACGCTGTACGCTGAGGCGCTTGTATCAAATCGCTATCTGCAATGACGAAACAGGCCGGAAGATCGTAGACATTGGAGGGTCCAATTAATTTCGATTAGCGTATGGACACGTAATCATAATGTATATCGTTCATAGCATAGTATTATTGCTTACCGTTACTAGAAATAAATGCTTCATATAATTTTAGTTGCAGTTATTACTGTCATACAACATGGTAATATCAATTTTTTTTTCAGGGTTGCTTATGTAAAGAAGTATATTTTCTACAGTTCTTCTGCCTTAAAATATAGCCATTGTTATACACAATATACGCCCACTACTATACCTTTGCATAAAATTAACCCTAGCAATGATGCCTGAATCTGGAGACGGGACTGTCCACCTGTTTATACAGACATATCCGGGTTCTCCTATCTTTCAGTCGAGTACGCTTCTCGAAGTAAGTGTAACTGAAAAGTTTAATATTTGAGTTTCATATCTCTTAACCCTTAACTGCTGTGTCACAAATCGTCTCGTATCTAGTGTGGAGGGGTCTCTCAGACCACGTTCACTAAAGTGAGTATAAAGTTGATTAATATAAGATATGAATTAAAGATTCTTTAGATAATTATTATTTATACATTTTAAATTTAGATAACTCAATTCTTAAGATGAAATATATTTTTATATTACTATATAAGGTAAGTAGATTCCGTGTTTCTTCTGACTCAGCTTTCGGACTTAATTTTGCAGGACGTTTCAACCCTGGAAACTGTAAAATTATGTTTTGTTTTGGTGTTCTAACGGCACGATTAGGTTCTCCCTTCCCCCAGGCATCCCATTTGAAATTATTTTTTCCGTAGAAATGTTCTTCTTGTGAAGACGCACTTAAAATGTTTTCATTTTCATAAATTTTCGAATCCGTTTCGAGTTTGCTTTCAATAATATCTGAAATTTCTCTGTCCCAGTACTCTATTTCCTACCAATTATCAACAATATCCTGAATTTCTTTTTGTGTAAGATACACAGGTCGTTTCTCAGTAAAGTTTGCTGCCATTTTAGGCTCTCTGCCGAAATTCCCTACTCATACTTAGACGATTTCATTCAACAAGAACGTTAACGCAAATGCTGTGAATGGGTCTAAGAGACAACGTGGGAAATACAAATAGTGTGAAATGCGAAATAGTTGGGGCAGCCAAACCAGTCTTGGAATGTGGCTTCTGTTGGACGTAGTACTGAAGGTACTGAATAGGACAGAGACCGAAATTCACTTTGAGGGGTAGAAACGATCTGTCAAAAATGACTCGGGGTCTGTGAGACCTATGACAGCAGTTAAAGGTTAAAGCAAAGATAACAATTTGAATGGGTACTGCGTTATCAGATAATCGGCTCTTGTGGTTTTAAGATGACAAATATCCGATCACCTTAATGGGCCGCCCCATTGGAAGAGTAATGGATTAGCAACAGGTGGGTTGAGGTTTCGAATGCATCTAAATACCGTCGTATATAAAGGGGACTGTATGTTTAACATGTCCCACATGGTACTTCTGAATTATGCTAAATTTCAATAGTGTAATTTAACTCTACTAGCCGGGCTGCGCCGGCTAGCGCTCGGCGGTGTGTAATTGTGCTTTTTTTTAAACTTTTTTACCCACCGTAACTAAACATGTTTCGATTTATATATTTTATTTATTTTTATGAAACAATTCTTTAAATCATTGCGTATTTAAGGGGGTCCGGGACACAAAAATCGTTACATTTTCGAAATTTTTTTTTAATTATTTTAAGAAATTCTCTGTGTTTTTCTGCTTAAAATGACGTTTAAATTATGTTTCTATCTTAATTAGAACTAGAGATATAATAATTTTTGTGGTGCGTTGTTTGGAAAATCTAACACTCTTGACAGTTGTTGTCATGGCAACAACATATGTCTTTAAAACTTTAAATGCGTTTTTCTCCATGATACATTTTTTCAAGATTTCCTGTATTCAAATTGCTATAAGTCGAAAACCGATAAAGTTTAAGGGTTTAAATTGGGAATATATATTTTTCAAACATTATACTTTAATTTTGATTCAGCAAATTTGAAACAAATATTTGCTTTTAAAAATATGACTTTAAAAAAAAAAAGTACCTTAAAATTTTCAAAAATTTTCATTCAAATATTTTTTATTCTTTATTAAATTAATATTTTTTAAATTACTGAATCAAAATTAAAGTTTATAAATTTGTGAATAATTTACTGCAAGAATTTTGAAAATGGATCAAGAATATTTTGAGTTTTAGCAATTTAAAATGACCCCTCTTTTCTTCAAAATATTTTAATTTAAAATTTTTAAAAAACTTTTGGAAAAATTTTGTGTTGTGATTTCGCTTATTAGTTAGATGGGTAATCAGTACAAAAAAAATTCAAAATTCTAAATTAATTAATAAAAAATTTTTTTCGATGTGTCCCGGACCCCCTTAATCAAATATTTAAGGAAAGTTGATCTAAAAATACATACACCGCTACAAAATTACTCATGTCTAGTGATATTTTGCAGGAAATAGACATATCATTAAAATCTAACTCCTAAATAATATTTCTGCAATAGGTAATATACCGGAACACCCATAATGCAAACAAATATAAAATTCCAATCCTTGAATAAATGCAAATTTCTGAAAAAAAAACCACGTACGTAATGTGTCCCGGACCCCCTTAATCAAATATTTAAGGAAAGTTGATCTAAAAATACATACACCGCTACAAAATTACTCATGTCTAGTGATATTTTGCAGGAAATAGACATATCATTAAAATCTAACTCCTAAATAATATTTCTGCAATAGGTAATATACCGGAACACCCATAATACAAACAAATATAAAATTCCAATCCTTGAATAAATGCAAAATTCTGAAAAAAAAAACACGTACGTATCTATTCAAACGTGTTGAATTTCGACCTCCTGAATATATTGTGAAATAGAATAATGCGACAAAAGATTTTTCAACGATATTGACAAAGACAATAATGATTTATTAACAAAAAGAACACATATTTATAATACTTGGGAACACTCAAATATGTCCGCAACATCTCGCAGTCAACTCAAATACCCAAACACGGAATTCTAAATCAAATTTAAAAGGTAAACATTTAATTCTGACGTGTCCAGATACCGGGTAGCAAAATTTCGTATAAATTTCTTTTAGGCCCCGTTCACATGAGTCGTTTCAATGCGCGTATGACGAGGGTAGCAAGGTCCCGCCATTAAATTATGTTTATTTATTCCTCTAATTCAAGTATCTATTTTCGCGACCTTGAAGAGCGGGACCCTGATAGCCTCGCCAAACGCGCGTTTTACGCGTCTCATGTGAACGGGTCCTTACATCAAAGGAAGAAATAAATAGTCAGTTCAAACATAAATATTACAATTTAATTCTTTATTTTGCATAGAAATTGACCTCGGCTATTTGAAAACAGCAAGAATTCAAAATATCTAGGTTATTTTATTTACGTTGATTGTTGCCATTCGACGACACACAAATAACGTCGATTTCAGGTCCACGCACGTTAGTGTTTTATATAAATAGATTCTTCTACACACTCTTCTCAAGCAGTCTTTCTTGTAAATTCACAATCAATTTGAAGATTATATGAATCAATATTAAAGGAAAGCGCCTTTTGCGAGAAACAAGCCGTTTTTTGTCCTATTTCAATTATATGCTTTTCTATTTTTTTTCCTAAACGTATAAACAGCGTATTTTGTTAGTTTGGAAAATATCCGATGTTTGTCATACACCCACATGTGCACATAAGCATCTTATTGATACTGTGTTGACCCAATGGGCATCTTCCTCGCGACAAGGGGACGCCATAGAACGGTTGGAAGATTAACGGTTTGGCAACCGGAGGGTTCCGAGTTCGAATCTAACCAAATACCGTCGCATGGAAAAGGAGTTTGCGCGTGTTAAATCTGTTGTGGCCTCAAATGCCCTCACTTTGCCATGGTGTAGAAGTTTGGAGGGTGGTGTGCAAGCTCAGGTGTTGCCTCGTCATCTGATCGTGGTTCAAAATTACATGGCGTTGTCCTCTGATCTATCTCTTTGGGAATTGATCCCAGACCGCCATGTGTTGCTCCAGTACGAAGTTGATTTAAATACATAAATACCTACCTTTCAAAAAGTGAGTTCATACTTATAATAGATTGTTAATTAAAAAAAGGTATCGAGAAATGATTAATATTGTATTGTGCTGAATTATATTATATTGACTGTGTTACATTATATATACATCTATTACTTAGCGCGAGCCGACCAACCGGTATAGTGGTTAAGGTGTTAGCCTCTAGATCGGAAGGTCCCCGGTTCGAATCCGGGTTCGGGAATGGATGTTTGTAAGCGTATACCAGCTCAGGTGTTGCTTCGTCATCTGAACATGGTTCAAAATTACGAAGTATAAATTGTTAGGGGCAATGATGGTCCTCCCACTGGGTACTCCTTCATAAGTGGCCATCACTTCCGGCCTTGTAGTGGCCAATAACTTAGGTCAAAATGTGCCCGCCATTAGAAAAAAAAATTACTTAGCGCGATGGCCACGGGCACAAAAATCGAAGGGGTGTGATTTCGTTTCCAACCAAGGACAGTCGTGTTGGCAATGGCTGGTGTACGTTAAATCTATCGTGGCCTCAGATGCTCTCACGTTGGTATGCCCTCAGCTTGGAGAGTGGCGTGCCCGTTCGTGTGTTGCCGTGTCAACTCACAATCAAAACTAACAGGTGTAGTCCTTGAGGGATTGAACCCGGACAGTCGCCAATCAGCCAGCTGCTATGCAACGTTAATTACCTTCCCTACCCTTTTAAATAAACTATCACTTTTAAGGTGATTACCTACGAGAAGGGGTATTATTAAAGAACAAACCAGTCGGAAAGCGCAAAGATTTTACTTCGCGACTTTAATTTCCATCATAATCCACATCAAGATGCGATATTGCACACCAGAAACGCTTCAGTCACCTATACTCTTATATATATATATATATATATATATATATATAGCTCGTCAGAAAATGGTACTCATAAAAACCTTAAATTACTGAAAAGTTTTAAAATAGAAAATTTGTAATTTTAGATACAAATGAAGTTATATATATATATATATATATATATATATATATATATATATATATATATATCTATATATATATATATATAGAGAGAGAGAGAGAGAGAGAGAGTAAAGTTGAGAGTGCAAGTTCTGTCGACAGAATGAGGGTCCAAAGAACTTTTGTTTTCACGTAGAAACGCACTATATTGTTCGAAAACCGCGAATATATTGTTAATTGTTATGTGATTCGTAGTATTTAATACACGACATGAATGTTTCGTGTTGCATTGAGGGTAGGTTTGATTTCAATTTGATTGCAAGCGTAGCGACAAACCGCTATCTATAATGACGAAACAGGGCGGAGGATCGTAGACATTGGAGGGTCCAATTAATTTCAATTAGCGTATCGACTCGTAATCGCAATGTTTATCATTCAATTGAAGATTATTATTGCTTATGTTACAGGGTGTTCCAAAAATGACCGGCCTTTTTTGAAAATCAATAAAAACTAAATGGGCAGCGATAGAAATGCGCCGTTTATTGCAATGTACTTGGGACAATAGTAAATTTTCATGCTGACAGACTTTCAAAATTAGTTACAATGTTTAACAACAGATGGCACTACAGGCGATTTGCAAGCTATATAAGAAAACGCAGTCTGTGAGTCGCTTTTCTTCTGATTTAACATGTGCTGTTCACAGATTGCAAGTTTACTGTAAAAAATAGTTTATTCCTTAGAATAGCGGATTTTTCTCGTGTTGGAATTCCACCGCCTAGAACAGTGTTGTTGCAACAAGACGAAGTTTTCAACGGAAGTTTAATGTAACCAAAGGACCGGAAAAAGATAGAATAAAGGATTTGATTGAAAAATTTCAACGGACTGGGAACGTGAAGGATTAACGTGCTGGAAAGGTAGGGTGATCGAGAATGACAACCATAGAGGCCAATGCACATCTTGTGCAACAGAGTGGGGACGCTTGAAAGACCATGTGTACCGTCACAATCCAGAAACAATTGCGCAACTGGAGCAGTACATCTCTTCTGCATGTGAAGCCATCCAGCCTGAGACGTTTGCTCGGGTTTCTGAGTTAATTTTGTACTGAGACTACGCCATACTGGTTACTGCGCGTGCGCATGGTGAATATGTGGAAAGTAGCATAGCATAGACTTTTCCCGTATGCAGCGCCATCTGTAGTTGAACATTGTAACTAATTTCGATAGTCTGTCTGCCTGAAAATGTACCGTTATCCCAAGCACATTGCAATAAACGGCGCATTTCTATCGCTGCCCGTTTAGTTTTTATTGATTTTTCAAATAGGCCGTATATATTTTTGGAACACCCTGTATAGAGAGAGAGTTAAGTTGAGAGTGCAACTTCTTCCGACAGAATGAGTGTCCAAATAACTTTCTTTTTATGTAGAAAGGTACTACATTGTTCGAAAACCGCGCACATATATATTTAATTGTTGTATGATTCGTAGTAATTAATACACGACATTAATGCTTCGTGTTGTATTGAGGGTAGGTCCGATTTCAATTTGTGATTGCAAGCGTAGCGATCAAACCACTATCTATAATAACGAAACTGGCCGGAGGATCGTAGACATTGTAGGATCCAATTAATTTCTATTAGTGATCGTCCACTAGTCAAGCACCTAAAATATCACATGCCTGGTGTTGATGTTTTTAAAATTTACTTTGTTTAAAAAGAATGTTAGAATTATTTTTTCGCTCGTTTATGGAGCCCCAAGAAGTTTGAACCCAAAGGAATTGGACTGCGAGATCGGATGAAAAATCAACTGGCCTATTCAACTACTTATATGTACAATTTTTAAAGATTGCTTTATTCATTTTTGACTGATAATTTTTATTTTGGACGTAGGGCGGCATTAGTATCATTTGCCTTGATCTAAAGAAATCTAGTTTCACCACCACATGGGAAAACAAGTGAGTTCATGATGATGAGTATGGCTGTGTACAATTACACTGCAATAAAATTTATC
The DNA here is from genome assembly GCA_947359465.1 of Metellina segmentata. Lineage (NCBI taxonomy): Eukaryota > Metazoa > Arthropoda > Arachnida > Araneae > Tetragnathidae > Metellina > Metellina segmentata. Next base: position 60,167,966 of record OX375879.1, on the reverse strand, counting down.
CTTCTCATTTTCAGGGATAATTCATTCGATTACCTAGGACCTTTCACGATTTTCTGGGGTGGGAAGACGAGGACGAAAATTATCATGAATCAAATACTTTGCCATGGTGTTTCGTAAGGATGATGCCTCACTACAATAATCAAAGTTTTATCACATGATTAAATTTTATAAATTCGTTACCAATCTGAGCTACTATAGCCAATCTATGTGAATCCTTAGTCAGAATTTTGTATTTTAGAACAGAATTAAATGTGTCGTCCATTTTGTTTCTGTTGACAGACGGGGTTTCTTCGTTCGCGAAAAGCTAGTTTTGCATAAACATATCTCAATGTGTAAAACCACCTATTACATAGGATCAAAATTTAGCACCGAAACGGCAATTTAAACCTCGGATAAGGCATTGTGAATAAATAATGTTTCTTCGATAATCGTACGATATCGTTAATCCGCGGCTTAACTCGAATTTGCGAATACGGTCGTGGGAGGTGTTGCACTTGATTGGACGGACTTCCTAAAACTTTTTTTTCATTTATAATATATAGTTTTTATTTTGGACGCGAAGGGTGTTTTTAGTATTATTTGACTTAATGTAACAAATGTCTACCTTCAGCATCGTCAGGGACAACAAGAAGGTTCATGAAAATGAATATAAATGTTTTCAATTAATCTGCATTAACACATCCTTCTCTTTTTCAGGACTTCTTCAATTGTTCACGTAGGACCTTTGACAATTATTCGGCAAACGTCCACAAGGATGCAAATGCTCCTACACCAAATAGTGTACTTGCCACGAGGTGGGATGAGGACAAGATCTCGCTAAAAGATGCCCAGGAATGCATCCGACTAATATGGAGGTCCGTTCCAGATACATATCCCACGACATCAGAGCTCGTGATTTACCTGAAATACACGGCGAGTCACTTGGAAATGGACAGAGATGACATTGCAATGGTGTCCAATTTTTTCAAAGAAGGTGTCTGAGGAGACGCTTCTTATAGTCGTCAACCGAGATCTCTGTACCATCTTAGTCGATGTGCCGTTCGAAAGAAGTTGTCTGATTGTTACCAACTGCCGGGAGGAATACCCGAAATCAGGATGTCTAAAATGATTGAGGAATATTTGAATTGTGAGTTCTAAGAAATAGTAGTGTGTACAAGAGATGTAAGATAAACTGAAATATGTAAATGTGCAACAGATGTCGATATGTATGATGAGAATAAATGTAGTAAGTGAACAAAATGTACTCACAATGCAAATATTTCTCAATCATTTTACAATGCCCGGACTCGGGATGTCTAAAATGATTGAGAAATATTTGCATTTTGAGTTCTAAGAAATAGTAGTGTGTACAAGAGATGTAAGATAAACTGAAATATGTAAATGTGCAACAGATGTCGATATGTATTATGATAATAAATGTAGTAAGTGAACAAAATGTACTCACAATGCAAATATTTCTCAATCATTTTACAATGCCCGGACTCGGGATGTCTAAAATGATTGAGAAATATTTGCATTTTGAGTTCTAAGAAATAGTAGTGTGTACAAGAGATGTAAGATAAACTGAAATATGTAAATGTGCAACAGATGTCGATATGTATTATGAGAATAAATGTAGTAAGTGAACAAAATGTACTCACAATGCAAATATTTCTCAATCATTTTACAATGCCCGGACTCGGGATGTCTAAAATGATTGAGAAATATTTGCATTTTGAGTTCTAAGAAATAGTAGTGTGTACAAGAGATGTAAGATAAACTGAAACATGTAAATGTGCAACAGATGTCGATATGTATTGTGAGAACAAATGTAGTGAGTGAATAAAATGTAAGAAATTGATTCTTTGAAGCGTATGCTTTTGATTGATTAGAAATCCGAAATTGTAAGATGTCGTAAAATATTTCGGATAATAGAGTAAAAATTTGTTTTGAATGATGTTGAAATTAATTACTTGCTAGAAATTATAAAACAAAATTTTCGCTTCCAAAAACAATACCAAATTCTTGATATATATATATATATATATCAAGAATTTGGTATTGTTTTTGGAAGCGAAAATTTTGTTTTATAATTTCTAGCAAGTAATTAATTTCTAGCAAGTAATTAATATATATATATATATATATATATATATATATATATCTTCCATTTTGAACTAGACAAACATGAATAATTATTCTGATGAAGAAATACACATAATAAAGATACTTGTCAAGAACTCTCATGACGTAGCGGCTACTGCAGCGCCATCACGTCACAATCGTCTTCCCCGCATCTTTGTGTCAAGTAGTGATGGGGAAAATGACTCTTTTCAGGGATCGGATCGGAACCGCTCACTCACTAAAAAGAGCTAGCTCTTTTTGATGACTCACCGCTCCTTTGAGATATATAATAATGTATATAACATATCGAAATGTATACAATATGTTTGGGCCATCGAACATCCCTCGTTGTCACGTGAGCGCATGTGTCCAGACGAAGAGGCGCCAAGCGTGCTTGAAACACCCACGCACACAACACTTGAAACACTCACTCATCCAGCAATCGCTCAGTTTACCTCTAGTTAGTTTTATCGCTCAGTTTTTACTCTAAAATCAACAAAAGGAGGGAGACTGGGCCCGAGGACGATAGGCATTGCAGCATAGGGCTGCTAAGCTGTAAAATTTAATTGCTAAGGCATAAGATGGCCCAAAACCATGTCAATTCATATAACTTTGAAATTGTCCATAAAGAATAAATTACTTTGAGGACACTTCTACTTTTGTAATTCCCGTCATGAACCCGTTGAGATTACAGAAGTAGCAATTAAAATATCCAAACACGTTAAAAATCTCATTTTTGACCAAGAATTCTAAAAAAGTTTTCGATTTTATTGGATAGAGTATTTATTTGACTTTCCAAAACATATTTAATTTTTTCTCTGTTAATTACTTGAAGGAGTATTAAGATTTTAATCAAGGCGGGAAAACAAGAAGTAAGAATGGAAAACACTGGAAATGGTCATTAAAAGGCCAAAAACATGGCAAAATCTAAATTTAAACCTTACTTTTTTTTGCAAATATAATTTTAGAAAGTTTTTTCAAATATTTAAATGGTTTCTCTTTTGGAAATGGAGTGAACTTTTTTAAAGAGAAGGAAGAACAAAATTGTTTACACAAAGAGCAAACGCAAGGGAGCAAGCGATGCACTTGAAACTACCTTTAACTCTAAATTAATATTTTTGCATTATTTCCTCACTTCAAATGTTATAATACAAAAACTTATAACTGGATTCTAGTAAACTTTTGAGAGTTTGTTATTTATAATGTTGTCAAGTGAATGAACTAGAATAATTATGCTGAGTTCAAAAGTTTCTAAATTATTACTATTTATTTAAGAAGTAGGACTGTAAAACTATAAAAAATCTTCTATTCATTTTTCAATCACTTGTAAAATTGTTGTTTATTTAAATATCCATTTATTCTAGTTCATTCCCTAGAAATATGCATGTAGTTTATTTTGGTAGCATCATTTTTCAAATTGGTTGAATAGATTTTCATGTAGCACATTTGAAGTTTTTGACACATTTCTTTAAAATTTCATACATAATTATCATATTTTTACAAAATTATTAATATATACTTTTAATATTTATAGCCCATTGCTATTGTTTAAAACACAAAACATAAAAATATCATTAAAATGTTTCTATACCACATTTAAAAAAAGTGTCTTGGACGTGTTTGGATACATTAAGATTTCTTTCTAAAACCACTTAGTTACCAAATGAGACTTCCTAATAATTTAAATGATATTTTAAAATCATATAATAAAAATATTAATAATTTATTTAAGTACTTAAGATTTTTAACTATTTATTTTAAGATATAGGTATATAATACCCTCGAATACTCGTTGTCCCAAAGATTTTCAAAATCCAAGTCCCCTCCCTGTCTTTTAATAAAATATTTTCAAAGTGCCTTGTTTTGTGAAGGCAATGCAATAAAAACTAGTTACGTTTAATTTAATTTTGTGTAGCTTTATTAAAATGATATCACTCCCGAGAAATCAAGGTTTTATTATAATTATTATATTCATGTTAAGTGAATAACATAATAACTGTTAGAATATGTTTTAATAACAACCGTAAGACTAGTTTTAATTAGTGCTAAAAGGCGTGATGTGACTTAAGCCGTAAAAGCACCCTTTCAATCTAAAATTGAATTAAATTAAAAAAAATAACATTTATGATAATACATAGATATTTAAAAATTTGAAACTTCAAAAAAGTAACAAAAAGCTAGGGAGCGCAAAAGAACGAATGCGGAATTGACTCTTCGAGAGCGATAGTTATCGAAAAGAGCCAAAGAGTTAACTCCTTAAAAGAATCAACTCCCAAAAGAATCAGTGAGCGCAAACGATCGAATGCGGAAATGATTCTTCGAAAGAGCCAAGTCTCGGAAAAGAATCAACTCCCAAAGAATCGACTCCCAAAGAATCAACTCCCAAAAAGAATCACTGAGCTGGTGATCGCATGCGGAAATGACTCTTCGAGAGTGGAAGCGCTGATTGGTTAAAAAAGAGTCACCGCTCTTCAGCCCTGATTGGTTAAAAAAGAGCTATAGCTCTTTTTTGACGAATCAGCGCTCGCTCACTCCGTCTAGAGAGCTAACTCTTTGAGTCAGCTCCTGAGCGGATCGCCCATCTCTAGTGTCAAGCAGTTGAAAGCAATACGAGACCCCCTTCGCACATGTCAAAAACGATCAAGGGAGATTCTCGGTAATTATGTTCTGAACTGGACAAAGGTCCCATTGAAATGTGTATAGTGATTTCTGTGTAACGTGATTTGTGTGTGATTTGCGTCATTAAACGTTAGTTTGTGTTTCAAAATACGCTTCTTTATTGAATCAATGTCCCACACCTTTGGATATTACTACCTTTTCAGCGGCAACCTGGAATGAAAGGTGAGTGATTCTTACCTTGTATAAATTGAGATTGAAATATTTTTCTGTTGTTTTAAGGAGAAAATAACAATCTGGCGCCCGAACAGGGACTGCCATAGAAACGGTAGCTAACAGAGTCAGTGAAATTCGAAAATTGACAGATCCAGAGACTTGGCGATATATTCAGGGGAAATTTAATCCCGCGGATTTGCCATCGCGGGGATGCGGTCCTAGAGAATTATTGAAATCCCGTTGGTGGGAGGGACCCGAGTGGCTGAAACTACCACTCGAAGAATGGCCAACTAGTGAAATTGCTCCTGACATCGAAGTAGTCAACTCAGAGAGGAAAAAGACTATAATTTCAGCTACAAACTTGGTTACAAACAGATTTGAATTCTTTCAAAAAATATCTTCTTTCAACAAAATTGTAAGAATAATGGCTTACATAATTCGATTTTATCAGAATTTAAAGAGAAACCCTAATGACAGGAAAAAAGGAAAATTGGAGAAAGAAGAAACTGAAGCATCCGAGAAAGTAATTTTAGGGGAAATACAAAGGGAATCTTTCACTGGAGAGGAAAAGTTAAACTTGCGAACTGTGAAAGACAGTGACGGTCTGCTGCGAGTTGAGACTAGAATTGCATCTAGGAAAGATTTAGAAACATTTAGATTTCCCATATTATTGCCTAATAAACATCAAGTGGTTGAAAAACTCATAATGAGCAAACATATCGAACTAGAACATGCAGGTACGCAAACCTTGATGTCTTATCTCAGGGAATACTATTGGATTGTTAAGAGCAGAAAGACAGTACGAGAAGTGATAAGAAACTGCACTAAGTGCAGAAGATTTTCTGTTCATCCATTAGAAGCCATAAGCATCTCTCTTCCTTCCAGAGGACCGGGTAACAGATGCGGCTGTCTTCGAAATAGTAGGTACCGATTTATGCGGTCCGTTGTTCCTGAAAGAAGGCACAAAATGTTGGGTGGTACTGTTCACGTGTGCCATCTACCGTGCATAGCATTTTGAGTTAGTGACTTCTTTATCAACTGACTGTTTTATTCTGGCTTTTCGTCGTTTTATTGCAAGAAGAGGACGCCCGTCCACTGTGGTGTACTCTGACAATGGTAAAAACCTTGTAGGGACAGCTAATCTCCTAAAAAGTATTGAAGATTGAAAATTTTGCAACAGAGAAAAGAATTTCATGGAAATTTAGCCCTCCATCTGCTCCTTGGTGGGGTGGTTTTTGGGAAAGATTGGTGGGAATGTTGAAGAGTATTCTAAGAAGGGTTCTGGGAAGAGCTTGTTTGAATAACGAGGAGTTCTCTACAGTCTTGTGCGACGCTGAAGGTTTGATTAATTCTCGACCTTTGACTTATCTCTCAGAAGATCCTGAAGATCTGTTAGCTCTTTCACCTTCTATGTTCCTCCAGGAAATTAGAGAAGTTGGTGTTCCGGATTTCGATGTAATCGATTCGACAAAATTGAAAAGGAGGTACGCTTACCGATTAAAATTGCGACAAGATCTAAGAACCGATTCAGAAGTGAATATTTGGGATTCTGAAAGATTATTCTAAAGTTACAAGACAATCATTAATCAAGGAAGGAGATCTAGTACTTATTGGAGACAACAACACCAAAAGAATCAACTGGCCATTAGCGAAAGTCGTAATGACCCATCCTGGACGAGATGGAAGAATCCGTGTGGTCGAATTAAAAACCCAATTTGGAAATCTTCTGAGACCAATACAGATCAAGTTAATTAAGGATAGGAAGAAAACTTTTTGGGAAAATTTAAAGACAGTTAGCAACACTGAAGAGTTAGACCTATTTTCTAACGACTTTTTGGAAACCATAACCTCAGCCTGTAGAGATACTTATAAAATCTTAAGAACTTGCAGAAATTCCACCCCTAAATGGTGGAACGTTAATTTACTTGTGATGAAGAAAAAAGTCAGAGCACTTCGAAGACGTAGTCAAAAAGAAACTGGAGAGGAAAGAGAGAAATGGAAACAAGTTTATAAGAAAGGAAAAGCTCTTTACAAAAGACAAATTAGGGAAACTAAGGAAACCACGTGGGAAAAGTTCTGCACGGAAACCAACCAAATATTTGGTAAAACTTTTAAATTAGCCACCCAAAAAATCTTTAAACCTGCCATTCTCTACGACACATCATCATACCCCTACAGTACCATTACAGATGATATCTTACATAAACTCGAAGATATTTTCCCAAATGATGATACTTCCACAGATGAAACGCACCATATCTCCATGAGACAAAATGCTGATAATATCAAGACGAACCCATGTTTTAATCAAGAAAATAGAGATGAATCTCCTTTCACCCTGGAAGAATTGGAAGAAGCTATTAAGAGAACACCCCATAACAAAGCTCCTGGTCTTGACGGTATTGATGGAAAAATTGAAGATATTGTCTACCATGCTATCCCCAATATCATCTTGGAACTCTACAACACCTGTCTTCGACTCAAACATTTCCCAAAGTGCTTCAAAAAGGGTGAGGTCATTTTAATCAACAAACCTGGACGAGACCCTCAAAATCTAAGATCCTTTAGACCCATTTGCCTTCTACCTGTCTTGGGAAAGACATTGGAAAGATTACTACAATCAAGAATAAATTATCACTTGAAAACAAAGAATGTGATGAACGCAAATCAATACGGCTTTCAAGAAGGTAAATCAACAGAGCATGCCCTAAGCAATCTTATTAAAATCATTGGAAAAAATTTTAAGTCTAAAAAGTACACCGCTGTCATCTCCATTGATATAGAAGGCGCATTTGATAACGTATGGTGGCCCTCTCTTATTAACGAGCTTTTTAAAAAACAATTTCCACGTAACATCCTCCAGATCCTGTGCAGCTATCTTCAAGACAGAGAAATAGTCTTCAGGTACGAAGGTATTCAAGTCACGAAGGAACTACAAAAAGGTAGCCCTCAAGGTTCTTGCCTGAGCCCTATTTTATGGAACATAATTGCCTACAAGATCTTGAGTATGGATTGGGGTTCACATATTCAAACTCAGGCATTTGCAGACGATTTTATTCTTATCATTACCGGCTCTACACGCAGGGAACTTGAAGCCTTAGCTCAAGATGCTCTCAACAAGTTTAGCATCAAGATATCTGATGAAAAACTTAACATCTCCTCAGGAAAAACTAAGGCTATTGTCTTCTCTAAGCCAAAACTCAAAAGAAAACCTATTTTTAAATTTCAAAACACTAATGTTCCGATTGTTAAACAATTAAAATATCTGGGAGTCATTATTGATGAACAACTCACATGGATTCCACATGTTAAGTACCTGCGATCAAACGCACTTCTTAAAACTAGGAACATGATGAGATTCACAGCTAAAACTTGGGGTGTGCGTCCTTCAATTCTAAAGACTTGGTACACTACAGTAATTGAGAGGGCAGCTTTCTATGCAGCCAGTATATGGGGTTTGAATCCTACTGTAGCGATGATAAACCATCTAAATAGTCTCCAAAGGAGCTTCGCTCTTCTGATCACTCGAGCTTACAGAACGACTTCAACGGCATCTCTTCAGATACTGGCTGGTATTGTGCCCCTGCACCTAGTCGTACAAAAGGAAGCTGTCATTTCAAAAATAATGAAACTTCAAGAAAATGTTAAACTATATGGTCAATGGTTTATCTGCACTGATTATGAACAAAAATATTTTTCTTCAACCCACCCAATCCACTCAAGTCTTCAATCCATTATTGGACCACCCTCTCCCAGCATCACAACATCTATCTATACAGACGGCTCGAAAACTCCCAAAGGTGTTGGCAGCGCATATGTTATTTTTGAGGACTCCAAAATCTGTCATAGTTGGGCTAGTACCCTACATCCTTGCAACTCTGTATACCAAGCTGAACTGCTTGCTCTTAAGGAAGCAGTATACTATTGTGTTTCAGAGGGAATAGCAGCCAACATCAGGTCTGACAGTGCATCAAGTATCGCCGCTCTTGGTAATCTCTTCTCCCACAACCAGATCGTTAATGAGGTTAAGGAAAAACTGCTGGAAGCCACTGAAATACCCCAAATTAACATCTCATGGGTTAAAGCACACGCTGGCATCGAGGGAAATGAACAAGCAGACCTACTTGCGAAATCTGCAGCAAATGGGATCTCTCACCAAACAACCAGTCTAAAGTGGCCTAGGTGCAAATTATCAAGTTCTATTGATGCACTGATCTCGAATCAATGGCAAGCAGAATGGGATACTTCTACCAAAGGAAGATACACCTATCAATTCTTCCCTAAGATCTCAACACACCTAAAATACCAGAACCCAAAGCTGGTACAATTCTTCGCAGGTCATGGACCATTTCCGGCATATCTAGAGCGTTTTCATCTTCGATCTAGTGCGCTGTGTATATGCGGCCGAGAAGGTGATCCCATCCACTACCTTTTTGACTGTGATCTCACAAGTCAGTGGCATTTGTTGAAACCTTCTCTTCAACACTACTCTCATTGGTGCCAAAATACTGCCAAGAACATACACTGCCAACACAAAATCATTAAAGTGATGGAATTTCTCAGCTCCAACATTGATTATATCTGTGAGAGCTGAGAAGTTTAAGTCGAAAGTTCTCAAAATAACTTTGCTTTCCTTTCGAAACTTTTATAGGTCATTTCGGCTGTCTGACATCTGTATTTAACATTCTGACTTTTGTATATTTCAATATTGCTATTATTTTTATTATTTTTTCCCTTCTGGAAATGATTTTTTTTTTGTTCTTTTCTCATTTTGTTCTGTGTTAATTTTTCAAACTTTGTCATCCTCTTCTTTTGTCATTTTGTATTTTTGTGCCTTCATGTTTTACCCTTCAATTGACTTTCCCCTTCTGTGTACTTAAATGTGTATGTATATATTGTGGATTGCTTAGCTCTCCCTTATACCGGAATCTCCTCCGTAAGGCGGACTATACAGCTGAAAGCCGCACAGGTGAAACAGTGTCCGCCTACGGCGTCCAGTCCAGAGACCAATACAGAAGCTATATCCATTGGAACTGGCAGCGAATGAACTTCCATCATTGAACAATCCAGTGAGAGAAGAGGAGGCCAATACTTGTCCTGTCCAAGATCAAGTTCCTGTGAAACAAGAAGTTCGTTGTTCTCGTTATGGACGAACCTTGAAACCAACCAAGAGACTAGATGATGTCTAGCTGTACTACTTTTGTGAATAATTAATGTGAAATTTTTGTATTTTAATGTGATTTGTTAGTTTTTTTCAGAGTAGCGTGGAGACATTCTTAACTTGTCCTATGATTTCTGTAACTGGTGTTTGGATTCCTCATGACTTTGGAATCCAAAGGTGGGAGGATGTCAAGAACTCTCATGACGTAGCGGCTACTGCAGCGCCATCACGTCACATTCGTCTTCCCCGCATCTTTGTGTCAAGCAGTTGAAAGCAATACGAGACCCCCTTCGCACATGTCAAAAACGATCAAGGGAGGTTCTCGGTAATTATGTTCTGAACTGGACAAAGGTCCCATTGAAATGTGTATAGTGATTTCTGTGTAACGTGATTTGTGTGTGATTTGCGTCATTAAACGTTAGTTTGTGTTTCAAAATACGCTTCTTTATTGAATCAATGTCCCACACCTTTGGATATTACTACCTTTTCAGCGGCAACCTGGAATGAAAGGTGAGTGATTCTTACCTTGTATAAATTGAGATTGAAATATTTTTCTGTTGTTTTAAGGAGAAAATAACAATACTAATGCCACACAAAAACACAACTCATGACTCACCATTTGGTTTATAAACCAACAGGTGAAAATAAATGCTTAAATTTGTTTCGTAAAGTAGCCACATAGTACAAAAGGAAACAAGTATTCAGAAAAGGACATCGATGTTGGCTCTGTCCTCTTTTTCGATTCCTTTTCCCAATCAAATTGCCATTATGTTCATGTTCAAAGATTTTTAGGCAGTGTTCATACCTGTTCACGTCCTCTTCTATTGTATCCACATCAAAAATCCGCACATTCCTAAGCCAAACGAATGACTAAAAATAAACATCCAATGTACGAAATCAAGATGTGTATGGAGAGATAGCAGATATCGGCATAAACAGTTATAGATTTACATGAACTCAATTTGATCTCCCTGCCTACCTCAAAATTGTTCTGAACCACATATTTATTTGGGAGGAAAAAAACATGTAACCTTTTGTACGTATATTTTATCTATGTAATTAGTAAAACTTGATTTACTCTTACTAAATTAGGTTTCGTATTTATTTTATTGTTTTATAACGCTAAAAATTCTGGATGAAAGTTTGAGATTGGAGCTCATTGCATCTCCTTGAACCTCCTCCTGAATTGGTGGCATTGCCAGAAATTTTCGATGAGAGAATGTTGTTTAAACCCTCTATATCTATAGGTCTGACTATCAGATAAGTGAAACCTATCCAAACAACTCAATACAAATCCAATTTTCATAAGTTGAGGGAGGCAGGTTAGAAATAAAAATACACACGCAATCTCGGACATCGCTGGGGGTCGTTTACCTGCTCACAAATCCCAATCTAGTTATGCAACACAAAATGTGCATTATGTTAAACAAAACTAACGTTGCATAGAACAGAAATGACAAGAAAAAATATTCATGACCAAAAAAACACCATCAGAAAGCAGCAAAATAATGCCTGTTTAAATTTTTCATAATTAGTTACATAACAAAACAAATAGTTCCAGCCTACTCAGTGAGGTAAATATTTGAAGTATTTATATTATATTTAAAAGATAAACGCACTGTGATAACAATACATAAACAATTATAAAGATTGAGATGACGCAAAATAAAAAAATATTTAAACATAAATATGGAATAACAATAGATAAAAGTAAATTAATAGACAAACACGGTAACAAAAGTTGAAACGAAAGTCTGTGTTAATTTATCTAAAGTTTTTCAGAAACATTTAATGATTCTAATGAAGACGATTGAGGAAAAATTTCCATTTTAGTATAAATATAATTTTACAGATTGTGCTTTAAAATGTTTGAATATAGGACTCCCATAGCAACCATCAATCAATACTTCCTCCCAGAAAAACTTTCGCTTTCCATATTTCTTGTAACATAAGTTTCATAATCAAAGTAGTATTGATACTAACAAACCATTGGGAATTTCATCAATTTACAAATCAGTCTCAGTAATCTTAGAGGATATTGACATCAATAAATTGCCGAGGTGTAGATCTTGTCACTGTCCTATAAAAACATTGATATCGCGAGTGATACTTTTTTCAGGCTCTACGTTCTTCCAGAGGAAATGGATAGCAATCACCTACATCTTTGCCACTGTACCCATTAAGAACTCTACTTTCAATCCCTACTGGGATGGAAGGTACCATTTGCGTTTAGAGACTGTTTCTGCAGCTGCTGTTATTAATTATTTCATTTTGTTGTATTTTTGATTACCATAGTCTTGGTAACCTTGCCATTAAAAAACAATATTTGCATACATTACTATTCTTCCGTCCTCACAACTTGAAACAACAATTTTACATGATCAATCCAGACTTTTCGATGACATTTCTAATCGACAATACAAAATGCATCTTTTATTCAATTATCTACACACAAAAAAAATTATTTAATGTATGCATCACTTCGACAAATTCGAAAGGAGAACGGTTGAATTGATGAACTCAGGCCCATCTGGGTAGCATGAATCTCTAAACGTAGCCTTCCAATGCCTGTATTGACAGTTGTTCCATGGCATTATTCCTAACTGCAAAAAAAACCATTTGCGACACTTCACATCGTTCAATAATCATTTAGAACGATCACAGAGAAGAGAACGATAGGATATTGTCTGAAGCATCTATAATATCAGGTATCGTATGTATTATATTAGTTCCTTCAATCAGACACTTGTTGAAATAAGGTCTTCCACTCAAAGGCCCCAAAAATGGTCTAACTTTATAGTTCAACTTTGTGGTTTTAATATTAGTCTAGAGGTAAAAATCTAACTCATTTTCCGAAATTTGTTCAATGGTTATCAGTTGTACCAAAATCTACGCAGAAAGTTCTTGATGTTTTAAAAATATTCGGACAAATTGTGACTCTTGTTTCCACGATCAATCTGTTTCGTATCTACCATTTGAGGCATGATACAGTTACAGTAAAGCAGAAAGCTTATATATTTTATTCATGTTTTTTTCTGCTAATATTCTCACGCTTAGCTCCGGCTTCGGAATTTATTTGCTCTTTCATGACAGAATTTTGCAGAGGGATTTTCAGTGTAAGCAAACGAAACCAAACGCAGACTTTTAATTAAATGCTATCATATGGTACACACCAAAATTTTACTGTTTTAGAAACGTTTGGTGTTTAATTGGGGTTGACCAATTGACCATCATATTGATTTGACATTCCTTCTTTGGAATTTCTATTTTCGACGAACTGAAATCGTATTTGAAAAATTAGCCAAGTGACGTCACTTCCGTATTACGTACAGGAAGCATATTATGCCTCGAAATCACTAACCACCACGATGAAGGTTGAATGAACGCTTCCCGTTATTATTTGATGTATGAAGCAGATTAACTTCTGAAAAAAGATGCTTAACTTGTATTGGTACTGCTACACTCTACATTTATAGCGGTGACAACGGCCTTGGCGAACTTCTAAGTAGTGAGTTACGGTTGAATAAGGCAACCCATCTGTCTTTACGTTATTGTCGTTTTCATGGCAACCTCGACAAACGGAAATTTTCATTTTAAATATTCTAGAAAGTTTATCAAAAATCTGTTAAAGTCGTTTGATTTCATTGGATCGTTTGAATTTTTTTCTTTAATTTCATTGGTCATTTTGATTTTAAAATATCCTTTGATTGCATTGGTCCTTTTAATTTTTTTTCTATTTTACATTAAAATTTTGTTTATAGCATATTAATTTTTGAGGACGTTTTAAAAAATATATGGTTCAAAACGTTCTCAAATGTGTTTTGAAGCTTTCATTTTCCGCTGTAAGAAGAACTTCTTTTGAAAAAACATTTTAGTTTATGCATATTACTTTTTGTGATAGTTTATAAAAAATATATTTTTTTTAAAACGTTCTCAAATGTGTTTTGTGTTGTAAAAAGAAAAATATTTGTAAAAGAAAAATAGTTTTGAAATAATTTTTCTTCCTTGGCGACTTTAGAATTTCACCAAAATAAAAATCGCCAAGGCCGTAGCCACCGCTATAAACTTAAACTGTAGCTGTACCCTAGTCTTAAATGAACGTTGAAGTAAGGAAATGTTTCATTACACCGTTAATGGTAATGGTAATTTTAGTTAACGTCGTACTAGAGCAACACAACGGGCTATTGACGACGGTCCGGGATCAGTCCCTTGAGGGAAGGATCCGAGGACAACACCTCGTAATTTTGAACCACGGTCAGATGACGAAGCAACACCTGAGCTGGCACCACACTCTCCAAACTACCACACCAACCCAACGTGAGGACTTTCGGCCACGACAGATTTAAGGTGCACCAGCCGCCTCTACACCATACGCTTACAAACATCCATGCCCGGGCCCAGATTCGAACGAGGAACCTTCCGATCTAGAGGCTAACACCTTAACCACTATATCGGTTGGTCGGCATATTACACCGTTAAATAAATTTCTTCAATACTGTTTAGTTCACGTATATATGTAGTTGTACGCATGTATTTTAAGTAATGACGCACTAGAGCAAGACACCGGGCTATTGGTTCGATTCCGGAATCAACCCCGAAGGGAAAGTTCAGAGGACAACGTGTAATATAGAGCCATGGTTAGATGTCGAGGTCACACCTGAACTGGCACCCCATTTTCCAAACTTCCACACCACGCCAATGCAAGGACATTTGTAAAACAAACCATTTGTAAACGAAAACATCCATAAACCTTTGTACACAACGGTCTTGGGCTGGATTCAAACTCATAAACCCTCCGTTAACTAGTGCGTTACTCTAGCAACCAGGCTGCCGTGACCTCTGTTTAGTTCATAGCTGCTTTTAAAAGGTGGTCCAATTATTCTTTAAATCTAGTAAAATGATATAATTTTTCCTGAATTATTACTAGTAGTCACGTCGGGTGTATTAGAAAACATAATGTCTAGTAGCTGAGGCGCTAGTTTACTAGTTTTTTAGGTAATGGTAATGGGCTAAAAAAAATTAAAAATGGTAATGGTAATTTTAGTTAATGTCGTACTAGAGCAACACAATGGGCTAATGACGACGGTCCGGGATCAGTCCCTTAAGGGAAAGATCCGAGGACAACACCTCGTAATTTTGAACCACGGTCAGATGACGAAGCAACACCAGGTCTGGCATCCCACTCTCCAAACTTCCACACCAACCCAACGTGAGGACTTTCGGCCACGACAGATTATAAGGTGCACTAGCCGCCTCTACACCATACGGTTACAAACATCCATGCCCGGACCCGGATTTGAACCAGGAACCCTCCGATCTAGAGGCTAACACCTTAACCACTATACCGGTAGGTCGGCTAGTTTATTTAGACATGCTGTATAACTTCTATTAATTTATCAATAATTTACAAATATAGAGTTTAACAACGTAAATCAAAATGGTACGAAATTTTAAACACTAAAATGAACAGGTCTAATAGATACTCCATGTTGAAAAGCATAAATATACATGGTTCAATTGAATAAAATGAAAACAAACACTTTAGTTCTACAATATTTTATTTTTAAATAGTCTAAATAAGATGAGTTTCGGTTAAACCGATCACATATTCTTTTTCCTTCGCATATCCTTTTGTTTTTAACAAATTCAAATCTTAAGGACATTTCGTTGTAAGTAATTTTTTTGGAATTTTTATTCTATGTATTTATTGCGTTTGCGGAACAGCTACACTCTACGTTTATGAGCGATAGCAACGACCTAGGCGATTTTTTTGGCGCACTTCTAAAGTCGCCAAAGAAAAAATTATTTCCTAACTATTTTTCTGTCACAAATTTATTTATTTTTACAACACACTTTGTAAACACATTTCAAAACGTTTTGAAAAGTACATTTTTTAAAAACTTTCACAAAATAGCAAGCTTAAGCACATATCAATACACATTTGTGAACCAGCAGAGAAACTAAGCTACGAATGTTGGGTAAGAATACCCTGAAACTTATCAATTACACTAAATACAGTGGGCATGTTGAAAAAGAAAAATATTTATGAAAGAAAAAACGCAAGAAATAATACAACCTGATAACGGCAAAATGTTTTCGTAAAAAAAATAATGGTGGAGTGGTCGTTCACGGTAAGACGTTTGTCGCCAACTAATTTTTGTCGCCAAATCAAGATGGCGGCCGAATTCCGTAACAGCAGATAGGGTTGCCATAACCAAAACGGCAGATGTGAAGAAAATCCGCAAAAGGTGAAGGTTACCATATTTGGCGACAAATCGCCTTCTTACCGTGAACGACCACTCCACCATACAAATTCCACAACTGTCAAAATACAAGTAAATGGACCAATGGTATCACAGAAAATAATTTAAAAGGACCAATTGAATCAAAGGATATTTTAAAAATGGGATTAAAGAAAAATTTTTAAACGAATCAATGAAATTAAACGATTTTAACGGATTTTGGAAGAACTTTCTAAAATATTCAAAATGAAAATTGAAAGTTTCCGTTTGCCGAGGTTGCCATGAAAATCACAACAACCGTAACGAAAAATGGGTTGCCTAAATTTATCGTAACTTGCTACTAGAAGTGCGCCAAACAAATCGCCATGCTGTTGCCATCACTCATAAACGTAGAGTGTCGCTGTACCGTGTTTGCTAACTGTAAATTGAAATATCATTATGTTTACTTTGATTCCAAGTTTGTGCTGTAGCTAAAATCAATTAAAAAGTATTTTGCATAAATGAAGAAGTTTCCATTTGAAACTTTCAATGAACTATTTGAGAAGCTAATTAACAAAGAAAGTATGTTATAAAATGAGGGACTTTAATGCCACCACTTTTCTTATACAAGATGTAATATACTTTGTATAAATCTAGAAGCTGAGTTCTGACACTCCACTTAGCATCATTTAATTAGAAAAACTGCTTTCAAAAAGTATTTTCGCAGCGTAATTTCATGCCAGTAAGTGCTGATGAAATGAGCCATTTGCTATGTCAGAATATTTCTATGAATAGCATGCATGATATACAATTTTCAAAAAGTTAAAAGTAGACCAAAATTTTTTTTTTCATTTGATATGCTTTACATTAAGAAAGTCGTATCATAGATTCTTTTCAATCAAAATAATTTGTTATTGTTAAATAGTGCACGAAATGGGTTTCCCGAAAATATTTTCAGGTACAGGGTTTCCCCAACTTTTTCTGCAATGGAACAACACTTCACATTACCGGAAATTTTAACGGAACACTTATCTTATTTTTTAAGTTAAGTAATTCCTATTAGTAAAAATTAAAAAAAAAATGTTATTACAACATATTATTTATTTATTAATTTTTTAAATATAAAACTATAGTATAATATAAGCTTAAAAATATGAACAAATAAAACACTTAATGACCTTAATTCCTTGAATTGCATGTCTTCTTGATATCAGGCACAATATTGTAAGTTGCATTCTAATATCTGGTGTGCGTCGAGTCTGCACTCTGACTTCGTTGCAGCCATAATAAGAAAATCCCGCTTCGTATAAATAAGTTGTAGAAAACGGAAGTAAAACAACTTATTTTGAAAAATTGGAGTATTCTTCTAACAAATTAACCCAGAAATAATTTAAAGGCTGATCTTTGTATTTTTGTTTAAAATCAGAGTCACTAATTAATTAGATTTTCATAGTCACTTATGCTTAAGCCTATTGGTTTAGCTGTCACGGAAAATAGGTTGCTAACCCAGGAATCGTCCGAACTAGCTTTCGGAAAATATTGCTAAAGAAGTTGTTTTCAAGTTATGCAGGTGTTCTAAAAATACTTTGGAAACTTCATCTTCTTTAAAATTTTAATTCATTCAAACATTCATGTAGGGCAGGAAAACAATCAAAACTATTAGATTAAAATGATGAAATCCAAAATTGGTATTTTTTTCATCAAAAGATGCAATTTTATCTCTTGTAAAAAAATTGTAATACTTTTTCCTTGTAATGGTACGCTAACTTCATAGCACTTGGTAGAAATATCTACAAGATATGCAAGTTTTATCAACCATAAAGGATTTGTTGAAACTTCAATAAAATTTCGTCCTGAATTATTTTGTGTCTTCAAGAAGAACAATAACTCACTTCGAAGTTCATAAAGTCTTAATAGTGCTTTTCCTCTGGATAGCCATATCACTTATGTATGTAATAAAAGTGCTTTGTGTCCACTACCCATTTCATCGCAAAATTTTTTAAATAATCTGGATTGAAGTGGTCTTGATTTTATATAGTTTATCACTTTCACGGTTTCTTCCATAACATTTTTTAAATGTGTGGATTTTTTTTAGTCACCAGTGCTTGCCTATGCAAAATACAATGACTGCTAGTGGCTCTTGTAGCTTATCTGTATAAATACCAATACACTTCTCCCAATCTATCTCTTGATTTGTAAGGTAATAATAAATACAGTTGAATATATCTTCTCTTGTAGTTTGTACATGTAAATATGAGCACACATGAGTAAATCTTCAATACTTTTATCATATGTGTAACGAACAAATACTAGTAGTACAGCTAGTCCTGCGACATCTGTAGATTCATCCATTTGCAATGCATATTCACTGCGAAGTCCAATGCGATGAATTAACTCTATCTCTATGCTAGTAGAAATA
Organism: Metellina segmentata; assembly: GCA_947359465.1. Lineage (NCBI taxonomy): Eukaryota > Metazoa > Arthropoda > Arachnida > Araneae > Tetragnathidae > Metellina > Metellina segmentata. The sequence goes on along the minus strand of OX375879.1, from coordinate 60,149,230 downwards.
TCTTTAATCCGTCGTGAAGCAGTATTATTTGATAATTGTGTTGCATCTATTTTTTGAGTAGCCTGCTCGTTAGGAACACATGACACCGCGTCTTTCGCACATGGCTTAATGAGTGTCTCTCCAACTGTATGAGCATCACTATTAAGTACAATGCGATAACTCACGCGATAAGATGCCCTATTGCATTTTCAGTATTAGCCCTTGTAATTATTTGAAATTTGAACTTTTCTAGTGAATCACTATATCCCTTAAAAAATTGCATGTATTTTCCTTTATAATCAGTAGGTATCGTTTCAAAGTGCCTGCGAAGTTTTGCTGGAGACAAAGAACTGTTTGCGAGTATTTTATGACATAAAACACACATTGCATCAGAAGCATCTGAATTGCCAATATACGTAAATCCCAAATTTAATTAACTTTAATCGTACTTTCGTTTTGGTCTGTTCATAGATGACACTTCTTCTTTAATATTAGAATTTGAAGAAACCACAGTTTTTGGATCATTTTCTTCTTTAATGACAGACGTATCAGTTGAAGTACTTGGCCTTATTTTTGTTGAAGTTCCTGCTTTCAAATAAAAATCCACGGGTAGTTTTTGAATAATATTTAAATTCTGTAATAAAAACAAATTTTTTTTTGTCGAAATGGACAAAATTATTGCAGATTAAATTAAAATGCAAGAAAATTCTTACATTTTAATGCAAATTTAATTCATTTATATTTTTGAAAAGTATGTAACCAATCCTGTTTTAACGGACAGAAAATGACGCGTAGAATGAAAACGCTTTAAAAAAATACAATAACCTATTGTAAATTTGACAGACTGGTTCCCAACATTGAGAAATCGTGTAAAAAAGTATCAAACATGAACCAGAAAACTAAAATGGTTCGTTGAATTCTCGCAAAAAAATCGTATATCTAAGCGAATAGGCTGGAATTAATCGAGCAAAAAGTAAAAACCGTGCCACCCAAAAAATTGCGTAAAAAAGGAAATCAAGTTAACAATATTCCCATAATAAAAAGAATGGGTGTAGACCTAATAACGTGTGATTGATAAACAAAAAATTTCTGTTCTAAGTCGATCAAATTTTAAGGTTAAAACACTTTTATGCTGGTTTTCCGTCGTGAACGACTCCAAGGCCCCATTCACATGAGGCGCGTAAAACGCTCGTTTGGCGAAGCTAGCGAGGTCCCGCTCTTCAGGGTCGCAAAGATAGAAACTTGAATTAGAGGAATAAAAAAAAAACGTAATTTAATGGCGGGACCTCGTTAGCTTCGCCAAACTCACGTTGAAACACCTCATGTGAGAATTTGCTTACATTAAAGGGTAGAGCAGGGTCATTTATGGCACCAAAAATTTACAGATGAGTCATATGTGGAGATAGATAATCACTCGCATTTCAATATGAAGTAAAAGATCTTTAAACTTTAAATGTGTTGCAATGTATAAAACCTTTCCAAATTGTCGCGGAACACCTATTCAGGTTCAGCGGAATACTAGTGTTCCGCTGAACATAGTTTGGGAAACATACCAATTTTATCAATACCAATATCAAAGAATACCAATTTTAATTTTTCCATTACGATGGCACCTAAAACCTGAAGTACCAGTTTTGAGGCGATAGTAATTCTTTTTTCTGCTGGAAAAACCTACAGTCACGAACAATCTGCAAATTAAAAAAAAATTGATCGATTTGCAATGGTGCAAGTACTTGATTCGTGATTCATTTCGGATTGCATTATCCTTAATTCTTTGACATTCCCAACAAGGTAAGAGAAGAAATAAGTTTCAGTTTGTTATGGCGTAAAACACCAAGAGCACAGCAACCTGTGAGTTGTAGGCTGGGCAAGTTCGATTCCACCCTGGGCGTATTACTCTCTTCTGAGATGGTAAAACTTTTCCTTGTGTATACGTCCAATTACTCGAAGTTGTCTGGCGGGGGATATCTTCATTTCGTAGGATATCACTATGGCATCGAAAGTAAAGCTTAGAATTAGAATCCCCACTTAAGCCGCCAGTTTATGTACGTGTTTCAATCTATTATCTACATTAAAGAATAGACTCACTTGAAACCAAGCAACTCGGAAGTCTTCTCGGGGAAACCGTACTATAGGTAGGTAGGTAGTAAAATAATGTAACTCTGGAGCAGAACAACGGGCTATTGCCAACGGTCCAGGATCGATCTCGAGGGGCATGATCTGAGAACAATGTCTCGTAAATTTGAGCCTCGGTCAGATTACGATTACACCTGAGATGGCTCTCCACTCTTCAAACTACCACACCATGTCAACGTGAGGACAACCGGACTATTGAGTGACAAACCAAAACAGATGCCCTTTTTTTATCATCTCAGACCTGACTTTAAAGAGTTCTCTGCATGATACTGGCATTTTTATTTTTGCCTTTAGGAATACTCGTGGTTCATTATATTATTACAATGGCACAAGAAATAAAGGTTAGTTCGTTTGTAGGTGGAAAGGTTTGACGAGTCCCAAAAAGAAAAATATCGGATTACTTCAAATTTGGAGAGGTCCTCCATTCCTCATGTCCAATTCGAAAGGAAATTTGCATTTCTTAATTACATTTACGTGATACCGAAGCCGAACTTCATCGCTATCTCTTTGCACCAGTTCTACAATGTGATTTCCCTTCGGGAGTCGTTATTTTGGAGCTCGAAACCCTTTAATTTCCATTGGGCAACTTTCAGTTAATGCGCGCTTAGTCGAGCCGACATGCAGCCCTTCGGCAAATTCCCTTCAGATCCAGGTCCTTGGGACATTCGGATTTAATGTAGCGACTGCGAATAACTCGGGAAATTAATCCCACCTCTTGAGTCGGTCGGTGGGACTCGGTTACAAATCTTGGAGGCGCGTGTTTCGTAATAATTTAATCCCGGGCGAGTCGGTTGTCCCCGCGGAATCCAGCAATAATCTCGGACCACTCAGGTGACAAATGTCGATCTCGCGACTTCCATTAACGCTCTATTTACATTTAAATTAAACTGTTGCCGAATTAGATCGTGCTCAGAGACACGGAAACTCGCTCCACGATTGGAGGGGCGGAATCGGTCCCTTCCCCGGTTTCTCGATGGAGTTGAAGAATCGCTTTTTAACAATCGGGATGCCGCTGGCGGTGGTTGGGGAGTTGGGTTGGAAATAGCTTGTTCATTCCTGGCTCAAATGTTGAAAAGTTGATAGATGTTAGATACTTGGGAATGGGATAGTCATGTACGTGTAGTCAGCCGTGATTTCCTCCAGGATTGGCTGTGCAAGATGGTCAAATTCAAAAGTATTTGGAAAAAACCAAGTTCTCAGAGGTAGAACAAAGTGTTATTTCCTTTGCGAAATATGTTTAAATTATGGAAATAGCTCGTACAGCTACTCACTCCTGGTTTAACTGTTGAAAAGTTGATAGATGTTAGATACTTGGGAATGGGATAGTCATGTACGGTGTAGTCAGCCGTGATTTCCTCCAGGATTGGCTGTGCAAGATGGTCAAATTCAAAAGTATTTGGAAAAAACCAAGTTCTCAGAGGTAGAACAAAGTGTTATTCCCTTTGCGAAATATGTTTAAATTATGAAAATAGCTCGCACAGCTACTCACTCCTGGTTTAACTGTTGAAAAGTTGATAGATGTTAGATACTTGGGAATGGGATAGTCATGTACGGTGTAGTCAGTTGTGATTTCCTCTAGGATTGGCTGTGCAAGATGGTCAAATTCAAAAGTATTTGGAAAAAAACCAAGTTCTCAGAGGTAGAACAAAGTGTTATTTCCTTTGCGAAATATGTTTAAATTATGAAAATAGCTCGTACAGCTACTCACTCCTGGTTTAACTGTTGAAAAGTTGATAGATGTTAGATACTTGGGAATGGGATAGTCATGTACGGTGTAGTCAGCCGTGATTTCCTCCAGGATTGGCTGTGCAAGATGGTCAAATTCAAAAGTATTTGGAAAAAACCAAGTTCTCAGAGGTAGAACAAAGTGTTATTTCCTTTGCGAAATATGTTTAAATTATGAAAATAGCTCGTACAGCTACTCACTCCTGGTTTAACTGTTTAAAAGTTGATAGATGTTAGATACTTGGGAATGGGATAGTCATGTACGGTGTAGTCAGCCGTGATTTCCTCCAGGATTGGCTGTGCAAGATGGTCAAATTCAAAAGTATTTGGAAAAAACCAAGTTCTCAGAGGTAGAACAAAGTGTTATTTCCTTTGCGAAATATGTTTAAATTATGAAAATAGCTCGTACAGCTACTCACTAATGGTTTAACTGTTGAAAAGTTGATAGATGTTAGATTCTTGGGAATGGGATAGTCATATACGGTGTAGTTAGCCGTGATTCCCTCCAGGATTGGCTGCATAAGATATTCAAAATCAAAAGTATTTGGAAAAAACAAGTTCTTATAGGTAGAACTGTTATTTTCTTTTGTTTAAAGTATGGAAATAGCTCGTTTAGCTACTCATTCCTGGCTTAAATGTTGATAAGTTGATAGGTGTTAGATACTTGGGAATAGGATAGCCATATACTGTGTTGTCAGCCGTGATTCCCTCCAGGCTTGGCTGCATAAGATGGTCAAAATAAAAATTATTTGGAAAAAACCAAGTTCTCAGAGGTAGAACTAAGTTTTTTTTCTCTGCGAAGTATGTTTAAATTATGTTCCATATTCGTACGCACATGCAAACAGTGTTTGAGTATCTGGAACGGTTGGTCGTGTGTTGGAGCATATCTCCTATGGTTGATCCAGTGCCGGAGTATATCTTGTATGATTAGTTTTCGTTATTTTATAGCGCATGGGCCGTACTTGGTCTAATTGAGGCAAACACAAAGTGACACTAGTACATCAAGTGATGGACACAATGAAATTTTTAAACACGCATAAGAGAGAAATATAGTGAGGGTAAGCTATATCAATGCCGCTAAAACTACTAGAAGATTGATATTGCAGTGAGTCACATAACTTCTAGGGTAACGGTGGGTTAGTAAATGTTAGTAAATTCGAATCACTATTTTTATTCGCGTATCGTTTATAGCAAAGCAAATTCAAGCGCACTTTTTCAAAATTCAATAACGTCTTTTATAAATATTATATGCATAACATTTACAAAAGGGTACTTCTTCATACAGGTCATCAAAAGGTAGTTTCATTATTTGAGTCATCTAATGGTATAGTTAAATCAAATTGAGAAATTTCTTAACTTTTTATTACAAAACCCAATTTAGACATCAACGTTCAAACACGATTTTAAGAAATTTGACCACAACTTCTGTGGATTATGATTATGAAAAAATTGAAGCACCTAAATTTCGTAAGCTCTTAGCCCTGTATTCGCATCTTTCAATACAATCTTCCTTATTCTGAAATTCTTATTATAAAACTATTGTTAGTATAAAGAACCCCCAAAATCTATGTAATGCTTCTTTTTCATTTATTTAATTTGAGGAGTAACAGAAATTAATATTCGAAAGAATTATCATTAGGAACTTTCATATTATATATATATATATATATATATATATATGATAATGCATAAGTTCAGCTCCTGTTTCACTGTAATAAATGTAATATTCGCTAACTATACAGTATAACGTCTTTTGTAATAAATTTTATATTTGCTAATTATGCAGTTTTTTTTTACACAGAAATATAAGCAAACTTTTACTACCAGCTTCTGTCTATAATCGGTTGTTGCTATTATAAATATGAAGGTTAAGCACAATTTAATATGAAAACGTCTCCTTAAGCACAAGCTTAGTGAATTTACAGATAACCGTTATTTCATATCAATAATACCTTTCACTATGACCTATGCACGAATAAAATGGCTCAAATTTTTTTCACAGTTGTTATTGAAAGGCTTGAGACAAAATATATTTTTATTCAATATTTGGAAACACGGGACGCATTCAATGTATTTAAAACATAATATTTTAATTTCACCCGAAGGTACTTCTGAATTCCGCTGAATTTCAATTTTGAGCTACTACAGCAATTCAGGGAAACCTAGGATCATAAATAGTACCTACTATTTCAATTTCTATACATGCTCTTGGTGACACGTAAGCCTAATTGAAAGCGAACCAATTAGCAACCGGTTATAACCAGTTGATCAGCATTTTAAATTCCGAGATCGGGAGTTCGAAACTAGGTCCAGCCGAAGACAATCGTGTACACGGGAGCTGGTGCACATTAAATTTGCCGTGGCCTCAAATGTTCTCACATTAGAGTAGTATGGAAGTTTGGAGCTGCACCCCACTCTCCAAACTTCAACACTATGCCAACGTGAAGACATTTGAGACCTCCAACCGGACTACCACGGCCTATCAATTACTCAATTACAGGGATTGCTTACCGCGAACAAATCAGAAAAGCAGATTCTACTTTCCCCACCCAAATGGAAATCTCTTGATACATATCTAATTATTTTTTAAGCTAGGGGCCTCCGCCTCCTGCTCGCTTACGCTCGCCAACCCCCGGTTTAAAAAAAAGTAATTAAAATGTCCCGATTTTTCCCGAATTTCAAAAATAATATTATCAAGAACCAAGTTGAAATTTCTAAAAAAACTCGACGAGCTGCAAACATTTACGTTGAATGGTACTCTTAAAAAAAATTCACGTCTTAAGACTGAAAATTTTTATGTGTTTTGTTCACTCGCGGAAGAAATTTCGCTTTTTCAACTTTGACACTTAATGAACCCCAAACTAATAACCGCATCGGAAAAAGATCTTTACAATTGTCCAGGGAACACGATGAAGAAAAAGCCATGTTAATTTCTTATTTTTCTGATCCGAAATTTCTCAGTAAACCGTCTAAGAATCGAGCTAAACAATACAGTTTTCAATCCTGCGGCGACGGCGTTAACTTTTTTTTTAATATAGAGAGATGTAGTTTGTCGTCATTTCTTGATACAATATCTAATTATTTTATAAATGTAATTTGTCATCATTTCTTGTTTTGTCGTTTTATCCAATTTGTATTGTTCAATATACCATCGATTTGGAATTAATTCTGGAGTTTTTCTCGGCTCCAGGCGAGTGCTCGTACGGCCTAGCTCTAGGTAGGTATTTTAATTAACTTCGTACACTAGAGGCAACCCAACGAGCTATTTTAATCTACGGAATTCTTATATCGTGTACGAAAAAGAAGCCAACTGATTTTACGTTTGCATGAAACATGTATCACCCCAGAAATTGTCATCTACATTTAGTTTGGAAAACAATGTGTGCCTCTCATAAAGCTTCATTAAGTTTCTCAAAATACTTAAGTGAGAAAATTTGTAATTTTAGAGAATAAAATTTTTGGGAAATCTAAGTTGAGGGTACAAGTTTCTTATAAGTTCTGTCAACTGGAAGTGGTTCCAGAATTTGTTTTTCTCTTAAAAATGTACTATATTATGCGAGAAACACGATTTTATTGTTAATTGTAGTCTAGCATGTAATAATTTATACATGACATAAATGCTTCAAGTGACATTCAGTTTAGTTTTGACTGCAGCGTAACGATATAACCACTATCAATAATGACTAAACAGGCCGGAGGACAGTGGATATTTTAAGATCGAATTTATTTCCATCAGAATATGGGCTGCGTCATCAAATAGGTGTATCATTCTCTGTACATTATAAGTTGAGAAAAAATTGATTGAAATTCATTTTTTTACGTATTGTTAGTTTATGTAGTTTGTCTAATCACTGGGGCAGGTATTTAGGTAATTGCACATGTTTCTTTTTTTCAGGTTAGCTTGTCAAACCTACAAAGAAGTTCAAGTTCTCTCTTGCAGTTCTTCAGTCCTAAAAAATAATCGTTGTTGTATACCTTACGCCCACTACAATAATTTTGCTATGCCTGAATTTGGGGAAGGGTTAGTCCATCTGTTTACTCATACAAATTCAAGTTCTCGTAAACTTCAGTCATGTACTCTTCTCGAAGAAGTAAGTACATACCCGTTTAGTTTAATATTTATAAGTTTTGCATCTTCATGTGGAGAGGATATCGAAGTGAGTTAGGCCTCCAGCGCACTGGCAACTTTTTGTTTTGATTAAACAGTTTTGTTACTAAAGGATCTTTTACTCCCAGTAAGCGCGCATTAAGTGATAAAATAGTTGCCACACAGCTCAGTCTAAAATGAGTATGAAAGAAACTGCATGTGATTGTGTACTTCTTATAAGACTAAAGAGTAAACCAAGAAACAAACGATTTGGAATACATCCAATGTTGAGTAAAAAACTTACTAATGGTCAATTTTACAAATTGACTACTCGCTTTTGACAGCGATTGGAAACGAGTTTAAATCAGGTTAACAAGACATTCATAAAAATTGTTATTGGTAACATATTTGCAAATACATCAATCCTCTAAAGTGAAGGCGTCTCGTCTATAGTCTATATCTACTATCGCTTATATATAGTTGAAAGTTTTTACAGGAAATTAACATAATAGCCGACCAACCGATATAGTGGTTAAGGTGTCAACCTCTAGATCGGAAGGTTCCTGGTTCGAATCCGGGTCCGGATGTTTGTAAGCGTATGTTGTAGAGGTGACTGGGGCATCTTAAATCTGTCGTGGTCCAAAGTCCTCAAGTTGGGTTGGGGTAGAAGTTTGGAGAGTGGTGTGCCAGCTCAGGTGTTGCTACGTCATCTAATAATTAATTAACTAACAATTACCAATTAACATAATATAACAATAAGTTTCATGGTTCACATCCAGCATAAATGTTAAATCAAGTTCTTTGAGGTGTTTGTGACTGATTCCAACAAAAAAATATCCAGCTAAATTTTAATTATTCTCGAATGAGTAAACAGAGCTTTGATAACCAGTTGATACAACTTGTACCACATATTTAATATAATAATACATCAGAAGCGATTGGCTATACAAGCAGAAGTAATAGTAATTTCAATAACATGTGAAATACTTTTTTCAAAAATTTCTTTTCCTAATAAGTGCATTTTAGAAAAGTATTACTCAAGATTACAAGAAAATATAGGTAATAATATTTGGTTAAACTATGTATTGCATAAAATGAAAGTGACATATAAAAAATGTTAATATACATGTAATGTGTATACAAATATTTATCTTTTTTTTTCTCCTATTCAGCAGCCTCCAAAATTACTCCAATTTTCTACAACGTTCTCATATCTTCCAACCACAGTTTCTTTAAAAATGTTTTTCGGAATATTCCTTCATCTTGCAATTGAATAACGGTAGTCTTTTTTCAATTTCACTAATGCAAAATTATGTGTCCATCGACATTATGTTTATTTTTTACAAAGAGAGGAAGGTAAACGATACAATGTTTACTTCTTTTGTAAGTCCAAGTAGTCTACAAAATAATCACAAGTACGCGGGAACAGGCCTGAACATGTACGTTCTATTCCCACGGATGCGATACTAAAACAATTACATCACCCTCGAAATGGAACGGATTGTATTTATTTAGAAAAGTCACAACTAAATAATCAGCAAAACGCGAGTCTACATTGAAAACAATGTTTTATTTCCGTTATACTAAACAGTTTCGCAACGTAAGTCACCTGTGCGCGGGCCTTACGAGCAAAAACTGTGCGCTTTTCCCAGAAAATCTACTTCTGTGGCGCCATCTATATTTCGAGGAAGGTTGTAAATTGGCAAAATTTTCGAAAAACCTTGCATTAAGTAAACAGAAATTCAAGTAAAATTCAATGTATTTTAAAATATTTTAATCTTTTCATGACCCAATTTTTGTGTCTCGGTTCTCACAGGTTTTGATTTTCATGAATAAAAGAATAAGATCCATGTGTTGTAACTTCATGCAACCATAATGGTACAATCTAAACACGTTCAAATCGCAAATTTTTTTAGAAATTTTCCAAACGTTTCTCCTATTAATGAGGCCTTGGTAGACGGTTGGAGAAGTATCAGATTGGCAACCGGAGGGTTACGAGCTCAAATCAAACCAAAGATAGTCGATTACAAAGGAGCTAGTACACGTAAATTGTGTTGTGGCCTCAAAAGTCAAATATGCTCACGCTTGCGTGGTGTGGAAGTTTGGAGAGAGGGGATCGGCTCAGATGTGACCTTATCATCTCACGTGGTCAAATCGTTTTGTATCATTTGAATCATTTTTATCATTTTGTATCATTTGAATCATTCCCTACTGGTTTGATCTAAGGATGCGACATCGACAGCAAAACATCGATTTTTTGAAACATCGATGTTCAAAATTAAAACATCGATGTTGATAAAACATCGTTCCAAAAACATCGATGTTTTTGAAATTCAGTGTATTTAAACTTTTTTCCCCATTTCTTAAAATTAGTTTAGCAACTAAGGATGCAACATCGACAGCAAAACATCGATGTTGATAATGCATCGTCCCCAAACTATCGATGTTGATAATGCATCGCCCCCAAACTATCGATGCTTTAAAAATGCAGTGAATTCAAACCTTTTTCCCCTTTTCTCAAAACAGGTTTAGCACCTACTGATGCTACATCGACAGCAAAACCTCGATGTTCAAAATTGAAACATCGATGTTGATAATGCATCGCCCCCAAACTTTCGATGTTTTTAAAATTCAGTGCATTTAAAGTTTTACCCCATTTTTTATAACTGGTTTAGCAACTAGTGATGTGACATCAGCTCCAATACATCGATGTTTTTTATAAAACATCAATGTTTTGAAACAATTGACATCGATGTCGTATCCCTACTTTTCAGACCCTTCACCTTTGGTCTAAAAGTATGTTCAATTTACTGATTATAAAAATTATGCTACTTGTTTGTTTTTAAAATTTTTATAACGGTACTTTTTTTCATTTAAAAATAAAACATCGACAAGTATAAACATCGATGTTACAAAAACATCGACCCCAAAACATCGATGTTAAATACATCGATGTTTTTTTTAAAAACATCATTATTTTTCATCTACACCTCTCAGTCGTTTAACTTCTCTCTACTACTTTGTTTGCTTGGTTGCCGTTTTGAACCAAATCTATAAACTCTAACGATACTAAAACCGTCGAAGATTCCCTGAATTTATGTTCATTTGTTTTTTACAATAATTGTATTCCATGCAACTGTTTAAATGGTGTGGAGTTGATATAGAAATGCTTTGCTAGTAAGAAATGTTGGGAATCCTTGAATCTGGGTTAATGTAGATTTATTTTCACCATCAGTCGAAGGTCTAGATCAGGGGTCGACAAATTTCTTTATCCATCGACACCTTCAAGAGTTTCTAGACATTTTATCGACCCCCTCTATTTTGCTATTACGAAATTATAATAGGACAAGCAAAAAAGACGCTTATGTGAGCTTTTAGATCGTGTTTTGATCGCGTTTCATTTTTTGTTCACGTTCAACGTTTATTTTTTGTTAGCGTTTCATTGTATGCAAAGTACATTTTATATTATATTGGCTTAAACTTTTGACTACGGCTATAGATATAACTAGTGCGATTCTTTCTTGGCGCGATTCTTACAGCTTTCAAGGTACAACCGATGTACTAGACGTTGTCTAAATTTTTTCCTGGCGCGATCGACGAGCTGCAAAAATTTACGTGGAGAGGTACTCTTTAAAAAAACACTCACGGCTGAAGACTGAAAATTAGTATGTGCTTTGCTCACTCGCGGAAAGAATTTCGCATCTTCAATTTTGACACTTCCTAAACTAACTTCCTAATCGAAAAAAGATCATGATAATTGTCCAGGGACTACGATGAAGAACAAACCATGTTAATTTCGTTTTTTTTCCGATCAGTACTTTCTCGGGAAACCGTCTAAGAATCGAGCTAAACAACACAGTTTTCAATCCTGCGCCGGCGGTACTTTTTTTTAATATAGAGAGATAGCATCTAGCTTGATACAAGGAAAAAAAGATGAATATTTCTGTGCTCAGATGGCAAAATGTTATAAGTCACTTTTTTTATTTTTTCGTGACAGTAATTTTAAGATTCAAGATTCAACATGTGGTTCTGTGGTTTAGGACTTATTAAATTTTCCACCTTTGTTTTCTCATAAACTGAAAGAGAAAGACTTACGACATTTTGTCACCTTCTAAACATTAACAAACCAGACTCCAGGATGGAACTTACTCAATTTTTTCGGAAAAGTGACTTATAACATTTTGCCATCTCAGAACAGATTTTAAGAATAAGTAAAAGAATATTTTTGATTGTTTTGAATTGAATACATTAAAATGGCTTCATCGCGCCCAATATTAGATTTCGCTTTGAAACAATACCTCGACTAGCTCTTATTTCAACACTGTAATCTTCAAGTCATAGTTCTGCGCACCCAACAGAATGCAAAACGACCAACCTGTTGACCTGTAGATAGGAAGGTTCCTGGTTCGAATCCGGGTCCGGGCATGGATGTTTGTAAGCGTATGATGCAGAGGCGGCTGGTGAAATATGTCGTTTCCGAAAGTCCTCACGTTGGGTTGGTGTGAAAGTTTGGAGAGTGGGGTGCCAGCTCAGGTGTTGCTTCGTCATCTGACCGTGGTTCAAAATTACGAGGTGTTATCTTCGTTTCTTTTCCTTAAGGTACCCGCCTACGTTGAAAACGTCATTTTCGACCAAAATTAGCGATTTTTGTTTATAATTCCATATTACAGAGCAGCTTTTTAGCTTTTTAAAACAGTCTTATTTTTTATTCTACGGCTACTAGAAAAAAAGTTACAGCTGTTTGAAGAAAGAATGTCAGCTGCAAAATGAAACCGGAAGTTGGAATAACGAAACCGGGGTTGATTTTGATGCTTCTGTTTTCGCTTGAAATAGATACATTTTTTTGCTACAATCATTTTTTAATATTTTCTTTCGAAGCGAAACATATTTGTAATAAGATTTTGCATTCAAGTTTTGGCAACGAAGGGAAATTTTAGTTCTCAATCGTTTGTTTACACTTACTTACACTTAGCAAACTTAAAAGTAAACAGAAGAGCCTTGGAGGGGAAAAAAAACTGACCGACAGGATAATTGATAGGTTACAAAACTATTATGGCATTGCTATTCGTAGCAATGTAAATGACTTGGAGGGTATGCAACGTGCTGCCATAGCCGTACTTTTTCACTGCAGTTCAAGTGCACAACAAGAAATGCATGGGCAATGTCCATTAGGGCCAGATAGTTGGTGTGCCTTTCAAAGAGCAAAAGCTACAGGAAATGTCTACACCGATAAAGGTGACGGTTTGCCAAAAAACATTTTGAATGTTATTAAACCAACATATATGGAATTGTGTGATAGAGAGCAGTTAAAAAAATGTCTTCATGGGAAGACTCAGAACAGTAATGAAAGTTTTAATGGTTGTTTGTGGAACATCGTACCTAAGAATACCTTCGTAGAATTGAAAACATTTACTCTAGGTGCATACATTGCGGTAATAAATTTTAATAAAGGGTACCAAGGCCTTTTTGAAGTTTTGAAGGTTCTGAATATAGATCCTGGGCAGTATACTGTTGCCTTGTTCAAAGGCTTTGACAAGGACCGTATCAGCGAGGCAAAAAGGGAATCGCTACCTGCTGCGAAACTTGCCCGAAAAAAAAATCGTGCACAGAAGAGAAAATATGCCAAGACTGAAAAGTCAGAAGGTGTAACATACCAAAAGGGAGGGTTTTAAGGTCAGTGGGTATAGATTTAGAAATCTGAAGCATTAATAGGAATTCAAAACAAATTTTATACTTGAAATGTACAACTATCACCTTTAAACTCATTTTTCTCAAAACTATATTTTTTGATAAATGCAGTTACGACATGCATGATATTTCAAAATATATTGTTTATATTGTTATGAAATTTGGTATGAATGTTTTTGATATTATTTTCTAGTGAATCAGCTAAAAGAATCTTATTTAGATGATTTTTAGTAAGTTTAGTAGCCTGTTTATGTGTAAAGATATGAAAAAAATGGTGAATATTCATGAATTCCTTATAAAAAAGGCTATAAATTCTAAACAAATTCATTTATCTAGAAACTTTTATATACATTCACTACATAATTATACTAGAATTGCATTGCAAGTTAAAAAATCACTTTAACTTAGTTAGTTTTTTAATTATGAGGTTTGTCGTAAACTCTTAAAATTTGCTTAACATTTTACTTTTTTTTTTAATTAAAAAAAAAAATAAAAAACATTTTTTGGTTTTAAGTGTTTAGTTATATGGTTACTAATATAAAGGCATCCAAAAAATTAAAAATATCAGTACATTTTCATGTTTTTGAAAAAAATGTTGTCGAACGTATATATAGGCGGGTACCTTAAGGTGCTGATCCCGGACCGACGTCAATAGCCCGTTGTGTTGCTCTAGTACGACGTTAACTACCATTACCATTTACCCAACTGAATGCAAGTTTGGAGAGTTGGATGCCAGCTCATGTGTTACCTCGTCATCTGACATCAATTCAAAATTACTTGGTGTTGTCCTCTGATCTTTCCCATCGGGATCTATCCCGGTCCGTCGCCTATAGCCCGTTGCGTTGCTCCAGTACCACTTTTTAATTAAATATACCTACTAAAGTGACGCCTCAAACAGAATGAGACTATTAATTTTTTTAGAGCATGAACGATTTCAATTTTTTTTATAAAATTGTAAAAATCGCATATTTATAATTTCATTGGTTGAATTTCAGAAACTTTAGCTGATTAATCATTAAAATTGCTGGATTAATTAAATATGCCTACCAAAGTGACGGCTCAAACAGAATGAGACTATTAATTTTTTTTAGAGCATGAACGATTTCAATTTTTTTTATAAAATTGTAAAAATCGCATATTTATAATTTCATTGGTTGAATTTCAGAAACTTTAGCTGATTAATCATTAAAATTGCTGGATTAATTAAATATGCCTACCAAAGTGACGGCTCAAACAGAATGAGACTATTAATTTTTTTAGAGCATGAACGATTTCAATTTTTTTTATAAAATTGTAAAAATCGCATATTTATAATTTTATTGGTTGAATTTCAGAAACTTTAGCTGATTAATCATTAAAATTGCTGGATTAATTAAATATGCCTACCAAAGTGACGGCTCAAACAGAATGAGACTATTAATTTTTTTAAAGCATGAACGATTTCAATTTTTTTTATAAAATTGTAAAAATCGCATATTTATAATTTCATTGGTTGAATTTCAGAAACTTTAGCTGATTAATCATTAAAATTGCTGGATTAATTAAATATGCCTACCAAAGTGACGGCTCAAACAGAATGAGACTATTAATTTTTTTTAGAGCATGAACGATTTCAATTTTTTTTATAAAATTGTAAAAATCGCATATTTATAATTTCATTGGTTGAATTTCAGAAACTTTAGCTGATTAATCATTAAAATTGCTGGATTAATTAAATATGCCTACCAAAGTGACGGCTCAAACAGAATGAGACTATTAATTTTTTTTAGAGCATGAACGATTTCAATTTTTTTTATAAAATTGTAAAAATCGCATATTTATAATTTCATTGGTTGAATTTCAGAAACTTTAGCTGATTAATCATTAAAATTGCTGGATTAATTAAATATGCCTACCAAAGTGACGGCTCAAACAGAATGAGACTATTAATTTTTTTAGAGCATGAACGATTTCAATTTTTTTTATAAAATTGTAAAAATCGCATATTTATAATTTCATTGGTTGAATTTCAGAAACTTTAGCTGATTAATCATTAAAATTGCTGGATTAATTAAATATGCCTACCAAAGTGACGGCTCAAACAGAATGAGACTATTAATTTTTTTTAGAGCATGAACGATTTCAATTTTTTTTATAAAATTGTAGAAATCGCATATTTATAATTTCATTGGTTGAATTTCAGAAACTTTAGCTGATTAATCATTAAAATTGCTGGATTAATTAAATATGCCTACCAAAGTGACGGCTCAAACAGAATGAGACTATTAATTTTTTTAGAGCATGAACGATTTCAATTTTTTTTATAAAATTGTAAAAATCGCATATTTATAATTTCATTGGTTGAATTTCAGAAACTTTAGCTGATTAATCATTAAAATTGCTGGATTAATTAAATATGCCTACCAAAGTGACGGCTCAAACAGAATGAGACTATTAATTTTTTTTAGAGCATGAACGATTTCAATTTTTTTATAAAATTGTAAAAATCGCATATTTATAATTTCATTGGTTGAATTTCAGAAACTTTAGCTGATTAATCATTAAAATTGCTGGATTAATTAAATATGCCTACCAAAGTGACGGCTCAAACAGAATGAGACTATTAATTTTTTTAGAGCATGAACAATTTCAATTTTTTTTATAAAATTGTAAAAATCGCATATTTATAATTTCATTGGTTGAATTTCAGAAACTTTAGCTGATTAATCATTAAAATTGCTGGATTAATTAAATATGCCTACCAAAGTGACGGCTCAAACAGAATGAGACTATTAATTTTTTTTAGAGCATGAACGATTTCACTTTTTTTTATAAAATTGTAAAAATAGCATATTTATAATTTCATTGGTTGAATTTCAGAAATTTTAGCTGATTAATCATTAAAATTGTTGGATTACCGCCTGTTAACTGACGAATCATTTCTCGATTGAGCGAGAGTTTGGAAAATAAATTAATCTACCCTCAATAACCACCTGCCATTCCAAGCCCAGAGGATGTCACCGATCAAATAAATATTTACCCTTCCCCGAGGAATTCCCTCCGATTGACGATAGTTTAATTACAATTTAGTCCCCCCGCTCTACAATGCATTGGATCGCTTATGGTGACAAATCGGGAAGATTGAAAATTTCATAAGGCCTGCTTCTGTTTGCGCCCACGGTCGCAATGGGCAAACAGATCGGGTTCAGAGGATTGAACACTGCACGTCACTCTACGTGGTGCTAAATTATGACACGATTAGAGTTTGGACTGCCTAAAACCATGGGTGTTTTCGTGTCTTCGTAAGTTGCATTCCTTAATTTTATACCGGTTACAATTTTAATGAAATTTTATTGGATATTTTAACCCTTTGGGTTAATTAGTAATTTTAGTTAAAGTCGTACTAGAGCAACACAACGGGTTATTGACGACGGTCCGGGATCAGTCCCTTAAGGAAAAGATCCGAGGACAACACCTCCTAATTTTGAACCACGGTCAGATGACGAAGCAACACCAGAGCTTGCACCCCACTCTCCAAACTTCCGCACCAACCAAACGTGAGGACTTTCGGCCACTATAGATTTAAGGTGCAATCAGCCGCCTCTACACCATACTCTTACAAACATTCATGCCCTGACCCGGATTCGAACCAGGAACCTTCTGATCTTAACCCCTTGGAGATTGACACGATTTCCTTTCTGAAACGGCCGACCAACCGGTATAGTGGTTAATATAGTGGTGTTAGCCTCTATATCGGAAGGTTCCTGGTTCGAATCCGGGTCCGGGCATGGATGTTTGTAAGCATGGATGTTTGTAGAGGTGGCTGGTTCACCTTAAATCTGTCGTGGCCTAAAGTCCTTACGTTGGGTCGGTGTGGAAGTTTGGAGTGAGGTGCCAGCTCTGGTGTTGCTTCGTCATCTGACCGTTGTTCAAAATTACGAGGTGTTGCCCTCGGATCTTTCCCTTAAGGGACTGATCCCGAACCGTTGTCAATAGCCCGTTATGTTGTTCTAGTACGACGTTAACTAAAAATTACCATTACCGAAAGCATTAGACTGGTTTGCAGAGTAACGAACTGGAGGGTTGCGAGTTCAAATCCAACCAAAGACCATCGTGAACAAAGGGGGATGGTGCACTGTAAATCTGTCGTGGCCTCAAATGTCCTCACGTTATCGTGGTGTGGAAGTTGGGAGAGTAGGGTGGCGGCTGAGGTATGACCTCGTTATCTGACC